>OZ037744.1:28357480-28957480 GCA_964035475.1 Salix caprea
AAACGTAATCAGAAAAAAAAAGAAAAAAAAAACACTGTTGCAATCCACAATGCACTGAGTCTGTGTGCACAGTGCGTGGGTGTACAGTGAAACACCCACGCCTTTTATATATATAGTAATTATTAATTTTTAAATTAATTTTTTTAGTATTTTTAAATTATTTTAATATACTGATATAAAAAATATCATTTTATTATATTTTTAAACACAAAACATTTTAAAAAACCACATGAAATGCGTTCCCAATACTGTTTACGAAATTATAGGCTACACTTTACAATCTAAAGTTCTAAGATGCTTACCTGTTTGGGAGTGTGGTTGCGATAGCTTTTCAAAGTGCTTATCGTGCCGAAATACATTAAAATGATGTTTTTTTATTTTTTAAAAATTATTTTTGAAATCAGCACACCAAAATGATCTAAAACACACAAAAACATATTCATTTAAAATGATAATTTTTTTTCTTTCTAATTTCAGCAAAAAACTGGTGGGATCTCAATGCCAAACAAGCACTAACCGTGAGCTGACCTCTTCTTTCTCATAAGAAAGAAGTGTTTGTCACTTATGAACTCGGAGAAGTGATCACCTAAAACATTACATTTTAAAACTGTTTTGATATGCTATATTAAAAATAAAAGAATAATATTTTAAAATTATTTCAAATTAGAAAAGGAAGACATAGTAAATTAATATTTTTAAAAAGGAAATCCACCCAGAAAGAAATTGCAAAGCAAGAACAGCAACGATATAACTATCTGGGTAGTCTAGTGGTAAGATCTTGAAATTAAAAGGTTTGTTTTCTCTGTGGTCTTAGATCCGAGTCTTGTGGTTGTTAATGATGATAACTGAAGGCTTATATGGTCATTAACTTCAAGACCCATGAGATTAGTCGAAACCATCTAATAGGTGGCCCAATGGTAAGAATTCGAGATTAAAGAGTCTGCTTCCCTTGTAGTATCAGATTCGAATCATGTGGTTGTTAATATGATAATCACTGAATGTTTACATAGTCGTTAACTTTAGGACCCGTAGGATTAGTCGAAATCATATAGTAGGTGGCCTAGTGTTAAGAGCTTGGAACTAAAGAGTTTGCTCCTTTGTTGTACTTGTATCAAGTTCAAGTCTTATAATTGTTAATATAATAATCAATGAAAATTTATATAGTCATCAACTTCATAACCAGTTAAATTAATATTAATCGAGATGAACCTATCCAGATGAACCTAAGCTAGACATGTTAATAATAATAAAAACAGTAACGATGTGCAAATTCTTAAAGTAACGTTAGAAATAATTGAAAGATTCATGTTCTTCCGGGATTAAAAATTGGTGAAGTGATACTGTAACCTACGCAAGTAACTGGGACATGTGACAGGACAGACATCAAACAGGTTGTGGAAAATAAAAAGGAGACAGACATATTTTTCTCGAGATGACGTGTAGAGATATGTCTTAAAAGAAAAAAAAAAAAAAAAAAAAGATGCGTCGATAATCTTTGAGCTCACGGTGTCTCTTCGCTGATGTGTCTATTTATCCGGTCCCTTTCACAGCCATCTGCTACCCGACAAGTTGACTGACTTTCATGGTGTCACGGTGGTGCCACCCAATAATGTTACTTGATTGTGTCCAAGGGTGTGTTTGTTAGTGTCTCAATTCATTTTCTAAATTATTATTATTTTGAAAAAAATATTAAGCTGATGATTTTCTAAATGTATTGGTATGAAAGTAAGAAAAAAAATATAAGAAATAAAAAAACAGCTGCGCGCAATACAAAACACATTGTATCATCCTGGTTTTTTTCCTTCTAGAATGCCGGAGATCTTTCCATTTATTATTTTATTGATGTTAATTTATTTTCCACGTCAATAAAACAAAATACCCATTCCACGTTGGGAACAATTTGTTTTGTTAAAGCACTTTTCCTAAACCCGCGGCAGCACATTGGCTAGCTAGCTAGGGTTCATCAGCTAATAAAATAATCATCAAGGAAAATACAAAAAGATAACTCGGCCCAAATACATGGGGCCCAGCCCAAGAAAGTACCCAGAGGCTAAGACTATGTGGGTTAACATTATCCATCTTATTACATAAATTTAAACCATTACTAACTATCTAAAACAAAACGAGATTTGTAACAGTTCGGAGCACTGTGCATTGTGACTCATTGTCACTGTGGACGTGCACTTTGCTCCGGTGCGGCGCGGGTGTATGTCCTCCTCTTTTTTTTTTTTTCGTTTTTTAACAATAAATAGTATATTTATATATTCTTTCACAAAAAGAGACAATGAAAGGCATGTAGCTTACTGGCAAAGACACGCAAGTCTTAAGAGAGGACAGGGGTTCGACCCCTGCCTCCCGCATATTTTTTTCACTTTTTGTTTGCTTTTTTTTTTCTCCCACTTATGTTTGAACCCCCGCCTCCCGCATTTTTTTTTCACTTTTTGTTTGCTTTTTTTTTTTTTTTTTCTCCCACTTATGTTTTTTCTTTCATTTTTATTTATTTTGATTGTTTTTTTTTTTATTATTTATTTTGACGTTTTTTTATTTATTTCGTTTCTGTTTTTTTCACTTACATCTTTATTTATTTTGATTGTTTTTTTTTTTGACCTTTTTTTTATTTATTTCGTTTTTTTTTTCCACTTTTTTTTTTTCAAAAAAACAATTTATTGACATTTGTTTTTTCTTTTATTGAATTTTTTCCAATTATTAACTCAATAAGAATAATAATATTAGTTTTTTTTCTTGCTTCCTTTTTTTTATGTTTTTTATTTTTTTCATCGTAACAATTTAATTTTCTGCTCTTTTGTTTAAGTTTATTTCTTTACAAAAATTCTCAGTTCTTTGGTTTTTTAGATTGTAGATCTAATATTGCTGGAAAAAAAAATCAAAAAAACAAAAGGTTGACAAATTTACTTACATCATCTACAATTAAAAAATATACGAGTCACTTCCCGTTTCAATTAAGTTGTTCTTTTTAGACGGCAAATAAATAATTATAAAACGCAAAAATATTAGGTTTATTTTTAAAAACAAATTACAATATTTTTATTTTTAATGTGTCAGATCGAATATTACTTAAGAACAAAGGCAACTCATAAAAATAAATATTGACAAATTTACCTAGGTTATCTACAATTAAAAAATATACAAACATTAATATCAATATTCTTAAATACATTTAATATAATAATATGATTAATAAATCTTATATGAAAAAATTTTGACTTTGAATTTAAATTTGATACTCTTTTGTTTAAGTTTATTTTAAAAAAAAATATTTACAATATTTTCATTTTTTATATTTGAAATCTAATATTAATGGGAAAAAGAAACAACTTAAAAATAAAATTTCAAATTTACTTAGGTTATCTACAATTAAAAAATATGTCAGTCACTTCCCGTTTCGATTACACTATTCCTTTTATACGGCAACTAAGTCATTATAGCACGCAAAAAAATTAAGCTTATTTCTTCAAAAATTTACAGTATTTATATTTTTCATCTGTCAGATGTAATATTACTGGGGGAAAAAACAACTAAATTTTTTTTTTGACAAATTTACTTAGGTTATCCACAATTAAAAAATATACGAGTCACTTCCCGTTTCGATTTCACTGTTCCTTTTATACGACAAATAACTCATTATAGCACGCAAAAAAATCAAGCTTATTTCTTTAGAAATTTACATTATTTATATTTTTCATGTGTCAGATATAATATTACTGGGGGAAAAAACAACTATTTTTTTTTTTTTTACAAATTTACCTACGTTATCAACAATTAAAAAATATACAAGTCACTTCCTGTTTCGATTTCACTGTTCCTTTTATACGGCAAATAAGTCATTATAGCACGCAAAAAAATTAAGTTAATTTCTTCAGAGATTTCCAATCTTTTTATTTTTAATGTGTCAGATGTAATATTACTGGCAAAAAAAAAAAACTAAAAAAAATAGACAAATTTACCTAGGTTATCTACAATTAAAAATTATACGAGTCACTTTCCGTTTCGATTACACTGTTCCTTTTATACGGCATATAAGTCATTATAGCACGCAAAAAAAAGTAGTTTATTTCTTTAAAAATTTACAATATTTTTATTTTTCATGTGTCAGATGTAATATTACCGGGGATTTTTTTTTTCAAATTTACGTTTGTTATCTATGATTAAAAAATATACGAACCACTTCCCATTTCGATTACACTATTCCTTTTAGGCGGGGAAAATTTTTATTTGTTACATATTTTATCTATTATAATGTTACTAATTAAATATTTAAACAACTAATTACAACATGTGAAAAATCAATTACTTTTCTAAATAGAAAAAACCCTAACGCAATGCGCGGGCAAGCATACTACTTATACTACGCAAAAAACTCATTTCTAACATATTTGATCTATTGCAATTTTACTAATTAAACATTAAAATAACTACTTATAGCACGCAAAAAATATAAGTTTATTTGTGGGAAAAAATTATAATGTGTTAAATCTAATATTACTGAGATAAAAAAGCAACGCAGGAAAAAAAATTACCTGCATTGTCTGCAATTACAAAATATACAAACCACTTTCCATTTCGATTATACAAATTTTATTAATTATAATTATACTAATTAAATATTAAAATAATAAAATACAATATATATAAAAGCAATCAATTTTCTACATAGATAAAAAAAACCCGGCGCAACGCGCGGGTATATCGCTCGTTAATTTTGAAATCAATGCTTAAGATTTCATTCCATAAGTTAGTGGATATAGTTAGGAATCTTTAAAAAATGATATTTGTTTTTCACTGTAAAATATTTTTAAACACATTTAGCCAATGTGTTGTGAGAAAATAATAATTAAAGCACGTAAATGTCAAAATAGAATTGATTTGAAAAGGGGTTTATGTTAGCAATAATTAAATTAATTATTAATCAAGTGAATTATTATTTTTTATTCATATTAAAATTAAACCTCAAATTAAGCTCCAATCACAAATCCACTCATTGGACTAGCAGAGTATAACAACCACCGGGCCTTTGGATGGTTACCACAGAGGGTTGCACAGTATCGGTTAGGTTGGGGGAGACAAATGCATTGTAGCCCATTAAACATGGGTTGATACATGTATCTTTGTCAATGTATTTCAAAAACTTTTTTGGAAAAAAATGAATTTTTATTTTTATTTTTATTTTTTACTTTAAACTAATTTTTTTTATATATTTTTAAATTATTTTCAAGTGCTGATGTCAAAATTAAGTTTTTTTTTTTAAAAAAAAATATCATTTTGATACATATCTAAATGAAAAACACTTTCAAAAGCAACCACAACCACACTCCCAAACAAGTACTTTGTCATCGCACGTCCTCCTTGGACGATAGGTGGAGTTGTAATCTAGTTATTTAGTTTAGAATAATTGGTAAAACTCGGGTGTGCTGATTTAAAGATTTTTATGGATTATCTTTATTCGTGTAAATAAATCTAGCATTTAAAATTTTATTATGGACTCATATATGTAGGTACCTTATCAAAGTTTACTTATCCTGGAAGATGGATGAGTTTTTCACATCTTATGTGCCGTGATGAAAAAATTCAAAATAATTTTGAGAATTTTCTAATCAATTCTTAATTTTTAAATATATACTTCCTTATAGGTCCAACATTTATACCCACATATTAATAATTAATTTCCATGAATTAAAATTGTTAATTATTGAAATATCAATCAAATTCTCGTAAACAAGTTATTTAAACCCCGAGATGAATGTGAACACGCTTTTGATTTTTTCATATGAAAATACTAAACAAAATGATTTTTCATAGGAAATATCTATTTCACCTAAAAATTAAGCAGTTAAGTGAGACTTCAGAATATAATTTATATTATTTTCTAATATGTTCTTTTTAGTGAAAACACTCTGAGTTTGAAACTTGCACTCAAACGTACACTATCTTGTACTTGATTTCTATCAAATGGAATGAGGGTCAGTTTCAAGCCTATATTATCTTATGCTCGATTTGCATCCAATGGAATGAGAGTAACGGGATTTGAACTTATTCTGAAAATAGATAATATTATAAATTATATTCTACTGTCTCACTTAACAGCTTAAACTTTTAGATAATATAATTTTTTTTTAATAAGAAACACCTTTTGGAATTGGAACCGGATCATATGACTACGTTCTTTTTGCAAAAACACATTTACTAGTGTGGGACAATGGAATGAATGCATGAGAGTGAGAAATTCGATGCAGAAGAGGGGGAGTTTAGAAACCTAAAACAGGTAATAGTGATGTGGGTAAGCTTACTGTGAAGTATTATTACATATTATTATGCAGCCTCAGTCTGTTCTACATAGTTGTCAATACCGTTCCGGTTTTTCGATTGGAACGGAACGTTCTGGTTTCGGAGCGTTCCGGCGTGTCGTTTCGGTGTCGTACTGTTCATATATAATAAATTATATATATATATGAAAAAAAATAAAATATTAATTTAACAAGCATAATTAAAATTTGAATTCTTTTTTATTTAAAATATTTTGGTGTTTTTAAATTATTTTGATGTATAGATGTCAAAAATAATTTTTAAAAAATAAAAAAAAATAGATTTTGAACCCGGAACGGCACGCCCGGAACGGAACCGATGCGTTCTGGCCGGAATTTGGCCGGAATTTCTGGATCGGACCGGAATTAAAACCGAGATGAAAATGATGCCGTTTTGTCTCGGTTTGTTGAACGGAACGGAATTAACAACTATACTTCTACCAAGAACTTGATTCAGCTAGATTCTTTATCAGCAAATCTCACTGCTGATGCTCTTATAGGGTCATAGAAGTGAAAACTTGTAGTCTTTCTTTGATCAGATCCTGAATTTTGTTGGGCAGATGCAGATTTCTGGGGGTAAACTTTTGTTTTGTATGAACTGGTGTTTTCTGGGGGTAGTCTTTGCTTTGCTGATTACCTAATGGTGTTCACAGAAGGTTCAATTGAAGCTCTGTTAATTCGATCATGCAGATTTTCAAAAAAAAAAATTCATCATGCAGAAATTCTATACTCTCTCAAGCCCCATACTTTACATTTTTAATAATCATTTTTACACAACGTTTCAATTTGGAGGCGAGTCCAAAAGATATAAAATCACAAAAAAATATTGTTAATTATTTGGAAAGTGTAGTTTGATCAAGAATTAAACAAGAAAAATCCTTTTTCTCTATACTTCCATACACGAGACAAAGAGTGTATATTCAATATGAAAATTAAATCTTATAAAAGAGTATTTATACTCTTGAAAGTAAACTTCTAATATAACTCAGTTAAATTACTTCATCTAATTTGAAACTAGATCCAAAATAACATAAAACTAGCTAAATAACATGAAAATAATAAAAATATATATATTCTAACCACATCTATAATAATCACCCTTATACAACGTCTGTATACGGACACAAGTACAAAAAATATAAAATCACAACAGGTTTCGTCAATTCTTTGAAAAGTGTAGTGAATCAAGAACTAAGCAAGAAAAAACCCTATTTTCTATGCTTCAATATGCAACAAAGAGCATGTATTCAAATATGAAAATCAAATCTTACAAAAGAATATATATACTCTCCAAAATAAACTTATAATGTGACTTAATGAGCTTACTTTAGCTAATTTAAAACTAGACCCAAAATAACCTAAAACTAACTAAATAACTTGGAAATAATAAAAATATATATTCTAACTATGATGTTGTAACTATCATATGAAAATAGTCTAGAGAAATATTGTTTGGCTAAAAGATCTTTCCTTAACAAAATTAAAATTGTTATTGTCCTTGTAATCCTAGTTTACCTGCATTTTCAGTGTTCATGATAGAGTGAAATTCTCCTTCATAGATTAGACTTCTTCTTCTTCCAATTAATCTATTTGAAAGATTATAATTTTTCTTTTAATTAATCTTCCTTGATGAATTAAATTCCTTAAAAAATAAATAAGTCAAAAACTGTCATAAGTCTGATTTAATCTCCTAACGACTGAATGCTTATCAGCTCCTAACGACTGAGTTGGAGAAAGCTTGTTGAACTCAGAAGTCTGATTTGGAATCAAACGGTGCGCTTAATGGGCAATGGAGAAAGCTTGTTGAACTCAGAAAGATTGCAACAGTTTGTTTTAATAAAAGATAAAAGAGTTGGCTCTTACAAACTGTTGCAATCTTCTTTAAATATTTCCAGACAGTTTTATCAGTAGGTTGACCATTTTGGACAGAATAACAGCAAACCGCGGACAATTACAATGGAGAGACGGATTAATTTTATTTGTGTGACATGGAAGTGTACTGATGAGGAGGATGGGTGATGTAGAATAAGTGGCGGATGCGAATATGATGAAGAGAGAACATCCTAAATTTAAGAGCAATCAATTCTAGTAGTCCGGGCGTCGGAGTCGGAATGACGCGAAACTCACACAGTTAATGCATTTCGGTGAGATGTTCAATAATCAACAACTTTGGTGTTGAAGCATACCTTTTTTTTAGATGGATTCCATCGTTTAGACCCTGAAATCGTCGTTTGTCATTTTAACAAAGTTTCATTTTAGTTATAACTTTTGATTTTTAAGTCTGAATTGACTTCCGTCAATTCCGGCTTGCTTAGGATTTCTAGACGTTTTAATTTCCGCAATTATTTTATTTTTGGGATTTTTTAGTAATTAGTCCTGTTTTCTTGTCCAACAAGGATTAGGGCTAGGTTTTTCGTTTTAAATATACTTATAAGCCTTTTAGCTGAATTTAATCAATTATTCAATAAAATTTCGAATTTTCTTGAGAATTTCTCTCGTTTCTATTGAATTCTAGAGTAATTTACTGAATATTAACGTTGGTCGTATTTTTTTTATGTTTTCCGATGCGTAAATGATGCATAAATGGGGATAGAGATCGTGTGTTATTTTCTTGATCCACTACAAAGTGTATTTGACAGCAGATTTTGCAGCTGTTCTATCTGAATAGGCAAGTTGGTGGCAAGAATATTAAGTAAGCTAAGATGTTTTATTCAGTTTCCGTGGAAGAATGTTAAGTAAAACTGTTTACCTCTCTCTCTCTCTCGGTGTATCTTCTCTTCACAAATCTTCCATGCTTGTTCTTTCTTCTTCTTCTGCAACAAAACAACATATCAGAATCTGAGATAAAAACAAACATGGTATCAGAGGTTGCTGGTAACTAACTATTAGTTGTATTCTGCTAGAACAGAAACTTCTTCTTCTTCTTCTTCATCTTCCTCAGCTGATCTGCAGAATTATCCTCTGCAACCATGTGTAGGTTAGTAAGTAGCTTAGTTACCAACACTATTTTTTAAGGAAAGAATTATGCAGAAGAGTAGGGAAGTATATTGTCAGGGCACAGGAATATCTATCCATCTGTTCACTTGAGATCGAATGGCACAATGTTTGTGTTTTTTTATATATATGAAATGTGAAATATAAAACAAAAACAAAAAAAAAAACAATATTTTATATCTTATGCTTCATCAATCCAAAAAATAACTTGAGTAAACTCGAGTTAACTTATTAAACTCGTGACCTTGATTATAAGATTATAATAAATTCATAGAAAATATATATAAAAACAAATCTCACTTCTAATAGATCAAATATTGAAGATTAAAACTCGAAAAATAAACTAAATCCATGAGATTATTAAATAACCTAATAAAAAAATTCAAAAAGATTTATGAAAAGAGTCTAATATTAAAGAATATGATTGATAAAAATACAATAAAAAAAACATAATGAAAGAAACATAAAAAATAAACTAAAACAAAAATTACGAAACATTATTTCCTTATTTTGTTTGTTAATAAAAAAATATTTAAACTCAAAACACAAGCTTGATAAAGCACGGCCCGTACAGGAAAAAAGAAAACGCTATCGCTAGAAGGAGGGGTCGAACCTCCGACCTTGTGGTTAACAGCCACACGCTCTAACCAACTGAGCTATTCCAGCTGATTGATGTGTTCTTCCTACATAATATACTTAAACAATAATACTAGTGAGATCAATCACAGGTTTGGTTTTTAATGTCCTTAAGAATTCAAAATAATATATTATTATTTATTAATTCTAGGTATTATGTATCAGAAAATATCATGTATGATAAAAAAAAAAATTTAATGCGAGAAAATCTCACTCTCTGGAAAATATATATTTTGGGTCCAAATGAGCGGATAAAATACATGTTATTTCAAATTCTTACAAATACATGTCTTAACTCAAATCCGAAACCTACTATATAGATCATAAGATTTTTGTCATCATATCGTTACGGCATATATACATGCATTTTCAAAATGAAGAAAATCGAAAACTCACTAACAAGAGCCACTAGTCCACGTAAATATCCCATTGTTGGACAATATTTATGGGTTCAGTAAGTTAATGCTTTTAATTTTCAAAATTTCTGCAGTGATTAGAAATATACATTTTTTTTCTTTTATTTATTTAATTAAAACGTTGAAGCTGGTCTCTAAAAAAAAAATATAATTCATTTGTATGAACTATAGAGTTAGTCGTGATTCAAATGGTTTGACTTGAATAAAAGCAATTCAACCAAATCGATTTCTCTTTTAAGTATTTGAATTATATTTTAAAAAAATCAAACCGATCAATTTGATTTTATATTTTAAAAAATAAATAAGTCCAATTAATTTATAGATTTTGTATTGGGATATTTTTTATATACATTTTAATTTAACGATTTTTGGTTTACAATGGGTATTTTTAGTTCGTTTTGATTTTTTTTTTTTTTTTTGTAACTTAAAATTGATCCAAATCGTTTTTTTAAAAGAATTTTCTAACTAAAAGTTGAATTTTTTCTTCATGTTTGGTTAATTTCATATCGGTTTTTACAGGTATTGTGAATAATTTAATTAATCTATTACCATTATACTAATATATATATATATATATATACACGCGCGCGCATATATTTAAAAACTAATTTAACTTTGATTAGTGTACAAATTAAGATCTTAGTTAATATTATGTTTCAAAAATATTTTTGAAAAATTAAAAAAAAAATTTAAATTAATTTTTTTTTATATTTATAGATCATTTTCATATGTTGATATCAAAAATAATTTTTTTAAAATTAAAAAATATATTATTTTAATATATTTTTAAACAAAAAATACTTTTAAAATCAAGATAAATCATAATTTTAAACAATCATTTACTTTTAAAGAAACCATTAATATAATAGAAAAGAAAAGACCTGCCGAGATTAGACGTAAAACGAACTGAGCCTCTTACGAAGCTACGGGGGTGTGGTGATTGCGTTGAGAAGTAGCAAAGCCACGTGGCTGGTTATTTGAACTTCACGTTAACGACTGCCGTCTCCCCTATTAACAAACACCAACTGCCTAAATACCTAACAACGTCAACGGCACGTCAAGAGTCTTATCATTCTTGTTAAGACTACAAAAATGGTCCCTCAAGTTCTTTGAAATAACGCAAGTGCCATCATATTCTACACGGCCAAACGATATCATCTCCACAGCCACCTCTGATCTCCCGACGTGGCTGCTTTTGAATGTCGGTCGGTCTTGTATTATAATAGAAGGCATTAAACAGAGTTTGACTTTTTTATTGCCTTTTTTTTATGACTTTGAAATTGATCAAATTACATGGATTAGTCTTCGAATTTGTGATGAATTCTTTGCACCAAGGTCTTGTATATTTTAGAAAAGAAATTACCATTTTGAATCTATCCAAATTCCAAACTATTTTTTCCCTAAATAATTATGATAATTTGGTTCAAATCTCCCCTTATTATAATTAAATTTATCTCTCTAATCAAATTTTAAACAAACTATTTATATTTATAAGTATTGTAGGAACCATAATTTTATAGAAAAATAATTGTTTTAATCGTAGTTATATAAGTCAGATTGATTCAGATCTGGGTCGGTTTAACTTAAAATTAAAAATAATCAATCGATATGATAAAAAAAATTCAGGCTAACCAATTGATCTAGTTAAATTGAATTTGAACCGATTAAAATTTAGTCTTTAACACATTAATTCTTTTTAATTAAAACACTGATGTTTTAATATTATTTTTTTAAAATAAAATATTAGAAAGTTCACTCTCGTAAACAAACCTTACTATTGGGTTAACCCTAATTCAAGTTTTACAAATATAGCTTTAATAATAGGATTAGATAAGGGATTGCTTTCAGAATAGAAGAGAGATTTTACAAAAATGCGAAACTACTAATTTAAATATATTTTTTACAAGGTGGCTGTAAATAAATTATATTTAATGGGGGTAAAGAAGTAATTCCACTTATTGTTCAGAAATTGATTCCGTTTACAAATTGTTTGAAAACAATGTGTCGGCATGCCATGGTTATCTGAATACATAAAAGTGGACGTGGTCAAATGTCAGAATCTTCGGTAATCTAATTTTTTTATTTTTTATTTTTTATTTTTTATTTTTTATTTTTTATTTTTTTTCCTTCTCGATTTTCGATGCTAACATATCCGCATTAATGTTCACACCTTCATATTTTAATTACTCACAAAACTTAATTAGGTATACCTAATCATGGAGAGAAGATATCATGAATCTCAGCCTTAATTGTGCGTATCAACACGTCAAGGAATGTCATTTAATATGATTAAGATTGTTTTTTAAAATATATTTTGTTAAGAAATCTATTAAAATAATATTTTTTTTTAAATTATTGAAAATATCTAAAAATACTCAAAATATTTAATTTAAAATAAAAAATAAAAAAATCAAATTTTTCAAAAGCATTTTTTAAATATAGTGTTAAACAATACCTTAATATTTTGCTAATAAATCTTATTTTCAAGCATCCTTTTATTTAATATTTTCAATTATATGCTTGAAATAAGATTTTTGACTCTTGGGATGAGAGAAAGAGATGAGGAGTTGACTACGTTTAATTTATAGTGTATTCTAAAATTCAACCATCCTTTTATACTTGTAAAATTCAATTCTCGTAGAAATATGTCATTTTTTAATTTAATTTCACAAGAAAAAACTGCCTAAGATTAGACCTAAACATTTACTTTTTCTGTAAAAATAAGAACTAAATACGAAATTAAATTGTATTTCCTTTTTATGTGCCTATGTGATCTTCACAACTTGATATGTACTTCCTTTTGAGGCCACTAATAAATTGCTAAAGTACTGAAAACTAATAATCATTCAATTAAAAATAATATCTAATAATAATAACATAAAATTAAAAAAATATATTGCTCGCAATCATTTGAAAACTATCTCCAACATATTGATGATTGAACCTTATAGTAATTTTTAATCACACCAAAAACACTTTCACTACTAGGAACATCATACTAAACAAAATACGCCTACCATGTGAACAATAAATAAAATACCTAGAAAATTATACACAAACGTCAAATTAGCGAGAGAATTTTGAAACTTTTTTTTTTTTTTTTCTTTTTTTAAGTCGGTCCAAATCAGCCGTCTAAAAATAATCCACACTTAGATAGATCTTTCCCACCGAACTTCTCCCTCCCTTCTTCTCTTGCGTCTCAGATTCGAACCCTCTGTTTTTTCTCCCTTCATTTATTATTTACCTCTATAAATAACTCCCACGCGCACTCCTACCAAGAGCAAAGGTTAGACGATTTTTCTTCGATATTTTCAGGGCAGGAGATGGAGCGTGAAAGAGAGAGCAGCGGGAAGAAGGACGGCGGGGCTGCGGCGGAGCAGCTGGGTTTTCCGGTTCATAATCAAGTGAAGAAGATAAAGCAAGAATCCTGCTACAGAATCTTGGATTGGTTACCGGCGGGGCAGCCTGAGATGAGACCTGTTATTAAAGATTTGACCACCAGATCACATCAGGTTTCTCGCTCTCCTCTGGGATTAGCAGGCAGACCCATCTCTGTTGGGGATTCATAGAAAGGAATTCTGGAAATAGTATTGATTATCATGGTGGGTTAGGGTTTCTTTTTGGTAGGGAGAAAGAATTCACAGGGTTTTGCTTGAGCACCGTTCTTCTTCTTCTTCTATGGTATCTCCCCTGTTTTTTCTTTTTTAATATTTTGTAAATAACTATAATAGTTTTGATAATTAATTCTCAGTTTTGATGAACACTCATAGACAGTTCTTGGTTTATTGCTTCTTTCCACTACTCGTCATAAATCTTGAACATATTTATAAGAAGGAAGGAACATCTTGCTGTGCTAGCTTCTCTCTAATCACAATCTTAATTTAGATTTTTAGAATAGGGTTATAATTTTTCTTAGAAATATTTATGTTGTTCTTTTTTTAATATGATTACCTTAACTAGTCCGTCATCGTCCGGGTGGTGAAAGTTGATATACAAGTTGATATAGAATAATATAAATTATATCTTAAAATTTTATTTAATGGTTTAAGTTTTTAGATAAAATAATTATTTGATATGATATCAGAATCTTGTTATTATGACAATAAAAGTTCAAATTTCACCATTCTCGTAAAATGATTTTTAAAAAAGAGCTGCACCATGGTTTCTTTTACTACTGATAATAACAATAAGAACTCTCGGTCTAATTGTTTGGCGTGTATTTATTGATTTTTTGGGTGGTTAATATTATTTTTTAAAATATTTTTTATTTAGATATGTATTAAAATAATATTTTTTTATGTTAAAAAAATTATTATTAATATCAACACATGCAAATGATGTAAAAATATTATTTTTTAATTTAAAATAAAAATAAAAATAATTTATTTTTTTTCAAAAACATTTTAAAAATGACAATGGAACGTTGACCCGTTTGCTTTTTTATGAAGATAGGAGACTTTGAGAAAGAATAAAAACCTTGGAGAATTGAATTTTTAAAGCGTTGACAAAATGATAGGGCATGGTCCAGTCATGATTTGTCTACAATAAAATCTAAGTCAATTTTTATTCCCTGAGTTTGTCCCTGTAACACATCAACTTGAAACTACCATGATCTAGTCATGTTGTGTGACCTTGGACAGGAGGAGCCAATTGTAGCCTTGGACCTCTGTTTTTAAATTACAAAATGTTCATAAAGTTTTTTCTCTTCGAAAATGTAAAGCACTATTATTTTTAAGATGATGTCATTTTTATTTATTATATTTTTTATATATAAAAAAAAATATAAACTCGGGTCAACACACTTCATCCGTAAAATGAAAATCATCCCAAATTAGCACCTGAGGACTTGGCCTAGTGGAGGAAGGGACTTGTTCCCTTCCTCTGTGCCAGGGGTTCGAGTCCTCTCTGTGCGTCTGTCATCCCTGTAGTGTCTTACTTGTCTACAGGGCTTGCAGAATATTCAGTGGATCCGGGGATTAGTTGTGGTGTGTGTAAGCTGGCCTGGACCCCCCGGTTATCAAAAAAAAAATCATCCCACATTACTCTGGATTGTATTTAAAAACTATAGGTTTAATACCATGATATGATAAAGATAAACCTGCAGGGTGTATATTCTAGGCATGGAGGAGACATAGGTTTACCTTAATATAAGTGCACAAATGGAGTCTGGCATGTATGTGACATTATTAATCATAATGATAATAGCAATTCTAATTTATTATAATTATTATAGTGCTTATGGTGTTAATAATTATGGTTTTAATGGTAATACTAATAAAAACTCATAGAATAATATAAAGAATATCAATAATAACGAATACAATTATTATAATGATAATAATACTAATTGTAATACAAATAATATAAATAAAAACAACAGTGTTGGTTATCGTAATGATTATTATCGTAATAATGATAGTGATTATAACCTCTATATTTCATTTTTTAATAAATAAATAAATATTAAGTATATTTTCAGCTTTGTTCTTCCCTCAAAACTATTAATAAAATCTCAATTTCTTTTTACTGAAAGGATTAAAAATATGTATCAGTGAAGGTAATTGAAAATCTTTTCATTTATGAATATTTTTCAATGTGCCTGCCATGCACAAACCTTAAAAAATGAAGGTGAATTGAATGTGCCCTAGACAGCTTTCCATTTGGGTCTTCACTGAAGTGGATTCTTCACTTTTGGATAGACTGGTCTTATTTTTTTACGGGCTGGGCTCTTGTTCTTGAGCTATATATTCGGAATTGGGCCTTCTCTGTAGACTGGGCCTGTTCTACTGATTGACATGCGCGTGTTCCATTCCCATCCGTTCCAAAAGGTTTTTGAAAAAAACTTTAAATTTAAAAAATAATATTATTTTTTTATTTTAAATTATTTTTTTCAGTATTTTTAGATTATTTTTATGTGTTGATGTTAAAATAATTTTTAATTTTTTTTAATACATTTCTAAATAAAAAATAATTTCAAAGAAACTGCAACACATTTTTAGAACATGCATTAAAACTCCGAGAGGTGCTCATGCTTAAGCATGCATGGTCGGAGACGGCCTACTTTGGTCTCTAATTGAGTGTTTTGACATTAAATTTTGAAAGTATTATTGAATTTTTATTTTATTTTAAATTAATATTTTTGATATTTTTTTATTATTTATGCTAATATTGAAAATATTTTTTTAAAATAAACATTATTTTAATATAAAAACACTTCAAAAAAACAAACTCAATATAATAATATAATTAGAATAACGTTTTGTCTTCATAAAGCAATAGTCAACACACATTTCGAGACACCCCCTCCAATTTAATGATCTTATCTACTTTAGGATCGATAATTTAAGATTCTTAAAAGTTTACCTCATATGGGTTGATGTGTTGCTTTCCTCCGTGGTCCGGTCTTATCTCGTTGGATTGTTGTAGCGTGGAAGAATGATTTTTCTTTTTCTTTTTTTTTTTGTTAAAAAAAGGAGAATCAACTTGATTTCTCTGTGATGGTTTACAATGCATTTCAAAAAAAAAAATATTTTTTTTATTTTAAATTAAAATTTATTATGTTTTTGGATTATTTTAATATAATAATTTTAAAAATATTTTTTAAAAAATAAACAATTATATAATTTAAATATTTTCTGAATAAAAATTATTTAAAAAAAAAACATTTCAAAACAAATTCAGTGACAATGGTTGAATTGAGAACATGATCTCAATTCACGAATGGATACATGAATCACAATGATGGATCTAATACTTTTTTATGTCATTAGCATATTGTTGAAGATAAATTTAAAATAAAAAATAAAAAAAAATGTATGTAAGTTCATTTCAATACTACGAGATATCAAACAATTTTATAAATATTTTTCAAAGATTAGACAAGTTCTAATTTCTCTTCCGGGAGATTCGATTTTCCTGTAGTCAGAAGGATTGCCATTCAAGTGCCTTTTCTTTGGTTTGTTACTAAAAAACATTTATATATATATAATCTCTAAATTTTATTATAAAATACTTAATCTTTGGTTGCAATATGATTTTCTTGTAATGTACTTTTGCTATGAATTTTGGGTAAATTTAAACGAAATTGGGATTGTAGAAAGGATAGAAAATGGAGAATATTTAATGATCAGCTAGCAAGTATAGTATGGCTTGATGGTAGAAGGTTTGCGATATGCACAACAGGTCTTGAGTTCGAGTCAGAACATGCACTCCTTGTAAGAGTATGAGACAATCAGGGTTTTATTCGTTCACATAAACCTATAAAATGCACTTTTCAAGAGATAAAATTTCCTCGCATCCAAAAAAAATGTAGTGCTATAAACCAAAATTTTTAAACAATCAATACCAAAAATATAATCATATAATAATATACAGGTGTTAATCTTGTTAGCAATTAAAAATCAAGAGAGAAGAAAAGAGCACAACACTATATGACAACTTATATGGATGAAAATTTAAAAAAAATGAAGTTATCAAGGTTGTCAATATTGTTCCGGTCGCCGTTCTAGTTTTTCTATTGGTACGGAACGTTTCGGTTTCGGAGCGTTTCAGCGTGCTGTTTTGTACTGTTTATATATAATTAATTATATATATATATGAAAAAAATTAAAATATTAATTTAACAAGCATAATTAAAATTTAAGATAAATTAACTTTAAATTTTATAATACAAACACAAAGTCAAACAAACATAATCTCAAAATTAGAAACACAACCACAAGTTAATCAAAATAAAGAGGATTTTAAGGCCGAAACAGTACCGAGATGCTCCGGCCGGTATTTTCGAAACGTGCCGGAATTAAAACCGAGACGAAAACGACACCATTTTATCTCCGTTTTTTTAACGGTATGGAACGTTCCGCCCGTTCCATCTGGAACGAAAATGTATTGACAACCCTGAAAGTTTTTTTTATCTTAAAAAGCTTGTTATAGACCTTATTAAAAGAAAATTTATTAGTAGTTTTTTCAAATTTGATTTTACTTATATTTTTAAAAGACATTACACATCATAATAATACATATTATTATTTATGTTAACTTTTATGATTTTACGCCAGCAATTCAGAACTTCTTCATAGACTACAACATCATTTTTTCTTTGAAAAAATTGAAAATATTTATTTATAAATAATTTTTTCAAAATCAAAAGAAAATAACAAAAAAATTAAACCAACTTTCCAGCCTTTAAATTTCCTGATGCAATCACCATCAATGTACAACAAAGAACAAACACTAGCTAGTGGTCTCAACTCTCAATTATAGTTTTTATTTCTTGAAACATGAAAAACCACTTCAGTCATCAATGTCAAGCTGTCAACTGTACAACTATTTGACTATCACAAATGCCAATCATCACCGAACACGGCGGATTGATTTTTTACGCAAACTAGAAATAAAAAAATAAAGACAAATAATTCCTAGAATCATTTTCAAATTCCTTAAATCATGCAAAAAAATCATTGTTTTTAGGTAGACAACCTATTGACTTTCAGCATGTCTTGGAAAAATCATTGATATATTTTTAAATTAAAAATATTTTTAAAAATAACAATTATACAATCAAACAGACACTTGGAATCATTTGATCATTATAAACATTAATTAGTTTTTAAAGTCTAAATAAAAAGAATAATTGTATATTGAAAAGACAATATTACCCTTTATATACCATATCCAAGATAAAAATCCCTTGTTCATTTGTGTGATTATCATTAAAGCTCCATTGTATCTTTCTAATCATTGATATGTGAATTGGTTAAAGCAAGTCTATCCTAATAAGGTGAACAATGACAATTTTATTGTTCATTTTTTCTCTCTTTTTTTTTTCAAAATGAATACATGATTAACCTTTTTAAGAAATTTGGCTATATGCAATTTGAAAACATAATATTTTTATTTTTGAAAGGACTTGTTTTTTGTTTTTCTATTTTTATTAAGAAAATTGGTTTATTTAATACAAGAGAATAATCTCACATATCAATTTAAAATTTCAAATATTAAATATAAAAGCGTAAAATAAAAAGATATAAAAACCCAAAATTAATTATAAAATGATCCTCAATTTTTTTTAAATAATTAAAATTAAACTAGAATGTTTTTGGAAAAACACACACAAAAAAGTTAAGAACGTGAAAAATAGGTTAGGGCATGTTTGCAAAAGACACTCTTAACTAAAAGAAAAAATAGTTGTAATTATTGGTTCATTAAATGACGAGGACAGTCCACGATTCTTGAGGTGAGAGGGTAATAATTGATTTTTTAAAATATTTTTTATTTAAAAATATATTAAAATAATATGTTTTATTTTTAAATTTATTTTTATTACAATAAAAATAATTTAATTTAAAATAAAAAAAATAAACGGGAAACCAGTTGAAGTGATTTTATTCGAGTGCATATCTTACTTTATTCAACTAGAAACTTAGCAGTCCAAGTAAAGTTTCGACTTTCTAGGATGAACCTCCTTTTGTTTTTTTAATTTTTAATGTCAAATAAAATAATTATATAAAAAAAAGGAAAGAAATTCTTGATTCATTCGCTGCGAGGAAAAAACATCACTAAATTCAGGAAATGGTTATTTCATTGCGCTCTCTTATTATTTCCATCAATAACCTTCTTCCCTGCAATGCTGCTAATCTTGTTTCCATTCAATTACAGGGAAAATGAAGAGGCAATTCTTGTACCAAGATCATAATACCACCATGGCAATACCAGAGCTTATCAAGACATCCTCGAGCAAAGACAATGGCGGAAAATCACCATAATCAACCAGAGCACTAGAGTGGCGGCGATCTCTTATGGTTTCCAGAGAATGGTTGTCTCTGCAATCATGGAGGTGACAACATAAGGATCCATGTTGGAAGCAGGCCTTCTGTCTTCGAAGTAACCTTTCCCGGCTTGCTCTGTGTCCCTGCCAACTCGAACCGAGGCTCCGCGATTCGCCACGCCCTGCTCAGCGAAGGTGACAAAACAAAATCAATCGACTCCTGAAACTAACACACACCTGGATTTTGAAAGAATTATGGGGAAAAATTCTAACCCAGGAGAAGGTGTGGATGTCAGCTGTTTCATGGCGACCGGTGAGACGACGCTCATTGCCTTCCCCGTAAGCAGCAATGTGTTCTTTGTGCCTCAGTTGAAGATTTCCAATGGCTTTCTTGATAACTTCATACCCTCCATCATTTCTCATGGACTTGGTACTGAAATAAACACGGCTAGCTTTTGTCAGATTCTCCATTGAAATGCTTGTTTTTCACTGCAGTTTCGACGTGATATTCACAGCTAATTACCTGTAGTTTGTGTGGGCGCCAGCTCCATTCCAGTCTCCCTGGCAAGACAAAAACACTCAACAAAGTTTAGAAGAAGTGAAATGCTTGGCAATAAGATGTTTAATCCTCTGTTTTCGCATCATAAAAGAAACAAGATTTCAGATACAAAATCTAACCTCAATAGGTTTTGGATCAAACGAAACGACCACTCCAGCAATTTCTGTGATCCTCTGTTGTCAGAAAACCCACACAGCATAAGAGAAATAACATATTTGGTTTCAGCAGATTCATATTTATTTGCACGAACAAGGTGCAGATCGTTGAAAAGAAAGCTCAAAATACCTCAAGAATGTAACGGGCAACCCACAACTCATCCCCAGCTGAGATCCCAACAGAAGGGCCAACTTGGAATTCCCACTGTTCGATCAAGAAATTTCATGTGTTCAGAAAACAATCCACAGATAGAGACAGGAACAGAAATATTGTAAGACAGTTCAAGAGAATTGAAATAAATATGGATTTACTTGGCCAGGCATCACTTCCCCGTTGATCCCAGAAATGTTGATTCCGGCATAGAGGCATGCCTTGTAGTGGGAGTCAACGACATCACGGCCAAAAGCCTTATCAGCACCAGCACCACAGTAGTATGGACCCTGATTCAGCACAGATTATTCAATCAGATTAATAGATGACAAATCCCTTAAGATTAAGAAATTAGGATATGGTTTTTCGTACGAATTATGGGGAAAAAGAGTTGAAATAATTGTTGGTAAAATAATTTTAAAGTATGGTAAATCAAACTAGAGAAAAAAAATCAATACCTGAGGTCCAGGATAACCACCAACAGGCCACCCGATTGGCCATTTTAAATCTTTTTGCAGCAAGGTGTACTCTTGCTCTATACCATACCTACATATTTATATTACATTATTTCAAAATAATTATAGGTGAATCCACGAACCCTTTAAAAAAAACAAAAAAGAAGAATATTCTTGATTAATATAAGAAAAGGAGAATATCTGAGAAGAAATTTAAGAGAGATACCAGGGCACCTCAGCAGCAACATCTGGATGGCTGAAAATTTTTGCTGCATTGTATCTCTTGTTGGTTGGAATTGGCTCTCCTGCTGGAGTGTAAGCATCACACATCACCTATATATATATATATAAACATTGAAGTTATCAAAAAACTTTATTAAAATAAGATTCTGAAAAACTCCATTAATGGAAGAATCAGAAAAATTTACCAGAACAAGTGACAGGGACTTACGAGGATGTTGTTGCCCCTCCTAAATGGATCCTTGAATATTGCTTGAGGGCTATTTTCATGACATCACAACAAAAGTAAATCCATGCACCAGAGGGACAAGTGCCATTAAAAAACAGGGGGGGAGGGGGAGGGGGAGAGAGAGTACTATAAGATGACTTCACTGTCTTCCCCGGGAGCTTGGCCAGTGCTTGATCCGTCGTAGTTCCACTTTGGAAGCTTTTGAGGATCACTCACTACTCCATCAAGTGTCTGTTTCATGTAAATCAACAAACTTACAGAAGAAAACAAGTAAAAGGATCGTAATAGAAACATGAACAGAGAAAATATTGGTTACCCTGGCTTTGCTTCTAAGGTCCATACCAGATCCACCGATCCTGCAACATAAGTGACATATCAAAGATCAAAACTTTGAAAATACATCGAAACAGTGAGCACCCATTAAAGAGGGTGATATGAACACTTGCGGGATCAAACTTTTTAGATTAAGCAGAACAAAAAAGTGTTGTGAATGATGGAAATGAAAGAATCCAAAAGAAAGAGAAAAACAGAGGGCTTCACTTGGAAATAACACTGTTTGCCAAACACTTAAGTCCAACAAGAGAGATCAAAACTCATTGGATTTATTAAGAGACGCAAGAACAAGAGTTCCATAATCAAGTAAAGAATCTCAGCAATCCTCAGCGAAGGAGCAAAAAAGCGAGCTCAGAAACAGGGGAAAACAGAGGACTGTAAAAAGAGAGAAAGTGCAACTGATTGATACCATATGTATTCTGCAATGATCTTCTTAGTAGTACCGGAGAGGTTCAAGTTGATGAGATCGGACAAGAGAGACATGTTTGCAGCAAGAAGAAGGATAAACAGAGCTCGTCGGAGAGAGAGCTTTACTTTCAGATTCAAAGAATCTAGAGAGAGAGAGACTGCTCTGTATACTGTATAGGGAGGCTCGGAGGTACAACTGGGAGCATGTCTTCGTATTTATTTATAGAAAGGATTATGAAAATTAAAAAAACAAATCTGTGAAGATTCTAAAATAGTTTTTTTTTTAATAGCTATAAATATTTCTTTATCCTTATTCTCCCCTTTTTAAAGGTCGTTATTTACGAAAACATATTTAGAAAATTAATTTGTACTCCTTTTATTTTATAATGGAAAGATATCTTCAGGCCATTTCAAGTC
This sequence comes from Salix caprea, assembly GCA_964035475.1. NCBI lineage: Eukaryota > Viridiplantae > Streptophyta > Magnoliopsida > Malpighiales > Salicaceae > Salix > Salix caprea. Next base: position 28,380,560 of record OZ037744.1, read on the forward strand.
CCTAGATATGAAGAAAGCTTATAGAGAATTTACATGAGTAATTATAGATTATAAATAATTTAGCGATATGAGCTTGTAATTTCAAGAATTCCCATGACAATTAAGAAAATTTGGTACAAAAATTGTGATTTAAAAAAATAATGGAGATTGATACATGCTAAAAAAACATTAGGTAAAAACAGTGATATTGTTGAGGTATACTAAGTGATTGTTTGAAAATATGATTAAAGTTTTTTTTAAAAGTATTTTTTATTTAAAAATACATCAAAAAAATATTTTATTTATTTATTTAAAAATTATTTTTGATATCAGTATATAAAAATAATGTACAAAAATCAAAATTTCAAAAACATAGTGTCAAATATCCCCGAAAACAATATTACAATTTAGGCGAAGAAGATATCATTTCAGCACTCTCTCTCAAAAAAAAAAAAGACTTATTTATTTTAGTATCAAAAATAATATGTGAGATTTCAATATTCTGTAGTAATTGAAAATTTGAGTATTTAAAAAATAAGAATTGAAGTGGTGGGTGGGTCAATTGTAAACGGTAGGTAATGACTAGACTATGGGTGTTTTCTTTACCGACACCAAAACTTATATCGTCCACTCCTTTTTTTCTTTTTCTTTTTCTTAATTGTATTTTTTGTTTACACCTTTTCATTTAAATAATTCTCTATGAATTCTATTATGGATCCTTGTATTCATTAAAAAGATGTCAAATAGTTGACTTCCTATAATATATGTTTTCTATCATAGAAAAATGAGTGGAAAAATATTTATTTTATTTTTTAATAGGAATTTATTATTATTATTATTATTATTATTATTATTATTATTATGAAAATCCACATTCAAAAATAAAGATAACCTTTGAAGAAAAATAACAGTGCACATTCGAAGAAGCTTTCTGAACATAATTTTTTTTTTTATTAGTGTGTGTGTCTATATATATATATAGTTAAACTATTTTCTTGTAACTCCTTTTACAAATCAACTCAAATTGAGAGAAAAACCACTTACTCTCCTTTCTTTCGTATAATTGGCTGCTTGGAGACTTGATTAACTTACCTAAAGTTTATTTTTTAAAGTATTTTTTGTTTTAAAAAATATTAAAATAATATATTTTTAAAAAATTATTTTTAATATTAATATATAAAAATAATATAAAAGTATTAAAATTTTTTAATTTAAAATAATTTATTTTCAAAAATATTTTTAAAACTTAGTGTAAACAAGATCTAAATCAATAATTGCTACAAATCTTGAAAACATTATATGCGCTCGTGCTAGTCTTGTTTATTCATGCTCGTGTTCCATTTTTTTCCAGTATCTTGTAACATGATGAGCATGTTCCATTTATAAGTTTCCACAAATTCTTATAAATGTTGTCTATATTTCATAGATTTTAGAATCAAATAGTTATAATTTGTTTTCTTATATACCCTTTAATTTCCTATAAACTCCTTCACAACACAATTTTTATCCCGTAAAGTTTTTAGAAAAAAATATCTTCAAATAAAATAATTTTTTTTAACAAATACAATCAGTTTTAGAGCAAGATTTTTGAAAAAAAAAATGTTTTGAAAATAAAATACAGTTCCCGAATTGAAGTAAAAACTTGGGAACTCAAAGTAAAATTGGCCATATAGCACAAAATTGGAGAGTCAAGGACTAAAATAGAAAATCTACGAGAGTTCAGAACCAGATCAAAGTAAATTAGGGGGCTAAATTGAAAGAACTTCAAAGTTAAAAGTCCAACTGGGGTTCAAATTAAGGATCACAATCAATAAGGTGCTGGAATGTAGGGACCAGTTTGAGAAATACCTAAACAGACATCCTAAAAATTGCCACTAAAAAGCAGCTAATATCTGCTGCTCTCAAAAAGCTGTTTAGTGGTTTTTTCACGTGACATCCACGGAATTTTCAGTTTTTAATTTTAATTTTTCATGTGGAACCCACAAAAAATTTCAGTTTTTTTAATTTTAATTAAATACAAAAATATTAATTTTTTTATCATTCCAGTTCAGACCATACTACCAAACACCCACAACATTCTTGCAGCCTCTGCAATCTCAGCCAAAAATGAAGGCTTTAACATCTTTAAATTCGATGTAATGCCACGCCAAACACCACTGCCCAGCCAACTTTAACTCCAGATCGAATCATTGCATGACTTCCTTGGCTGGACAGGGGAATGGTGGAGATTGTTTAATGAAGATCCAATGGCAACGATTTGATCTAAAGTCTTCACAAACTCTTGTAAAACCACCGCCATCCACGGCCTGTTTGGAGGGGAGGTTACAATTGCAATAAAAAACAAGAAAGAAAAAGAAGCGAAGAAAGGATGCCAAAATGTGGAGAAAAATAATAATTTATGGTGCTTTAATTTTAATATTACATGTTTTTTTGGTTTATTTTGATCTCTTTGTTTGTTTTGTACTTGTCTCAAGACAAGAGACACTTTGTTTTTTTATAGCCTATCATCACCTCTGCAACTTTACCAGATGATATACCTTTTTTTTTTTTTTAAGATGAACATGGAAGCCTCATTGCTTGTTTCCCTTGTTATAACATCTCAGTGTGACTGAGATTATTTTTAAAAGTATTTTTAATTTAGAAATACATTAAAATGATATTTTTTATTTTTTAAAATTATTATTGACATCAGCACATGAAAATGATCTAAAAATATCAAAAAAAATTAATTTAATGTAAAAAATAAAATAAATTCAATTCATTTTTTTTCAAAAACACTTTTGAAATGTAATATCAATCTGGATTAGTGCATGTTTGAGAGCGTGATTGCGGTTATTTTTTAAAGTGTTTTTCGTTCATAAATATATCAAAATTATGCTTTTGTATTTTTTTTAAAATTATTTTTGATATCAGCACATCAAAATAATCTCAAAACACCATAAATTTTTAATTTAAAAAAAAATAAAAAAAATTGATTTTTTTTAAAAACTAATTGCGAAACACTCCGTTAATCCCGTGACATTGAACTGAAGGAAGGAAAAGTAGGTATCGAAAAGGGAGTTCGTGCAATTTGCTGTTCATAGATCTCGTGAATCAATAAGCAAACAAATAAAGGATTTTTTTTTTTTTTTTGTGTACCTCTCCCACAAAGCGTTCTACTTTACAAAGACATGGGTTATAATAAATGAAAACCTATTTGAAATAAAGAAAAAAGATTATGAAAAGTAACTTTAGTTTTTATTAATAATAGATGATTACTTATTTTGAAAAGCCTGATATTAACAATTGACAAACAATTTGGTGCCAACTAAAAAATGTTTGGCCACAATAACAAATGTATCCTTAAATATTTTGTAAATATCCTATTTATTTTTGTGGCCAACCTCGTTCTTTGCCACAATAAGTAATATTCTCTTAAAAGTATTATTAGTACTTTCGTTTTTTTTTTTTTTTTTATATATATATATTATTGTCATCATGAGAAGAGTCCACCAAGAGCATGTTACATACATACATATTTATATATTATTGTCATATTATATTGAAATATGTATTTTTTAAAATTTATTTTTAATACCAACATATTAAAATAATATAAAAATACAAAATATTTTTAATTTCAAGCTGAAAAATAAAAATAAATTCAAATTATTTTAAAAATATTTTTAAAACACAAAAACAAATAAGCTTGAAGCAAGCGTTCACCTCGGCTACAAAGACATGGGTTATAACAAATGAAAACCTATTTGAAATAAAGAAAAAAGAAAATGAAAAGTAACTTTAGAATGCGGATCAGTTTCACGGGTTCAAATGATTCTGCTCGAGCGTGCTATGGAACCACGCACGTGGAGGTTCGGGCCTCAGACTAGTAACATGCTTGTTCTACTGAAATGGTTTATTCTCTTTTTCTGAAATTTCCCAACTTGATTTTATATACTCCCGTTAACATTCCAGGGTCATTCTTGGTTTCGAGGTATAGAAAAAAATTAAGGATATCAATTCTATTTTGGTTGATACTTTATTTTTTCAATTGTAATAGAATTTTTTGGTTTCAGAGTGTTTCGGCGCGTTGTTTCGGGGTTATATATATATATATTAACTCAAAGAAAAATTTAGTTCAAATCTAAAAATAAAATTATTTAGAATTGTACAATTTAATCTAAAAAATAACACAATAAAATAATTTTTCTAAACAAAATTATGAACATGTATAATATTACAAAAATGACATCATCAATCTTGCAAGGTCATTACATTCTCTGATTGCTCTGAAATTTTAACATAATATATATAAATATGTCAAGAGACTCCTTGTAAAATTTCATCTCAATCTAACAGTCGGATTAAAAAATATGAATAATATTGTAAAATTATTCATTATTTAAAAAAAATACTATTTGACCGAAACAGAACGAGCGGAACGAAACCGGAATGTTTCGGCTGGTATTTGGACAAAAAATCCGGAATGGGCTGGAATTTAAACCGAGGTAAAAACAACGCTGTTTTATCCCTTTTTTTAACCGTTACGAAACGTTTCGGCCGAAACGAAATGAAACCAACAACCCTGGAAGAAACCGTATTTGGCTCTAATAATAATGAAGCAAAAGACGCTCGGATGACCCGAGCAATAACAGGTTTAAATGAGGATCCAGACCAGTGAATCGACATCGGATTCCTGCTCTCATTATCTAATGAGAAGTAAAAGAATATGGAACCAGAAATGGTGCACACAACACAAATGTTCCAAGAGATTGTATTGTTTTGGACCAATCAGTACAGTCTGATAATGTTGTAATCAACAGATCATTGTCAACCTCAGTAAGTGGAAGCAATTCTATGACAAACCCATATTAATCATGCTGATCTCTTAAAACTAAGACAAGAACATAGATCAAAATAATCACAGAAGATTTCCATAAACTACCAACCTCTCTCATCTGAAGAGTATTTGATGGATGAAAGCCACGTGAAAAATCTGATGCTATGGATGTTGAGGTAGAAGAAAAGGGGTCTGACTTACAGCACTCAATCAATGATTCATCAGCACCAATGGTGAAACCCTTTTCAAGGACTCACATGCCTTGAGCAGATCAGAATCTGTATGAGCGGCAGATACAAACAATCTGATTCCCACAGGCAAACGACATTTGTCAATTGTCGATCTCTTTGAGGTTACTACAAAAACAGAGTCTTCCTTCAATGCCTGAAAAATTCACAATGATGGAGACACATAATGAGAGCAAGATAGAACAACCTGGTTGTAATTATAATGGAACCATATAACTCATCCATTCCTTACCCGATCGGCGATAGCTTGAAGGAGTTTAAGGTCATCTTTAGTAGAACCTGTGGACTTTTCTAGTTTGAGAAAAACGATAGGCGATTTCGGATCGCTCGTTATAGAGAGACCCTGTATGTTGGACAATCCTGCAATCACCAAATTAAATTTATAAATAGGAAAATTTGTGAAAGCTGTACAAAACTGATAACATATAACGCCAGATGAAAAATGTTATTCTGGCATTCTTGAACCAAACACCAGCATTAGACAATTTCTCTAAACAAAACCTGATTGGTTCTCCAGGAGATGGCCTATATGCTGCTTAGATTGTAAGCATGAGCTTCTAACTTTTACTTCCATAAAATTTCATATTACAGATGGTTTATATTCATCATAGAGAAATATGCGGCAATCGTACAAGTCTATACTGGACAATACCTCTAACTCACTCAACCATAGGAAAAGCAAATGAAGTTGCAATAAATAAGCAGGACCAGAATATACAACCACTTTTTCTCAAACTTCAGTTCAGCTTGATGATGACCAAAAGATCTAATCATATTCTTACACCAACTCACAGTATTACGATGAATTGGGATATGATATTTGGTCTCAGTACTGGGTTGAGGTAGTTGACATGTTCATGAGGATCGACTCAAATGATTCAAATGTTCCTGAGGAAAATATTCTTAGGCCAGAAAAAGACTACTAGAAAGTGAATACAAAGTAAGACAAAGGTACTGTTGCCATTTGTCCAAGAAAGAAAGAAAGAATAGGAACACATCAATTCACACAAAAGGATGACATAAGAATGACAGCAGTGTAATGCAATCAGAATCAACCTTTCCACAAGATGGCAATGTTTTCTTTCAACTTTTCTGGTAAAGCAGGGTTATCCTCCAGAACATTGATAGCAGTAATTGCAGCACTTGCAAGATATGGTGGAAGAGAAGCAGAAAACACATATCCAGAACTGCTAAGTCGCTGACAGAGATCGACAAATAATAAGCATCAACACTTTAGAATTGGAAGAACAATAATTATAATTACCACTACCAATCGCTAATACAATGATACTAGATAACCTGACCATTAATCCCAATTCAATAAAATGATCAAGTTATCAGACACATATTTCCTTACTTGATGATCAATGACTCTGGAACTTCCAGTGCAGAATCCTCCTTCAGTGGCTAATGCATGGCCCATATCTGCAGTAACAATATCTATCTTCTCAATCTGCAAGATCACACAACCATAGGTCAGAGAGTTTGAGCCAGTAACAATGAAGAGATGAATCTTTAAAACATACCGGCACCCCATGGTATTCAGAAAGACCTCTCCCAGACCTGCCAAGCACACCAAATGAGTTGCTCTCATCCAGCAAAACACGGAAGAGATATTTCTCCTTCAATCTGATGATCTCATTTAAAGGGGCTATTTGGCCAGAGTTCTACAGATTCCAGAACAAAAGAATAAATATCCCGGTCAAGCAAGTTCAATATTCATTAGAAGCATGGGGAAAATAATTCAGTGGCAGAGCAAATAGATAACTACCAGCAACCTCAAGAATTGAATGCAGTTACTAAATTAAAACATTCAAAGCATAATCATTTTTCAAGAAACTCAAACAAAGAAAGGAAAAGTCAGAAGAGGGAGGGAAACACTACATTCTCCCATATGGTCTATACTAGAATTGTCAGTTTCAAAATACAGACTCCCAGAAGGAAAAGAAAAATCATGCTATCCTCTTCCTTTCTGAAAATGAAGAACAAAATGAAATGAACTCCCAGGCTCTGCAATTCAGGTTTAAGCGCCAGAGTTATACCTACAGAGTAGTTGCATAATCATGATATGGGATTTCAATGATCCACAACCACCCAACTCTTCCTCATACAGAGAGAGAACTGTACGGTAAATCTACTGCTTCTTGAACACGGTGAGGCAGATATTAGAAATTAAGACTAGATCTTAACTCTAATCAATGTAGCCAAACCCAAGTATTTGATCAGGGTGGTTTAACTCAATATATCATGGGCATGTATCGCTATGTGCAACATAAAAAATGCTTGCTATGATTAAAGATTCACTATGAAATTCAATCCAGCCATTCTGGCAAGGACGTTTCCACCTTTCTTAGGTGATTATGAATGTGTTCTGAGTAGCAAAAACAGAGAAGAAAAGAAAATGTGTGTGTAGGGGGTGGGTGGGGTGGGGGGGTAAAGCACCACATATGTGTATATGATCCATATTTTATATTGAAAACATTTGCAATAGGAGCATATCAATCTCATGCTATCCCATTTTCATCCATGCATATTATAATGATGCTGTCATCTCAGTAGAACAGGAAAAGCACTTGCAGCATAACAATCAGAAAAAAGTAAATATCAAGATTCAAAACACAATGGCTGTCACTTGGTTGAGTAAAATCAAGAAATCCAAAATCATGATTTGTCTTTCTTGTGATGGTCAAAGGCAATACTCTTTTGGTTCAGGCATTTACAAGTTTTGCTTTACATATATGTGTATTTGATATGCATGCAGAGCAGAACAAGATACCTGGTACACAGCTTCAACTACAATATAGCGTCGCAACTCCTTGGCCCGCTTGTTCCCTACTGTAATTTTCTCCAAAACATTTCGTAGAGATTCCATGTCATTGTGCTTGAAATGCACAATGGTACTTCTGGAAAGATACAGGCCATTCTGTATTCCCCAATGGACTCCCTCATCCCTAATGGAAAATAATACGAGTACAATTTTTATATAGCCATATATTTATATGTCCACTGAACAATTTTAACAGAAGGTTTCACAAATGAACCAAAAATTGTAAAATGCTTTGATAACTACGCCACAAATAACTAGCACAAATAGATACATGCCTATTACAAATCAAAGAAATATAAAAAATCAAGGATGAGAAGACAGAGATATCGTTAGGTCATCTATTATTAGACTAGCATCATTGGTCAAAATCATTTAGCATAGCTTAATAAATTCTTAGACTTATAAGGAACTCAAAGCAATTGCCAATGATGTTTATAATCATTTAAAATGATAATCAAGCTAACATCACTAGCATTTCAAGGGAAGGGACTAAATGAAAAGAATGAACTTGAGGAAATATGAAAGAGTTTCATGGAGCTCAATTACTCATGTTAACCAGCTGATTTCTACAATGCAGCTACATGGGTAAAACAAACCTTCACAGTTAGGACTAACATACTTACACAACAACTATGTCTCCCTTTTTGCAAAAACATGGAATTGTACTGAACATAGTGGCAAGTCCGTATGAATAGATAATTGAATCTGGAGTTCCCAGAAACTTGGCTATTCTGGTCTCACAATCAAGGTGGACATCTAAGAGAAAAAAAACATGTCAGATGACATAAATTTAAGATAAAAAAGGGATTAATCTTCATCCTGCTTTGTTTAAATTGAGTCTCACCTATTGTTCCATAGAACCCACGAGGACCACAGGAACCAACACCATATTTTTCCATGGCCGAGGTACTTGAATCCTGAGTTTTTTTTTTTTTTAAAAAAACCTAGTTATACATTTCCTAATTTGTGAAAATATAATCATAATGGTAAAAAATAAATAAAAATGGAACAAATTTTCTCACAAGTTGTTTCTCATGCCCTGTTAGACCAAGGTAATTAGCCGAAGCAAAGTTCACAACATCTTTGCCATTGATTATGGTATGTGGCTTAGCAGCACTGCAATAAAAAGTAGCTGAAATTACTGTAGAGAACCATTCAGATATGTTTTCAGAGCAAAGTCGTAGTTGTAGCATCAAAATAGCAACTTCTTTGAGGGGATGCAAGAGACCATTAATTCAACAACTGACAATAACTGTTTTCCAATACAGCAGAGGGAGGGTATGATAATACATGAAAACGCAAGGATACTTTTGACAAGAATCAAACAAATGTGCAGAGACAAGAGAAGTATGCTCACCTTTCCAATACTGGCGGCTCATATCGCATCTCATCTGTAATAGGAGGAATAAGGGATTCTGGAACCCATTCATCACATAGCTCGTCTATTTCCTACAAACAACACATGCTTTTCAGTAAAATTATGTTGGCACAGCTTTTCACTTCAGAATGGATTCTCAAAAACTATAATTTATATACACAACAAGCTAAACCAGTAAGAAAACACAATTTCTTCTGGAAAGCAATCAGTCTTAGGAAAAATAAAATAAACTAATGAGGAAGCACTACATGTAGCAGTTAAAAAGGATACATAGAACTTGGAAGTCCCTTTGGGCTATCAAGCAATATGCAAGGATATCGGGGACATATATTGGCGAATTGACATCTAATAAGAGTTTTGTAATCCCATATTAGAAGCAGAGCCAGAAAAAAATCAGCATTATAAATGTATATGGAATTCTTTTCCATAAAACTTAGACAAAAACTCAAAATTTGATCTTTCAACCTAATGCATTTGCATGTGGCTCCACAAGAAGGAGAAAAGAAACTAAAATATAGCTAATTATCAATGCTCAATACCCTTACAAACATTCCACATGTATTCATCTATCTTTATGTATATGTTGATTTATCATCCTGGCAAGAAACAAAACTACTAAACAACACAAGCACATAATGAAATAAGACAATTTCTTTCAACGAAGGTACAATAAGAGACAAGAAAAAAAGAAGCCACACTAACCTTCTTTGTTAAGGGCCGCTTAGGATGTTTATAACTTTTCTGGGAAAGAAGAAAAAGAATGACGACTAAAAGAAGAACCTCGACAAAAAGGTGCCCTTTAACAAAGAACAAAAGCCAATATAAACACAAGTTAATTAAAAAATTAAGAGGTACAATGGCAAAATCAAACCAACACCATCCACCAGTTTTGGAAGAGATAAAAATCTACCTCCAATATGAACACCAAAAACAACAGCTCTCGCAGATGGAAAATCCAGAACCGATGTCACCCTCTCCAAAGTGCTATCCAGTAATTGAAGAAAATTTGAAGCCATTGTATCCATTGTATGAAATTTCAGATCGCATAAACTTTTCAACAATAAGCCAAACACAATTCTGATGATTACTCGTACAAAACAACCATGCAATGCAATTCGTGGATAGCTGTGATCCCCTGTCGGTTTCTCTGGAAATACATCAAGGCGCAGAAGCAAACAAAAAAAAAGGAAGAAAGAAGCAGAATTAAGGAATCCCCTATTGAAAAGAATCAATCCTTTTCAAATTAAGGCTTCAAAAAGATCAAATCTTTAGATCATTTAAATTATGGGTTTTATTTATCTCTCATAAAAATCAATAAAAAAAAAAAACTACAAAGAGAGGAAAGAGGTGGATAGAAGAGATGTCTTCTCTTGATCTGTTCTAAATTCCAATTATGAATTTATGATTCTGTATAAAACATACCTTGATTGATTGAGGTTGTAATGAGAAGACCAGATGGAGCTTCTTTGGTCAGTATTGAAGTCCTGTCTTCCTTATTTTCTGTGTACAATTTTTATTTTGGATCGGGATAATAAGATTGAAGGGTCAGCTATGGATGCCTATAGTCATCGATAATTACCACGAAATATCCACTAACCCACCCATCTATCACAAATGCCCACCCATTTTTATTTTTATTAATGAATCATTATTGTCATAATCATGATTTGACTCATAATATAATTTCATGAGTTAAAAGAATAAATCTGATAAAAAAATCAAATCTTGTTAAAATCGGATTTAACTGAGAAAAATCATAAAATCAGACCGAATCGATCCGAATTTACCATTATAATGAAATCCCGGGTGCAAGTGTGTTTGTCTCGCCTTCTTTGATATTATTGGGCCATGAATTCGCATGTACAAACATAAATAGTTTCTCCTTTGTGCCAAGTCCCATTTCTCTTCTCCCTGTGAGCAGTTATGCAGTAGTTCAGTATTTGTAATATTTTTTATTGCAAAAGAAAAAAATTATCATGGTCTTAAAAGCAAATCCTAAAAAATATATATTAAAATAATATCATAAGAAAAAAATGTTATAAATCATATCAAAAATCTATTTAAAAACATATGAAAAGTGATGAGTATTTTCTTAAAACAAAAAAAAAGACTATTAATAACTAAGTATGTTTTTTTTGGTGAAATTGTGTTCTATTATATTCGAAAATATTTTACTTATGATTTTATGATTTTTCTATCAAAACAATTTTAGCTACGATTTTACAATTTTGGTATTTATATAAAAAATTCCGTGTCGTGTCAAAATCGCGATTTTAACAACCTTGCATGAATACTAATAATGATAATGATAATTTTATAAATGTTTGACACAACTTTTATCTTTGCTTTTTAAATGATTTTTAAAAGTATTTTAAATTTTAAAAATATTAAATTTATATTTTTTTAGTATTTTAGGATAATTTTGATTTGCTAATATCAGAAGTAAAAATCTAAAAAAAATATATTATTCTTGGTAGAACTCATTATTTTTCTAGTAACAACACAATAATAAAAAGATTTATTATTCCTCTAATTTTATTTTAATTGCACTAGTTTGTAAATTATATATAAAAAAAACTTCATGATATTATTAGTATTAACATGCCACCAATTTTTAAAGCTATCTTTTTTACCACCACCAATCTAATATGGGTATTTTCATTATTTAGGAGTATCCTAGAGGTAAATAAAAACTTATTTTCCTTACAAAATGTTATTGGATTAAAACAATATCATTGGATGTGATTATCTTAAAGCAATAAATTGGGTCAAAAATAAATTTTTTATTATATTATTAAATTAATTAAAGCTTATCTTAATCTTATTAAAAACATAATCATTTTTTATATTTTTTCCAAGTTATTTGTTTTTATTCAGCAGCATGGGCCACTAGTAAAGCTCTAAGCTAGTTAAATCTAGTTTTATTTCATTTTATTTGGCCCAATAAGAGAGACAGTTCCTCCATTAACAGATCACCATAGCCTTATCACTGCTTCACATCTTAATTTTCTCGATTTACATGTAGCCGGCCCAGGCCCATTAAGTAAGCAGCAAGTAAACTCCTCCTCCACCCGTCGAATTTGAATGGGGCGGATTGAGTATTGCCCAAGCTCACACGTGCTGCGAGTTTTGCACCGCCATAGACTACACGATCAACTCAGGCATCTATAAAAACCCAATCGCAGATATTCTCTGAAACGGGTGGGTCGAGGCGGTTTCCTCTTTCAACACAAATATAATCCATCTCTCTCTGAATCGATCAAGCTTTGCTTCATCTACGGTTGCAATCTCTCCCTATTTCTCGATTTTCTTTCGTTGAAATCAGCTCTTTAATTTTGATTCCCTCCCAAATCCACCTAGGGTTTATATTTAATTTTTTATTTTGAAGGGAAATTTAAGAAGTTAGGGTTTAATTGGCTGTGGTGGTGGAGGATACAAGCAGTGGTAGTGGAGGAGGGGTTGTTGTTGTTGATATTAGAGAATATGAGCTTCCATTCCAGAAATGATGGTGGAGATAATAATAATGGAAGCAGGTGCAGATTCCCGACCCGACAAACGTGGGTTCCCAGGGGATCAAATTCTTCTCCTCCGGTGAATATGAATGTAAACCCAAACCCACCTTTGAGTTTCAACTCTAGAAACAATGGAAATGGTGGGCATTCCAGCCATGGGACTGGAGTAGCTGAGTATAGGTATAAGGGTGGTGTGAATGCACATAGAGGTGGTCAAATGGGTCGGGGGAAGGAGAGGGGGATGGAGACTCGGGAAGTGAAGGATCCGAGTTTGCCGCAACTTGCGCAGGAAATTCAGGAGAAGCTTGTGAAGAGTACGGTTGAGTGTATGATTTGTTATGATATGGTTCGGAGGTCTGCGCCTATTTGGTCTTGTTCGAGTTGTTTCTCGATTTTTCATTTGAATTGTATCAAGAAATGGGCTCGTACGCCGGCGTCTGTTGATTTGATCACGGAGAAGAATCAGGGTTTTAATTGGCGGTGTCCAGGATGTCAATCTGTGCAGCTTACGTCGATGAAGGATATTCGGTATGCTTGCTTTTGTGGGAAGAGGACGGATCCGCCTTCGGATTTGTATTTGACTCCGCATTCATGTGGGGAACCGTGTGGAAAACAGCTTGAGAAGGAGGTTCCTGGTGCTGATGGGAGTAAGAAGGATCTTTGTCCTCATAATTGTGTCTTGCAGTGTCACCCTGGGCCATGTCCTCCTTGTAAGGCCTTTGCTCGACCAAGTCCGTGCCCTTGTGGGAAGAAAATAATCACAACAAGATGTGCTGATCGGAAGTCCGCTCTTACCTGTGGGCAACGATGTGATAAGCTTCTGGAATGTTGGCGTCATCGATGTGAGCAGATTTGCCATGTTGGTCCCTGCAATCCTTGTCAGGTAATGGTTAATGCTTCATGTTTCTGCAAGAAAAACACGGAGGCTGTTCTATGTGGGGATATGGCAGTGAAGGGAGAGGTGAAAGCTGAAGATGGTGTTTTTTCTTGCAACTCAACATGTGGGAAGGTTCTGGGTTGTGGAAATCATATCTGTGGTGAAAGTTGTCATCCAGGTGATTGTGGGGATTGTGAGTTTATGCCTGGCAGAGTCAAGTCATGCTATTGTGGAAAAACAAGTTTGCAGGAAGAAAGAAATAGTTGTTTGGATCCAATTCCAACGTGTGAACAAATATGTGGCAAATCCCTTCCTTGCAGGATCCACCAATGTAATGAGGTGTGCCATTCAGGGGGTTGCTCTCCTTGTTTGGTTTCTGTCACCCAAAAATGCCGCTGCGGATCAACCTCTCGAACTGTGGAGTGTTACAAAACTACTTCAGAGAATGAAAAATTCCTGTGTGACAAGCCTTGTGGTCGAAAGAAGAACTGTGGAAGGCATAGGTGCAGCGAGCGATGCTGCCCTCTTTCCAACTTGAACAATCAGTTCTCCGGGGATTGGGATCCACATTTTTGTCAAATGGCTTGCGGGAAGAAGTTAAGGTGTGGACAGCATTCTTGTGAATCACTGTGTCACAGTGGTCATTGCCCTCCTTGTCTTGAAACAATTTTCACTGATTTGACATGTGCATGTGGGAGAACCTCCATCCCCCCTCCATTGCCGTGCGGCACGCCTCCCCCTTCATGTCAGCTCCCATGCTCAGTTCCACAGCCATGTGGCCATCCAGCTTCTCATAGCTGCCACTTCGGAGACTGCCCACCTTGTTCGGTGCCTGTAGCTAAGGAGTGTGTTGGTGGGCATGTGATTCTGGGGAACATACCCTGCGGGTCAAAGGATATCAAATGCAACAAACTCTGTGGGAAGACCAGACAATGTGGTTTGCATGCATGTGGAAGAACTTGTCATTCACCGCCTTGTGATACTTCACCTGTAACTGAATCTGGCTCAAGAGCTTCTTGTGGTCAGACATGCGGTGCCCCCAGGAGAGATTGCCGGCATACTTGCACTGCACTTTGTCATCCTTATGCTGCTTGTCCTGATGTCAGATGTGAGTACCCTGTAACAATTACTTGCTCTTGTGGGAGGATGACAGCTTCTGTTCCTTGTGATGCTGGATGGAGTAATGGTGGTTACAACGATAATATTTTAGAAGCTTCCATTCTCCACAAGCTGCCAGCACCTCTTCAACCAGTGGAAGCATCTGGAAAGAAAATTCCTCTTGGGCAGAGAAAGTTGATGTGTGATGATGAATGTGCCAAGTTCGAGCGGAAAAGGGTTCTTGCAGATGCTTTTGATATCAACCCTCCAAATTTGGAAGCTCTTCATTTCGGTGAGAATTCTTCTGTGACAGAGTTGATTGGTGATCTGTACAGGCGTGATCCAAAGTGGGTCCTTGCTGTGGAGGATAGGTGCAAATATTTGGTTCTTAGCAAGAGCAGAGGAACCACAACTGGTTTTAAGATTCATGTTTTCTGCCCTATGTTGAAGGATAAAAGAGATGCAGTTAGGCTAATTGCGGAGAGGTGGAAGCTTGCAATTTATTCTGCTGGCTGGGAGCCAAAACGTTTTATTATAATCCATGCTACACCAAAATCCAAACCCCCATCTCGTGTGATTGGCATCAAGGGTACGACAACTTTAAGTGCCTCCCATCCACCCGTTTTTGATGCTCTCGTGGACATGGATCCCAGGCTTGTTGTTTCTTTTCTAGATTTGCCGAGGGAGGCGGATATAAGCTCACTGGTCCTTAGGTTTGGTGGGGAATGCGAGCTAGTTTGGTTGAATGATAAGAATGCACTGGCTGTATTCAATGACCCTGCTCGAGCAGCAACTGCTATGAGGAGGTTGGATCATGGATCAGTATATTATGGAGCTGCGGTAGTTCCTCAAAATAGTGGCGCATCCTTGGGATCACCAGCTACCAATGCCTGGGGAACGGCAGGCACTGCAATGGAAGGGACGATCACAACTCTGAAGGGAACTTCGTGGAAGAAAGCTGTAGCGCAGGAGTCTGGCTGGAGGGAAGATTCATGGGGTGATGAAGAGTTGTCTGGTGGTGGTTCTGCAGATGCTCAGGCTTCTGCATGGAAAGGGAAAGAACCTCCAATCTCCACTTCAATTAATCGATGGAGTGTACTGGACTCCGATAAGGCTGACAGTTCATCTGCTGCCTCTATTAGGATCGATGATCCTACAAAACGAGCTGCAGGAGTTCTTTCCAGTTCAGGTTTGGAATCAAATGCAAGCACTTCGAATATATCAGTGCATACTGCAGTGCAACCTGGAGGGGTTTCAAGTGAAGAAGATTTATCTGAGGTGGTGGTGGATGACTGGGAGAAGGCCTATGATTGAGAACATGCTTGTGGAGTCGCATCTGATTTTTTTGAACAAGTTTCTGGGGTATCTCTGGTCTATACCTTCACTTTAAACATTTTGGCGTATGCAGGAGTATTTTACCCTTTATTTTTGTGAATAACTATATCATCCACCCCAAATGATGCTTGATGGTGGGTCTATACCTTCTTCTTCTTCGGCGGAGACTGGAGATAGCATACATCTCTGTATGGGAGAATACTTGGTACTGTAGAACTTTGTCTAAGAAAATATCTAGGAGAAAAACATCGCTGCCTCGTCAGTGGGTTTTGTTGTTGGATTTTTGAGAAAGGCATAGTACGTGTATAGAGAGAAATTTCGCCACTTTTGATTCCAATGAATATTTGCTTTATTTTGACAAGAGGTGTTTCTTCGTTTTCTTTTCAATGTTTTGATCCCAAAAACAATGTCTTAGCTTCAACTTATGGTTTGGCTGTCTTGGTTTGTTTACTTATGTTCAAGAACATGCAATTTTTTTTTATATATTTTCATGCTGTTCCATTGTTGATCTTTGACATGCTTGTGTCAACCTTTCTTTGAGATATAGTCTAAGTGCCCCCGTTTTTTTTTATCTGTAAATGGATCCTCCACTGAGTTCCACTACATACTCTGATAGACTTAAGGTAATGAGCTTCTTGTTGATTCTTTTTGAATCCAAAGCTCTTGCAATTTGTGCTTAGCTTGTATATTTGCATGCTGATGTTTCTCGATTCTCCTTTCACCTTTGGCATTTCTTGTTTTGGGCTGAAACGTTACTTGTTAACATCGTTACAGCATTAAAAAAATACAGAAAAAAGAAAAAAAAATTGTTGTGAATTTGAGATGGATATGACTTGTTGGACATGCTGTTTTCGATAACAGATCAAGAGCCATCACAATATGAATTGTATTTTTGCTTGATGAGAACTTATAATGATTTTTGGTCTGGTTTGTTTTAAAAAAAGATCGAATCTCTATAGATTGGCTGCTTGAGGTCTTCTATGTTTGTTGTTAAAATCTCTATGATTTTCATGAATGATGATGGGTTTTGTTTATCTATTCGTTTTATATTGCTTGTACTGGACTTGATTTTTAACTTCACCAAGAACTTATGTTGGCTTGAAAACTACAGTTTTATTTTTGCTTTCCCAGCAAAGTTTGTCTGCATTGGCAATTTTGTGGCCTATGTTCTGCCATCTATTGTATGATCATCTACCAGAACATTTGAAAAATTAATCGATGTTGAGCTTCTGAGATTTGTGCTTCTTGAGGAGAAACTGGAGATTGATTTGATAACCGTTCCTTAGTTGCTTGCTTGTAAGATGGCATCCCAAATATTTCTAGTTAGCAGGACTGAAACATATTGTAACTGAATATGATTGTTATTCTATAGTACGTGTTTGCCCATCAAGAATAGCAGTTGTAGCTTTTATCTGTTGTTTTGCGTGTGTAGATAGCGAAATGCATAGAAATTGTTTTTCCCAGGTGCTTTTCATTTGCACTTGTTCCAAATGATTTGATATTTATAGAGTTTGAAATCGTTAATGAGATAATTTCTCTACTGTGTAAATCTTTTCTCAACCAAGTAATTGAAATATAACTACAGTTGCAGAACAGTCTTCAGATTCTGAGTGATCCAAAACTGTCTTCACATTTACATTTTTATATGTTAATTTTTACAGGAGACCTGGAGGCACACTCATTTTGTCATTTCAAACTCTTGGAGTTGTGTATGGTCGCTTGAGCACTGCTCCGTTATAAGTTTTTGGGACGATTCAAACAAAAGATTTCAAATCCAATGAGATTGCATATGAATTGCAAATGCAGCAGGTATTGTCCATCGATATTATAATCATTCCCTTTTTCTGAAACTCTGATGCTCTAAGATCCTTGAATAAGATGATTATGCTCTGCTGAAATTGTTTGGAGAACAGTAAAGTAGTAAACTCTTAGCTGAGAATTTATGAATTAGAATAGAGCGAGGAGAATATGAATCAATTACAAGATAAAGCCTAGGGCAATAGATTTCTTAGTGATGTCAAGCTTTCACTTTCCTAGATGTTACAACAATTAAAGCAGCTATTAATAGTTTTTCAAAATATCGAAATGTTTAGGTGCCTGGATGAGTTTTTCTTTAATACTTCAGATTATTTTATAGTTACATCTAATGTATAGCCCAGAGTTCCTGGAATTGGCTTAATCTACACTGATATAGTAATGGGGATCCCAGCTTTCTTCTCCCATTTCATCACAAATCTTCCTGCATTTCATCAGGTGTTGACCAGTTCCTTGTGTGCCTCCCAGTCAGCGATATTGTTTAGACAGAGTTGGTGGCAAAGACTACAGGATTTACAGATGCATTGTGAGATATGGGTACTGTGATCAGGTTAGAGACACGGATGATTTATCGTGAATCGCTGACTTCGCCTGAAGGAAGAAGAATGGTGATTGTTGGGACGCCATTGTTGGAAGGACATGCTTCGATTCCTACAGATGATACCAACTTGGCTTCCTGTTCCACAAATGCAGCTAGCAATGAAACTCTGGCAATTCCAGTGGGAGATTTGATTTGACGAAATGCTCCTGTCAGGACAAAAAAGGTTTGTTTTCTAATTCCAGAAAGCAGTTCCTAGATTGCGGGTATCTGTCAGGGATGAGCTCCAAGAACTGATAAATGCCAGGGAAAGAGGCACTGCATATTTCCCAGGTCAGTCTCATTTAACAGTGCGTGATGGTTCAAGCTTTTTAAAAAAATTCCTGATCATGGCTATGAAACTTTGTAGACTGCCTGCCTGTTTGTAGAAAAAGAAACACAGTATATATATATATAACTATTGCTTGTTTGATACTATTGTTAAGTTAGCTAACATATGTGAACCACTTACCCGCATTATATTTCTTAGAGGGTTAAGCAATATATTTTCAGGATAAATCAAAACCTTTATAGACAACAACTTCTATAAATTTCTTTCAAAAATTTCTGTTTTGTTTTAGATAAATATAAAAAATAGAGTTTGTAGAGAGAGAAGAAGATTGTTTTCTAAAAATTGATTTCTACAAGTATCAAACTCATATTTATATGGAAAATAAAATACTTTCAAACCAATGTCTGTAGAATTTAGAAATATTCAATTTTTATAATCCACTATAGATTTTATGCCGAACATGCTCACTCAATTAGCCTCCCTCCAAGACTGGCAGTCATCCTTTCTATTTTGAATCAAGATTTATATCTTAAAATTTAATTTCCTCTCAACAATTCAAGCAATAAAATATTGGTGGCCAACTTTTAATTTCCAGGAAGGCAATAAAGATATTAATAAGTGAGACAGAGTAAGAAACAAACATGCATACAAAGAATAGAGGAGGCATTACTAATTTGTCAAGTTCGGTTCGGTTATTTTTTTTAAAAAAATTATAATTTTCAGTTTGATTGTTTTTTTTTTTTTTTTTTTTGATAAAAACCGAACTGAACCGAAAATTATAACCCTTTAATTTGATAGTATCAAGAATACCATAGAGGAAATTACATAGCTTGTTCCCCCAAGTCTAGTTCAAGTTTCCTATAAGAAGATTAGTTCTACAAAACCAAGTTTTGATCCATGAGCTCTTCCAATATTGTTTATTGTATGCTATTCTGTTGAAAAAAAGGCACTAATATAACCAAATTCACTAGTCTCAGTTCTTTTCTCTCTTTGTACAGTTAAAAATAAGGTCAACCAATTAACAAAATTAAATAAACACAACAAATAATATTTTACATTGAAAGCTTTATGAAGTGCTCAACATTGTGTTTTAAAAACGTTTTTGAAAAACAAATATTTTTTATTTTAAATTAAAAAAATTAGTGTTTTTACGTCATTTTCAAGTGCTGATGTCAAAAATATTTTTTTTAAAAATAAAAGATTATTTTGATGCATTTTTAACAAAAAATACTTTTAAAAATAATTTTAATCACACTCCCAAATAATAACAGGTAAAAATCAAGTCATTTTCAAGTGCTGATGTTAAAAATAAAAAAATTATTTTGATATATTTTTAATGAAAAATACTCTTAAAAATAATGTTAATCAAGACCATGAATAAAAGATCATTGAATTCATCATCACAATAATGAATTCTATCAATAACAAAGAAAAAAGGTTAAATCTCATGAAGGTGAAAGCTTCTCAACAATCAACATCGTCTAAATTGAAGAGCTCGTCATCAAGAAAAACATACCAAAATCCCATTTTACAGGATAACAAATTATCATCCAATTAAGGTATAAAAATGAAGAACACACTTTTTCTTTGCTCTCTCACCTTTTGGCCAGAAGCTCACCATTTTTTTTTGTATATTAGCTAACAATGAAAATAAAATAAAATAAAATAAACTTTTCGAGATATATATAACCAAAAGGCTTTAGAACTTTGTCCTTTGGTTATATGGTTTTAACTTAAGAATCACTCGTGTTCGAAATTTGGATTGAAGTTTTTCAAATTGTACTGGGTCTAACTGGTAGCAACTTTTTTTTCTTCTACTCATCGTTAAACGTAGACTTACGTACCGCTATGTTTGAGTGCTTACTGTTTATTTCCCCGCAACTTGTTTCAGTTTTTACATCTGGTGAGCACGATCATGAACTTCCTATCAGAAACTGCTGTCAGATTTTGTCAACAAAGCAACCAGATTCAGACCCACCGGCTAAAAAATTGGCACGTACTGCCTGTTCACTATTGTAGTGGGTTCCATTGGAACTTGGCCATCTTCTCCGTTTAGTACAACCAGGTTTGGTCCGAGACCTCTGCTATCAATGTTCTTGGACATGTATATCATTCAAACATTTTCTTAACAAAGAAAAAAAGCAGAACAAAGTTTTGTAGGTTGTTCTTTTAAATTCATTTGAAATCTTCTAAATAGTTTGATTATATACCAAGCAGTATTAGAATATGTAAATAATATCTTCTATTTATAGCATGTGTATATCTCCTATTTAAACCACCTATATTATAGCCGAAGGACTCTCCCTCAAAACATTGTATAAATCAATTGAATTATCAATGCAAAGGCAGGCAGATTATTCTTCTCAATCTTCTCTTCTATCATGGTATCAGAGCTAAACTAGGTTATTTTCTTCATCTAAACCTAGCTGCCGCATCATCTCCCTCACTCTCTATTATCATACTGCCGAAAAATTGCATCTTTCAATTTTTGCAGACTTAATCAAACAATGACAGACAACACAGCAGATTCAGAAACTTCTCTCACAGCCTCTCTTACTTCTCCTCCCACCAAACCTCATCACTCTCATCCTGCCCTTACAGTATCAAATATTACTACTTTCATTAAAGTCACCCTAGACATTGAGAAGGGGCAATACATCACATGGTCCGAACTATTCAAAATACATGCCAGAGCATACCAAGTCCTCGATCACATCATCCCTACCTCAACAGAAAAGATGAAACAAACATCTTTGAATCAAGACACGGACACTGACCTTTGGTCCCGTGTTGACGCCATTGTTCTTCAATGGATCTACAGCACAATCTCTGAAGACCTTCTGAATACCATACTTGAAAGGGACTCCACTGCTGAAAATGCATGGAATCGGTTAAAAGACATATTTTCGGACAATAAAAATTCCAGAGCCCTTTACCTGGAACAAGAGTTTTCCAAAGTGCAAATGGAAGACTTTGCTGATGCTTCATCCTACTGCCAACACCTCAAATCTCTCTCGGACCAATTATCAAATGTTGGAGCCCCTGTCTCTAATGAAAGGTTGGTCCTTCAGCTTCTTTCAGGCCTCACCGATGCTTACGCCGGAGTTGGGTCACAAATTCGCCATGGCGATACTCTTCCATTATTCTATAAAGCACGATCCATGTTAGTGCTCGAAGAGACAGCACGGACAAAAAGGGCTGCCCAATCCCCCTCTAGCTCTGCATTCTTTGTCTCTCCGGCTGGACATTCCGGTGGGCACATGACTGGAAACCCACAACACCAGTCGCAGCAACATCACAGCACCAGAAGCTCCCCCAATCGCAGTGGAAGAGGTGGCGGGGGAGGCGCACGTCACAGCAGAGGAAGGGGGAGAGGTGGCCGTGGAAGCCAGTGGCATCAATCGGCCACCAATTTTTGGAACCCCTCTGCACAGCCACGAAGGAACCAGAATCAGTGGAGAGAGACGAATGGCAATGGAAACGGTGCGAATTATGGGCAGAGAAATGGAAATCAGTGGGCTTATCCACCGTGGGCTGGGGCTGGGCCTTGGCAAGCATGGGCCACGCCCCCATGCCCTTACCCAACAGCCGGCTTGCAGCAGCAGCCCACTCCTCAGCCCAGCTTACTCGGGCCTAGGCCCCAACAGGCCCACATGGCAGCGGCCCACTCCTCAGCCCAGTCATCGTATGCTCCAACCGACATCCAAGCGGCCATGCACACACTTTCCATTGCTCCTCCTGATGATCAATGGTATATGGACACCGGAGCTACATCTCACATGACTGCAAACGGAGGTAACCTCACGTCTTATTTAAATATGAGCAATAATCGTAATATTACTGTCGGTAGTGGTCATACTATTCCAATTATTGGTTATGGACATGCATTATTACCTAAGCCCAGCCCTCCATTAAATCTGAATAATGTCTTGCATGCTCCGCAATTGATTAAAAATCTCGTCTCTGTGAGAAAATTTACCATTGACAATAATGCCTCTGTTGAATTTGATCCGTTCGGTTTTTCTGTGAAGGATTTTCCGACGGGGATGCCTTTAATGAGATGTAACAGCTCGGGTGACCTCTATCCAGTTACCACAAGACAAACCATTGGCTTTTCAACACCATCTGCTTTTACCGTTGTATCTCCTGATTTATGGCATAATCGTTTAGGACACCCAGGAGCTCCTATTTTAAGTTCTCTTCGTAGAAACAATTTTATCAATTGCAATAAAATTCAAGACAATTTTTTTTGTCATTCTTGTCATCTTGGGAAACAAGTTAAATTGCCATTTTATGATTCTCTCTCCTCCACTACTTTTCCCTTTGATATTGTGCATAGCGATATTTGGTCATCACCTACTCTTAGTTCAGGAGGCCATCGTTACTATGTTTTATTCCTGGATGATTTTACGAATTTTTTATGGACTTTTCCAATTGCAAATAAATCTCAAGTTCATTCTCTTTTTTTATCATTTCGTACTCATATTAAAACCCAATTTGAAAGGGACATTAAATGTTTCCAATGTGACAATGGAAAAGAGTACGATAATGGACCCTTCCACAAATTCTGTGAATTAAATGGAATGACTTTTCGATTTTCATGCCCTTACACCTCCTCTCAAAATGGAAAAGCCGAAAGAAAAATTCGCACCATCAATAATATCATCCGGACCCTCCTTGCCCATGCATCTTTACCAGCTTCTTTTTGGCATCATGCTCTTCAAATGGCCACTTATCTCCTCAATATACTACCCAACAAAAAGCTTGCATATCATACACCCACAAAAATTCTCTACCAAAAAGACCCATCATACTCACATCTTCGAGTCTTTGGATGCTTGTGCTACCCTCTTCTTCCCTCCACTTCTAGAAATAAATTGCAAGCTCGGTCTACACCTTGTGTGTTCTTAGGGTATCCTTCTCATCATAGAGGATACAAATGTTATGATTTATCTAGTCGGAAAATACTTGTTTCAAGGCATGTCAATTTTGATGAACATACTTTCCCTTTCTCTACACTCCATACTCCTACATGTCCTACTTACGAGTTTCTAGATGCAGGTCTTTTACCATCTCTCCCCTCACCTACTCCACCCACTTCTCCTGCCGCCCCCCTTACTGATCAACCAGCACAACCCATACCCCCCATTCAGGTGCAAGAACCAACACCCCTCAACCCAATTCTTAATTCTCCCTCACCACAGCCCACATCACCCCTCCCTACCAACCTACCACAAACTCACAGTCCTACTCCACCAATAGCTCCACCACAACCCCTTCCCCTTGCCCATGCTCCTCACTCCCCACAAATGACAACCAGATCCCAACATGGTATTTTTAAGCCCCGAAAAATCCTTAACCTTCATACTTCGGGTGAAAATTCCATTTCTCCATTGCCCACTAATCCCCGTAATGCATTACATGATCATAATTGGAAAATGGCTATGAAAGATGAATACGATGCTCTTATTGAAAATAAGACGTGGGACTTAGTACCCCGTCCATCTAATGCTAATATCATTCGAAGTTTGTGGATTTTCAGGCATAAGAAAAAATCTGACGGTTCATTTGAGCGGTATAAAGCCTGTCTTGTGGGTGATGGTGCAGGTCAGCAAACGGGTATAGATTGTGGTGAGACTTTTAGTCCGGTGGTCAAACCGGCTACCATTCGGACAGTGCTCAGTATTGCCTTATCCAAGTCTTGGTGTCTTCATCAATTGGATGTCAAGAATGCCTTCTTGCATGGCAATCTCGATGAAACAGTTTACATGCATCAACCTCCGGGCTTCCGAAATACAGAACACCCCGATTATGTCTGTTTGCTAAGGAAGTCTCTGTATGGGCTTAAGCAAGCTCCTCGCGCGTGGTATCAACGGTTTGCTGATTATGTGACTTTATTGGGTTTCTCTCACAGTATTTCAGATCACTCTTTATTTATTTATCGACAGGGAAATGACATGGCCTATATTCTCCTGTATGTGGATGACATTATTCTAGCTGCATCATCTACTGCTCTTCGAGAATCCATTATCTCTAAACTCGCATCCGAGTTTGCTATGAAAGATTTGGGTCCCATCAGTTATTTTCTGGGCATCTCTGTCACACGACATTCCGGAGGCCTGTTTCTTTCACAAAAGAAATATGCAGCAGAAATCATTGAGCGGGCCGGCATGTCTTCTTCTAAACCTTCTCCTACTCCGGTGGACACAAAATCTAAACTCAGTATTTCATCAGGAAATCCGTATCATGATCCGACTGAGTATCGTAGTCTTGCTGGAGCCTTACAATACTTGACTTTTACCAGGCCGGATATTTCTTATGCTGTTCAGCAAATATGTCTCTTTATGCATGACCCCAGAACTCAACATATGTCGGCCTTAAAGCGTATCATTCGCTACATTCAGGGTACTCTTGATTTTGGTCTCCATCTTTATCCCTCATCCGATCATGCTCTAACCTCTTACACTGACGCAGACTGGGGTGGATGTCCAGACACCAGACGGTCCACATCTGGGTATTGTGTTTATCTTGGGGATAATTTAATCTCATGGTCTGCGAAACGACAACCCACTTTGTCAAGGTCTAGTGCCGAGGCCGAATACCGGGGGGTCGCTAATGTAGTTTCGGAATCCTGCTGGATCAGAAATTTACTTCTGGAATTACATTGTCCTATTTCGAAAGCTACATTAGTATATTGTGACAATATTAGTGCGGTGTATCTTTCCGGTAACCCAGTTCAACATCAACGCACTAAGCATATTGAGATGGATATACATTTTGTACGAGAGAAAGTTGCTCGTGGTAAAGTTCGTGTTCTACATGTCCCTTCCCGTTATCAGATTGCTGACATTTTTACTAAGGGACTTCCGCAACAACTCTTTGATGATTTCCGGGATAGTCTCAACGTGCGACAACCTCCCGTTTCAACTACGGGGGTGTATTAGAATATGTAAATAATATCTTCTATTTATAGCATGTGTATATCTCCTATTTAAACCACCTATATTATAGCCGAAGGACTCTCCCTCAAAACATTGTATAAATCAATTGAATTATCAATGCAAAGGCAGGCAGATTATTCTTCTCAATCTTCTCTTCTATCAAGCAGAAAACGTTTCTGATGTGTTTCACTCCCACACACGTCGAGGGACTCTCACCACACTCATTTCGCAGTCAAAAACTAAAATCCCTTTGAAAATGAAGTTAATTAGACATAAATCTGTCATCTCTCAACAAAATCAATGATGGGATTTAATCTGAGACCTTCAAATTGAATTACTTCTCTTCTTACCACCTCAACTAATTCTGAGGAACTTCATGAAATTACATTGTTTCTTCTGGGATAGTTTCTTTTTATTTATTTATCTGCACAAATTATTATTTCTTTGGATACTGCTTTTGTTTAGATAATACTGCTCACCTTCCCCTGGAGAATTGACAGCTCAACATGTGCTTACTGTAAAGATTTCTTTGCCAAGCTTTCCTGCTAGAGCTTCAGGTGCTTAAACTACGCACAGTTGAGCTGTCAACTCTCCCGGGGAAGGTGAACAGTTGCAAAACATTCTTTTCTCATATGTGAACAAAACCATACTGATAATTAAAAGAGTCCATCCATTACACAAAAACAGTAGCGAATTTGGATGTTCTGCTAGAAAAAGTGGGAGAATGAGCAGTACCAAGTGGAAGAAAAGACGAGGAAGGCACTGGCTACATATACAGAACATGTACTATCAAAGCTCCCATTGTTCGAGAAACCCTTGATCTGTAACTTTCATACATGTAAAAAATGTCCATTAATGCTTCAATGAGTGTTCTCTGACTGATAACTTCGCATGCATGGGTCAATCCAAAAAATGGGAGCAACAGTTCCGTTGCTTCCCTTGTTATACCACTAACAGTGTGAAGTGGGCTTCATAAATTTGAGCAAATGTGGTAAACAGATAAAATTATCAGTTTGCGCCAAAGGGTTTGAAGTCGTAGCTAGCTATATTTTGTAGGGAAAATGGAGAGTAGCAGTATGAACAATACTGCTGAGAAAGATGTTGATCATCTCTTGGTTGACACTGCAGAAGCTGAGGTTCTCAAGAAGAGAATCTCTAGCCATCCTTTGCATGGACTTTTGGTCAAAACTCACATTGACTGTTTGAAGGTTCTCTCTCTCTCTCTCTCTCTCTCTCTCTCTCTCTTGTGTGCACTGCGTGATGTAAAATTATATCAGCTGCATGATTAAGAGGTTAATTCGAATTTGTTTGTGAAATTATTTTTTTCTCAGCACAATTAACTCAACTTCATTTGCATGCCTCGTTAATTTATATATATGGCACTGTTACCAAACCTTATTTAATTTGATCGTGATCTTGATCAGGTATTGAAATCATGTTAATGAGTGTATCAGAATATATTTTTCCTTCTACAATTTTATGTTTAGCGGCTAAGATAGCACCAACCAACAATTTAGAACATTCCACTTGTTCAGCAAAACACTATCAAATTTGTTCTAAATTTTTCCTACAATGAAAGCAAAGATTGGTATACGATTTGCATTGTTTGTTCTTGCTTTTGATGATCAGGTTAGTAGCATTGGTGGTGTTGACGAAAGCCCTAGGGTGAGGCCGAAGTTACCCTCTCAATTTCCCAATCCAAGCTCCCTCACTCAGCCAGAACTAGACAGTTTCATGGTAACAAACTCGAGCCACCTTCCCTCTCTCTCTCTCTCTCTCTCTCTCTCTCACTCACTCACTCACTCACTCTCACACACACACAGACAGACAGACATAGACAAACAGACAAAGACACACAGACATGTATTTCCTATCGAAGACAAACAACAAAGAAGTAGGGTGCCTGTTCTATCAAATATAAATGCATTCCCTGCTGTGTGTAGGATAGTCGCATTCTTCCCATAGTTGCCAGTTTTTTTTTTTTTTTTAGCCGAAACGGCTGAAACATTTTATACCAGTTAAAAAATAAGATCAATTAAAAAATAGATAAAATAGTATCATTTTTATCTTGATTTAAATTCTGGTATATTCCGGATTTTTCAATTAAATACCGGCCGAAACATACCGGTATTATTTCATTTGTGTTGTTTCAGCCTTAGAAAAAAAACCATTCCCGCTATTTATTTGGACAATTGTGGGTCACAGATGTATTCTGACTTTCATGTTTTTTTCCATCTAATCTAGCATCATCAAATTGATTTTTTTTTATTAAACTCTTTAAATAATACTCGATTATATATATATATATAATATTATTTTTTACAAGATATATTGAAAATGCGAGAACCAAAATAAAAAAAAATTAAAAATATATATTATAAAAAATAAAATTATTCTGTGAAATTTGATTTTATAAAAAATAGAAATTATATTTATTTTTTTCTTTTTGTCATCAAAAAATTAAATAGAAACACCCACGGCACCTCCATAAAAAAACAATTTAAAAGCAAAAATTTAAATAATTATTTTTCATGTTTACCTACATTTGTGATGGACTAAATAGTAAACGATTTTTAGAGATATTTTTAATTTTAATATTATATTTATTTGATTTTATATTTGTATTATATAATTTAAAATTAATTTATTTTAAATTTAAATTATATTTGTTAAATTAATTTTTTAATTTTTTTCATGTATATAATTAATAAATTATATATAAATAATATAGTTCCAAAACAACACGTCAAAATACTTCAAAACCGAAACATTATAATATAATCGAAATTGACAAATTTGATTCTTCCTTATAATAAGTCATATAGTGAAATCCAACATGGTATGACGAGACTACTCGCTGGAATCACATCACTGGAGGCTAAAAGATCATTTGACAAGACTAGACTGAGTTTTTTTAATGAAAATAATAAGACAAGACTAGATTCTGCCTGCGTTAGTCTGTTGTCGTTTACAGACAACGATATTACTGCTCTACAACTGGGAATGGCCGCCTAATCGGTCTCGCGTAATCATTGAAGGGATATGCCTTTTCTTTTCTTAATGCCAAGTTTCAAACTAAACCGTAGATTACTTAGGTGATGATCGGTAACAAAGAAAATAATGTAATGATTGGAACGAAAATGAAAATTCTAATATTATTTTTATAGATACTTAATTGATCATAGGAATCAATGAATAATTGAAATGAAGAAGGAGAACGAAATATATATATACACAAAGAACCATGAGGGGTGTGATTCATTGTTTAGATCTTGAGTTTATTTTTTATAGATCATTAGTTCAAATCTTATATCAGTTAGGTGCGTTACTCTTTAGTCAAGTTCTAAGTTTATTTTTTATAAAAATTATTAATTTGAGTCTCACACTAGTCATGATATTTGGAGGTTTTAACTGGTCATAACTTTAGTTATCTTAATTTTTAATTTAATAAATGTTGGTTAATGGTAAAAACTACATATGAAGATAAAGATGTATTTTATTAAGACATAATTTCTTGTCCATTCTGACTCTTAGACAGAATGGTTTACAAGTACGTGTTTGTTATTACCTTTTAAATATTGCTTTAAATTAAATTAATATTTTATAGTTTTTA
The DNA here is from genome assembly GCA_964035475.1 of Salix caprea. NCBI lineage: Eukaryota > Viridiplantae > Streptophyta > Magnoliopsida > Malpighiales > Salicaceae > Salix > Salix caprea. Next base: position 28,409,871 of record OZ037744.1, read on the forward strand.
ATAATTTTAATATGTTAACACCAAAACAATTAAAATTTTAAAAATATATTATTTTCACTGCATTACCAAACAAATACTAACTTATTTAGAAGAATGATAACTTTTACTTTTAAATGTTTTCTAAAAAATATATTTGTCTGAAAAAAAATATCAATTTAGCTTTTTTATATTTTTATGATCTTATTATGTTATATATATTGATGCATTGCATCGAAATACCAAAAGCGCAGTCTCATATGTATTAATTAATTTTTATTCTATTAATGTTTCAAATCCGACATCATTTTAAAGAAGATTAGACAACTTATGATTTAAAATATAACAAATTTCACTACTGGTCTTATAATTACTCTCTATTTATAACCACACAACATTTTATAAACTTTTGACTCATTACTGTATTCTTAGATTTTAAATTAACTATTTTACCCAGCAAAAAAAAAAAAAAAAACAAGAAGAAGAAGCTCAAATCAATATCTATTGATTCGCCCAAGACTTGGTCTTTTCTAACCTAATTATATGCAACTGAATAAGACTTAGTCTTTTCTAACCTAGCTAAGAAGGAACAATTACTAAAACTTATAATGTATAAGAGATTATTTTAACTCAAAATCTAAATTATTAGATGGTATTTTAGGAATTGATTTATATTATTATTTAATATATAATCTTAAGTGAAAACCTTTTAAATTTAAAATTTATGTGTTGACTGCTGTCTTGAATTTAATTTTATTAGCTTGATATAAAAAAGATGAAATTCAAATTCCTAACTATTTAATTAAAGAAATCTAATAAATATTAAAAAAATATGTAGACCTAAAAACAATTTATTGAATAAAGTTACATTATAGTTTTATTACTTTTTAATAAGATGCTATTAAGTAAAAACAACATAGATTAACCTGTAAAATATAACAAAGTATAATTTTATAGTAGAAAACATGCATTGCATGCTATATATTTGATGAAGGAAACTAATAAATGTGTGAAATATAGTTCCAAGAGAAGCATGAAAACATGACCTCAAATTTTCTTACTGATTTTGTTTCACTAATTTCTCTACTCCTCCAAATCATGTCAGCTGTTAGTAAAAAAAATAAATCCAGTTATTATCTTTTCATAGAATCACCTTGTAATCTATCTATCTATCTATCTATATAAATATTTATGAATTATATTATATCATTCAGACCATGACCCAAGTTTAAGAAAGTCACATTCAACCAGCAGGGGTCTGTCCCAGCGGTAGATGGAGGGCGCCCCCCTTCATGGGACCGTGGTTCGAGTGTCCAGCGGTATCTGGAGGGTACCCCCTTCATGACACCCTGGTTCAATCCCTGCTCGGTACGCATGTCACCCCGCGGTGCCTTACATGCTCACTGTACTTACAAGATGTTCAGTAGGTCCGGGGAATAGTCGAGGTGCACGCAAGCTGACCCGGACACCCTAGTTATCAAAAGAAAAAGAAAAGAAAGTCACATTCAACATGGCAGTATCAACAACGAAAAGATTTATAGTAAGAAATTAAGGAATTCCATCAACTTTAAAATTGTGAGGGTTCAAATCTTTTAATCCTTAAAAAAGAGCCCACATGATTCTTTAATTTTTTATCTTCTTTCGCTATCTTATCAGCTAATGCATGGAGAAAAGATAAAATATAGCTACCACAGTTAATTTAGGCTGAACAACTAGGGAGAAAAGAAATTCTTCATAAAACTATCAAAAACTTTATCTTCTTTTTTTAACAGCAGTAGTAGCTTCTACAACTTCGTGTTCAGGATCAGTACAATTTCTGGTTACTCCTTTTAGAGATAAGCTTGTTACTGGCACTCAGATGATATATTTTGGATTAATCGATCATTTGATAAGATATACTTCTGAAAAATCTGATTAGCGGACACCTGGTTTAATGGCTTTGATCATCACAATGTTGAGGCAATATGCAGGAAGCATACTGCTTTGCTCTGAGCAAGTTGAAGGAAGCCATGGAGGAACCCCAGCAAGAAACAGCAGCTTTCATCAGCAGCATGCACTTACAGCTTAAAGAGCTCACGAGAACCCATTCCAAAAGCGCTTCTGAACTTCCCACTTCCACTGCATCTTCTGGTGAGCTACTTTACTTCATTCCATTATTGTCTCTATTATGCTGCCAAGCTATGAATGATAACTCATGGGTTTTATATGGACAAAAATGTTTCAAAAATGATAAATGATGAAAAATTTAAATGGTAAATTAATGTGGAAATATTGATAAAAAGCCCCCATGGAAACTGATGTTGGCCTGAAATGATAAATGACTAGCGTTTGATTCCAAAATTAGTAGCAAATAATTAATCAGTTAATATATATATATAAATATAAAACTTATTTTGTCTTATAGTATTGCTCTTGTTAAGTGAATCATATTGTCTAACATTTATTTTAATGTCTATTGATAAATATTATTTGTAAAACATCCTTGATTCATACTAAACAAAATGGTTGAGGATGAGCTGAGTCCACCCCCAACAAACCCTACTCTCCCTACCCTATTTGGTCAAGAACCTTGCCACCTTGCCCTTAATGAACCTTATTTGTGGACCTGTGTCTATGCAGCTGATCCACCTGCAAGAAAATTTTAATCTTTACAAAAGGTTAGTGAATAAAGTCTTCATATGAGGATCTGTGTCCCATCTTCCATTTAATTCTGCAATGGCCGAACTAAGCAGTATATAATCTGTTGTGATTATTATTCTCTGACACATTCCCTTAAGCGAAAGCTTTTTGGGTTTTAAACTTGCATACAGACCTACTCTATCTTGTGCTTGATTTGATACTATTGTTAAGTTAGCTAACATCTGTGAATCGCTTACCCTCATTATATTTCTTGGAGAACAACTTCTATAAATTTCTTTCAAAAAATTCTGTTTTGTTTTAGATAAATATAAAAAATAGAGTTTGTAGAGAGAGAGGAAGATTGTTTTCTAAAAATTGATTTCTACAAGTATCAAACTCATATTTATATGGAAAATAAAATACTTTCAAACCAATGTCTGTAGAATTTAGAAATATTCAATTTTTATAATCCACTATAGATTTTATGCCGAACATGCTCACTCAATTAGCCTCCCTCCAAGACTGGCAGTCATCCTTTCTATTTTGAATCAAGATTTATATCTTAAAATTTAATTTCCTCTCAACAATTCAAGCAATAAAATATTGGTGGCCAACTTTTAATTTCCAGGAAGGCAATAAAGATATTAATAAGTGAGACAGAGTAAGAAACAAACATGCATACAAAGAATAGAGGAGGCAGTACTAATTTGTCGGTTAGGTTTGGTTCGGTTATTTTTTTAAGAAAATTATAATTTTCAGTTTGATTGTTTTTTTTTTATAAAAACTAAATTGAATCGAAAATTCTAACCCTATAATTTGATAGTATCAAGAATACCACAGAGGAAATTACATAGCTTGTTCCCACAAGTCTAGTTCAAGTTTCCTATAAGAAGATCAGTTCTGCAAAACCAAGTTTTGATCCATGAGCTCTTCCAATATTGTTTATTGTATGCTGTTGAAAAAAGGCATTAATATAACCAAATTCACTAGTCTCAGTTCTTTTCTCTCTTTGTACAGTTAAAAATAAGGTCAAGCAATTAACAAAATTAAATAAACACAACAAATAATATTTTACATTGAAAGCTTTATGAAGTGCTCAACATTGTGTTTCAAAAACGTTTTTGAAAAACAAATATTTTTTATTTTAAATTAAAAAAAATTAGTGTTTTTACGTCATTTTCAAGTGCTGATGTCAAAAATATTTTTTTAAAAAATAAAAGATTATTTTGATGCATTTTTAACAAAAAATACTTTTAAAAATAATTTTAATCACACTCCCAAATAATAACAAGTAAAAATCAAGTCATTTTCAAGTGCTGATGTCAAAAATAAAAAAAATTATTTTGATATATTTTTAATGAAAAATACTCTTAAAAATAATGTTAATCAAGACCATGAATAAAAGATCATTGAATTCATCATCACAATAATGAATTCTATCAATAACAAAGAAAAAAGGTTAAATCTCATGAAGGTGAAAGCTTCTCAACAATCAACATCGTCTAAATTGAAGAGCTCGTCATCAAGAAAAACATACCAAAATCCCATTTTACAGGATAACAAATTATCATCCAATTAAGGTATAAAAATGAAGAACACACTTTTTCTTTGCTCTTTCTCACCTTTTGGCCAGAAGCTCACCATTGTTTTTTGTATATTAGCTAACAATGAAAATAAAATAAAATAAAATAAAATAAACTTTTCGAGATATATATAACCAAAAGGCTTTAGAACTTTGTCCTTTGGTTATATGGTTTTAACTTAAGAATCACTTGTGTTCGAAATTTGGATTGAAGTTTTTCAAATTGTACTGGGTCTAACTGGTAGCAACTTTTTTTTCTTCTACTCATCGTTAAACGTAGACTTACGTACCGCTATGTTTGAGTGCTTACTGTTTATTTCCCCGCAACTTGTTTCAGTTTTTACATCTGGTGAGCACGATCATGAACTTCCTATCAGAAACTGCTGTCAGATTTTGTCAACAAAGCAACCAGATTCAGACCCACCGGCTAAAAAATTGGCACGTACTGCCTGTTCACTATTGTAGTGGGTTCCATTGGAACTTGGCCATCTTCTCCGTTTAGTACAACCAGGTTTGGTCCGAGACCTCTGCTATCAATGTTCTTGGACATGTATATCATTCAAACATTTTCTTAACAAAAAAAAGAAGCAGAACAAAGTTTTGTAGGTTGTTCTTTTAAATTCATATGAAATCTTTTAAATAAGTTGATTATATACCAGGCAGAAAACGTTTCTGATGTGTTTCACTCCCCAATACGTCGAGGGACTCTCACCACACTCATTTCGCAGTCAAAAACTAAAATCCCTTTGAAAATGAAGTTAATTAGACATAAATCTGTCATCTCTCAACAAAATCAATGATGGGATTTAATCTGAGACCTTCAAATTGAATTACTTCTCTTCTTACCACCTCAACTAATTCTGAGGAAGTTCATGAAATTATATTGTTTCTTCTGGGATAGTTTCTTTTTAATATTTATTTATCTGCACAAATTATTATTTCTTTGGATACTGCTTTTGTTTAGATAATACTGCTCACCTTCCCCTGGAGAATTGACAGCTCAACATGTGCTTACTGTAAAGATTTCTTTGCCAAGCTTTCTTGCTAGAGCTTCAGGTGTTTAAACTATGCACAGTTGAGCTGTCAACTCTCCCGGGGAGGGTGAACAGTTGCAAAACATTCTTTTCTTATATGTGAACAAAACCATACTGATAATTAAAAGAGTCCATCCATTACACAAAAACAGTAGCGAATTTGGATGTTCTGCTAGAAAAAGTGGGAGAATGAGCAGTACCAAGTGGAAGAAAAGACGAGGAAGGCACTGGCTACATATACAGAACATGTACTGTCAAAGCTCCCATTGTTCGAGAAACCCTTGATCTGTAACTTTCATACATGTAAAAAATGTCCATTAATGCTTCAATGAGTGTTTTCTGACTGATAACTTCGCATGCATGGGTCAATCCAAAAAATGGGAGCAACAGTTCCGTTGCTTCCCTTGTTATACCACTAACAGTGTGAAGTGGGCTTCATAAATTTGAGCAAATGTGGTAAACAGATAAAATTATCAGTTTGCGCCAAAGGGTTTGAAGTCGTAGCTAGCTATATTTTGTAGGGAAAATGGAGAGTAGCAGTATGAACAATACTGCTGAGAAAGATGTTGATCTCTTGGTTGACACTGCAGAAGCTGAGGTTCTCAAGAAGAGAATCTCTAGCCATCCTTTGTATGGACTTTTGGTCAAAACTCACATTGACTGTTTGAAGGTTCTCTCTCTCTCTCTCTCTCTCTCTCTCTCTCTCTCTCTCTCTCTTGTGTGCACTGCGTGATGTAAAATTATATCAGCTGCATGATTAAGAGGTTCATTCGAATTTGTTTGTGAAATTATTTTTTTCTCAGCACAATTAACTCAACTTCATTTGCATGCCTCGTTAATTTATATATATGGCACTGTTACCAAACCTTATTTAATTTGATCGTGATCTTGAGGTATTGAAATCATGTTAATGAGTGTATCAGAGTATATTTTTCCTTCTACAATTTTATGTTTAACGGCTAAGATAGCACCAACCAACAATTTAGAACATTCCACTTGTTCAGCAAAACACTATCAAATTTGTTCTAAGTTTTTCCTACAATGAAAGCAAAGATTTGTATACGATTTGCATTGTTTGTTCTTGCTTTTGATGATCAGGTTAGTAGCATTGGTGGTGTTGACGAAAGCCCTAGGGTGAGGCCGAAGTTACCCTCTCAATTTCCCAATCCAAGCTCCCTCACTCAGCCAGAACTAGACAGTTTCATGGTAACAAACTCGAGCCACCTTCCCTCTCTCTCTCTCTCTCACTCACTCACTCACTCACTCACTCTCACACACACACAGACAGACAGACATAGACAAACAGACAAAGACACACAGACATGTATTTCCTATCGAAGACAAACAACAAAGAAGTAGGGTGCCTGTTCTATCAAATATAAATGCATTCCCTGCTGTGTGTAGGATAGTCGCATTCTTCCCATAGTTGCCAGTTTTTTTTTTTTTTTTAGCCGAAACGGCTGAAACATTTTATACCAGTTAAAAAATAAGATCAATTAAAAAATAGATAAAATAGTATCATTTTTATCTTGATTTAAATTCTGGTATATTCCGGATTTTTCAATTAAATACCGGCCGAAACATACCGGTATTATTTCATTTGTGTTGTTTCAGCCTTAGAAAAAAAACCATTCCCGCTATTTATTTGGACAATTGTGGGTCACAGATGTATTCTGACTTTCATGTTTTTTTCCATCTAATCTAGCATCATCAAATTGATTTTTTTTATTAAACTCTTTAAATAATACTCGATTATATATATATATATATATATATATATATATAATATTATTTTTTACAAGATATATTGAAAATGCGAGAACCAAAATAAAAAAAAATTAAAAATATATATTATAAAAAATAAAATTATTCTGTGAAATTTGATTTTATAAAAAATAGAAATTATATTTATTTTTTTCTTTTTGTCATCAAAAAATTAAATAGAAACACCCACGGCACCTCCATAAAAAAACAATTTAAAAGCAAAAATTTAAATAATTATTTTTCATGTTTACCTACATTTGTGATGGACTAAATAGTAAACGATTTTTAGAGATATTTTTAATTTTAATATTATATTTATTTGATTTTATATTTGTATTATATAATTTAAAATTAATTTATTTTAAATTTAAATTATATTTGTTAAATTAATTTTTTAATTTTTTTCATGTATATAATTAATAAATTATATATAAATAATATAGTTCCAAAACAACACGTCAAAATACTTCAAAACCGAAACATTATAATATAATCGAAATTGACAAATTTGATTCTTCCTTATAATAAGTCATATAGTGAAATCCAACATGGTATGACGAGACTACTCGCTGGAATCACATCACTGGAGGCTAAAAGATCATTTGACAAGACTAGACTGAGTTTTTTTAATGAAAATAATAAGACAAGACTAGATTCTGCCTGCGTTAGTCTGTTGTCGTTTACAGACAACGATATTACTGCTCTACAACTGGGAATGGCCGCCTAATCGGTCTCGCGTAATCATTGAAGGGATATGCCTTTTCTTTTCTTAATGCCAAGTTTCAAACTAAACCGTAGATTACTTAGGTGATGATCGGTAACAAAGAAAATAATGTAATGATTGGAACGAAAATGAAAATTCTAATATTATTTTTATAGATACTTAATTGATCATAGGAATCAATGAATAATTGAAATGAAGAAGGAGAACGAAATATATATATACACAAAGAACCATGAGGGGTGTGATTCATTGTTTAGATCTTGAGTTTATTTTTTATAGATCATTAGTTCAAATCTTATATCAGTTAGGTGCGTTACTCTTTAGTCAAGTTCTAAGTTTATTTTTTATAAAAATTATTAATTTGAGTCTCACACTAGTCATGATATTTGGAGGTTTTAACTGGTCATAACTTTAGTTATCTTAATTTTTAATTTAATAAATGTTGGTTAATGGTAAAAACTACATATGAAGATAAAGATGTATTTTATTAAGACATAATTTCTTGTCCATTCTGACTCTTAGACAGAATGGTTTACAAGTACGTGTTTGTTATTACCTTTTAAATATTGCTTTAAATTAAATTAATATTTTATAGTTTTTAATAATTTTAATATGTTAACACCAAAACAATTAAAATTTTAAAAATATATTATTTTCACTGCATTACCAAACAAATACTAACTTATTTAGAAGAATGATAACTTTTACTTTTAAATGTTTTCTAAAAAATATATTTGTCTGAAAAAAAATATCAATTTAGCTTTTTTATATTTTTATGATCTTATTATGTTATATATATTGATGCATTGCATCGAAATACCAAAAGCGCAGTCTCATATGTATTAATTAATTTTTATTCTATTAATGTTTCAAATCCGACATCATTTTAAAGAAGATTAGACAACTTATGATTTAAAATATAACAAATTTCACTACTGGTCTTATAATTACTCTCTATTTATAACCACACAACATTTTATAAACTTTTGACTCATTACTGTATTCTTAGATTTTAAATTAACTATTTTACCCAGCAAAAAAAAAAAAAAAAACAAGAAGAAGAAGCTCAAATCAATATCTATTGATTCGCCCAAGACTTGGTCTTTTCTAACCTAATTATATGCAACTGAATAAGACTTAGTCTTTTCTAACCTAGCTAAGAAGGAACAATTACTAAAACTTATAATGTATAAGAGATTATTTTAACTCAAAATCTAAATTATTAGATGGTATTTTAGGAATTGATTTATATTATTATTTAATATATAATCTTAAGTGAAAACCTTTTAAATTTAAAATTTATGTGTTGACTGCTGTCTTGAATTTAATTTTATTAGCTTGATATAAAAAAGATGAAATTCAAATTCCTAACTATTTAATTAAAGAAATCTAATAAATATTAAAAAAATATGTAGACCTAAAAACAATTTATTGAATAAAGTTACATTATAGTTTTATTACTTTTTAATAAGATGCTATTAAGTAAAAACAACATAGATTAACCTGTAAAATATAACAAAGTATAATTTTATAGTAGAAAACATGCATTGCATGCTATATATTTGATGAAGGAAACTAATAAATGTGTGAAATATAGTTCCAAGAGAAGCATGAAAACATGACCTCAAATTTTCTTACTGATTTTGTTTCACTAATTTCTCTACTCCTCCAAATCATGTCAGCTGTTAGTAAAAAAAATAAATCCAGTTATTATCTTTTCATAGAATCACCTTGTAATCTATCTATCTATCTATTCATGAATTATATCATATCATTCAGACCATGACCCAAGTTTAAGAAAGTCACATTCAACATGGCAGTATCAACAACGAAAAGATTTATAGTAAAAAATTAAGGAATTCCATCAGCTTTAAAATTGTGAGGGTTCAAATCTTTTAATCCTTAAAAAAGAGCCCACAATATCAGCTAATGCATGGAGAAAAGATAAAATATAGCTACCACAGTTAATTTAGGGAAAAAAGAAATTCTTCATAAGACTATCAAAAACTTTTTCTTCTTTTTTTAACAGCAGTAGTAGCTTCTACAACTTCGTGTTCAGGATCAGTACAAATTCTGGTTACTCCTTTTAGAGATAATTAAGCTTATTACTGGCACTCAGATGATATATTTTGGATTAATCGATCATTTAATGGCTTTGATCATCACAATGTTGAGGCAATATGCAGGAAGCATACTGCTTTGCTCTGAGCAAGTTGAAGGAAGCCATGGAGGAACCCCAGCAAGAAACAGCAGCTTTCATCAGCAGCATGCACTTACAGCTTAAAGAGCTCACGAGAACCCATTCCAAAAGCGCTTCTGAACCTCCCACTTCCACTGCATCTTCCGGTGAGCTACTTTACTTCATTCCATTATTGTCTCTATTATGCTGCCAAGCTATGAATGATAACTCATGGGTTTTATATGCACAGAAATGTTTCAAAAATGAAAAATGATGAAAATATTAAATGGTAAATTAATGTGGAAATATTGATAAAAAGCCCCATGGAAACTGATGTTGGTCTGAAATGATAAATGACTAGCGTTTGATTCCAAAATTAGTAGCAAATAATTAATCAGTTAATATATATATATAAATATAAAACTTATTTTGTCTTATAGTATTGCTCTTGTTAAGTGAATCATATTGTCTAACATTTATTTTAATGTCTATTGATAAATATTATCTGTAAAACATCCTTGATTCATAGTAAACAAAATGGTTGAGGATGAGCTGAGTCCACCCCCAACAAACCCTACTCTCCCTACCCTATTTGGCCAAGAACCTTGCCACCTTGCCCTTAATGAACCTTATTTGTGGACCTGTTTCTATGCAGCTGATCCACCTGCAAGAAAATTTTAATCTTTACAAAAGGTTAGTGAATAAAGTCTTCATATGAGGATCTGTGTCCCATCTTCCATTTAATTCTGCAATGGCCGAACGAAGCAGTATATAATCTGTTGTGATTGTTAAAGAACCATCTAATCTAAAAATTTAAGCGGTTAGATGAAATCTTAGAATATGATTTATATTATTCTTTAATATATCCCCTTAAACGAATACTCTTTGGGTTTGAAACTTTTATACAAGCCCATTCTAACTTGTGCTTGATTTTTATCGAATAGAATGAGGGTGATGAAATTCAAACTCGTGACCGCTGAGTCAACAAGATTCTGATATCATATTAAAGAATCATCTCTCCTAAAAGCTTAAGCTGTTAAGTGAAACCCCAAAATATTGTTTATATTACTCTCTAAATGTGATAACCGTGATGCTATGATATTGATGCTCCGAGAACTCAGAAAGTTTAAACTTGCGTCGAAAATAGCTACTAAATAGTGTTTTATCTCTTGACTCATTCTTCTGCAGGAAAAAGAATTGAGTAATGCAAAATGGACCCAAGAAAGAACAGAACGCAGGATTATTTTCTTTTTGTGAAATTAGAAATGACTAGCTAGTCATGGCGCACCCATTGAGTTAATCTAAGTGCTTATTGTAAACCGTTGTCTTTGTGAGTACTGGCTTGTAAGAACAACATCATAGTAGTTATTGCAAGTGTAAAAACATGTCAAATATCCTAAACCATTTAAAATTATGTCCCAGTAGATGTTTCTGCATGCATACGCTATTTTCATTCTGTCTTTCCTTCAAATGTTTGGTCTACGGCAAGAGAAGCTGAGGCTTGAGCGGCATCCCCTTGTAGGGATGGGAGTGAATGATGGAATCTACATAAACAACTGAATCTGACTTATCGAAAATTAGCTGGTTTTGTAATGTCATTCTACTCATTGCAATAATATTGGTGTCTTGGAACAGGTTTTTATTGTGTCACACTCCTATTAAACATATTTTGGTTTTTCAGGATCAAACCTCGGTCTTCAATTAATTTGTTTTGAATCAATTAATAAATAAAAAAGATACAGTAACCATAACAATGCTAATGCTAAACTAATTCATTCTAATGAAGGGGAAGAACACAATTGGTTTTCTTGGAACGGTGAGATCAAAACTAGGTTACCTCCACTTCCGACTGTATCAAAAAACACAAAAAGATTTGTTAGCCCAACTGGATTCAATTTTTTCTGTGCTGATATAGTTTTCCTTACTGCTTGACAATGAATTCAACTGACTTTCATGATTTTCATAGACGAACTACAAGCACAAACATGACGAGTTATTAGATTTGAACCTGAGAAATCCTTAAGCCTTACACCGTTCTTAAATTCAAAGAACAAAGCTCAACTATCAACATACGGTAGGATAAAATCCCATTTATTTTTATCAAACTGGGTCTTGCTGTAGTTTTTTTTTCTTAAAAAAATTAAAGTTGGAAACCATGTTCTCGGACTCCTTAACAAACCATCTCCAGTCCAATCTTTTTCAGACAGCAAACCTTTCTTGACAGCTTCCTCTGTTGTATGGCAACTTGTTACCGGCGCACCAAATCCATGTGCGTTGTGAAATACTCAAGAGATGCTCTGGTAGGACAAGTAGAACAAGAAAGAAAGTTTAGCTAAACTGCAGGCAACGTTTTATAGCTTGCAACTTTAGATATCTTCGGTAAGAATTACCCTCTGAAATCTTCTATTGATGAGAAGTTGCGCATTTTCGTGAAATCCTTCAACTCTTCATGAAGTTTCTTCACAAGACCATATCCATTCATTGATCGAAAATATTAGCACATAGTACAGAAATCTAAAACAGTAACAGTAGAAGTAAAAGATAGCTTTGAAAAAAACAAAAAAACAAGGCAAATTAACAAGTCAAGCAGCACTTAATGTGCAGCAGATGGATCTCTCTTTCAAACCGAAAAGTATGAATTCTGGAGGCAAGGTGTAATATTTTAGTAGTTGTTCCTACCTCGCACCTGCCTGCAGATAGATTCTATGTGTAAATAGCAGTCTATAAATGACGAAGTTTTAGTTAAATGCCATCAGAACAAGTCATAAAATTGATCACCTGCCATGCAAATGAAATAAATAGCCCTTCTTCTTCCTGAATTGAGCAAATTGAAATGAGACCTTGAATAAGTAGAAGAAAAGGGCAAAGGCTATCGGGAGATGGAGGGAGTTTTTAAACATCCTCCTTCAAGTGACAAGTCTCTAAACAATTTAAACAAATTGTTTTCAAATTCCTTGTTAAAGATATGTAATGAGAAGCCATTGACTTCTACTTTTGGATCACACCATGGATCAATAAGCTATTCTTGTTTTGTTCTTACAGTCTTCATGTTTTCTTCCAGCAAATAGCAGTAGCATGGCAGTAAAATTCACCTAGTGTTGACCCCAAGAAGTTTAAAAATAAATATCAGCATCAGAGGTAGATTTACCATCTACAAGGATAGCATCAATCTTATGGTTAAACAGGCAACCAATTTTATCAGGCACATGTAAATGAGATGAGACAGTAAGAACATGATAAACAGAATGTAAAACAATTATTTTTGCCTACCTGAACTGTATTTGTTCCGAGAAGAATAAACTCAGCAGAGCATCACCACCAGTCTCAACACCTCCATTACCAGAGAGTGAGTGTTGGTCCAAATCAAATTCTGATATCATTTTTTTTATGCGAGGAAGCCCCATCCCCCGAAAGCACACATTGTAGCTCCAGGTGAGCGAATAAAACTCCGGTTATTCCAAGTTCTTACAAGAGATATATGCCCTTGACTGAAACTAGAGATTTGCTATGCAGCCCACAAGCTATCTGCCATCACACCACCCGTGTTGGGGACTCTGAAAATTGATTGATGAGATCAAACAAATCATACAAGTGTTGTTAAGTGTTAAAGAATCATCTCACCTAAAAACTTAAGCTTTTAAGTGAGGTCCCATAATATGATTTATATTATTCTCTAACACACCCCCTCAAGTGAAAGCCCTTTGGGCTTGAAACTTGCACAGACCCACATCACCTTATGCTTGGTTTTTATCAAATAGAATGGGGGTGGTGAGATTCGAACTCGTGACCGCTTGATCAATAAGGCTCTGATACCATGTTAAGGAACCATCTCACCTAAAAGCTTAAGCTTTTAAGTGAGATCCCATAATATGATTTATATTATTCTCTAACATTAAGCCAGACATATGAGAAGGCCAAGATTGCATTTCTGTACCACATATACTCAAAGGGAATGGTGTTTTAACTATTTTTTAGATTAGATTTCTAATCTTAAGCCAGTAAATAACAATTTTCTGAAAGACTGGGTCAACTGGATAAGATCAACATTTGAATTCAGATGCTGAACTGAACATTTGACCTCAAAATACTAGTTGGTCGAATTGCAGATTCTGTAACTTGTTTTTTCAATATAATAAGAACTTTTTGATCACGAAACACTGTAGTCGCACTTCTCAACAAATATGTAAAGTAGACTCAACAAAGAGAAATATTTTGTGATGTCCAGGTGATGGACCATATGATTAAACCATATGATTAAACCAACCGTTGTTCTTTCTCATTGGATCCTCCTTATCAATAAAATTAAAAGGACTTCCAAATTGTTCCGTCTCGTACGAGACTACCTTAATTGATTCAAGTCAATCTAATGTATTATTATTTTTAAATTAAAAAAATCTTCTTGAAATATATTTTAGTCAAATTATATTTTTAAAAGTTTTCTGATATTTTTAAACTAGTAAAATCAATATGGTTATATCAATTTAATTTTCACACAATTTAATTTTTTATATATTAGAAAAATATATTAGTAAGTAACTCAAAAGTTATGAATTTGACTTGTTAAACTTGATTGATTGTCTTTATATTAAAAAAAAATCTTTTTGAAATATATTTTAGTCAAATTATGTTTTTAAATGTTTTTCTGGTGTTTTTGGACTAGTAAAATTAATCGGGTTATATCAGGTTAATTTTCAAACAATTTTTTTGTGTATTTGAAAAATATATTTGCAATATTTAAAATTTTCTTATATTTATAAAAAAAAAATAACCGTGTAAATATGTATCAATGATATACTCTTAAATTATATGATCGAAAAACAAAGATACAAGATCAATCAGCTGCATATCATGAAAAGTACGTTTTGGTAGCCATTTGCCCTTTGGCAATAGCTGAAAATTAACTTGGGACAGTCGTGGCGCATGATGACTCGCAGCATCTTGTTAATTGCCTTATGCTATGAGATTTAAAAGTGTCTTTTTTAAAATTAAAAAAAAAAAAATTTAATGTTTTAAAATAATTTTCTTGTGCAAATATTAAAAATAATTTTTAAAAAATAAAATAAAAAATATTTTAATTTATTTTTAACAAAAAAAATATTTTCAAAAACAATTTTAACAAACCTATCAATCATTTACTAAGTGATACTGCAGCATCATCTTGTTTGTTGTCTAGTGTTACGTGTAAGGGGTGTTTAAAAAACTATAATAATTATTTTAAAAAATATTTTTTATTTAAAAATATATTAAGATAATTTTATTTTAACATTAGCCTAAATATTAAAAATATATATTTTTTAAAATACCAAAACAGGATTTTTTCTGACTCCTCATGCAATCAATTATTCGGCCTTTGTGGACCGAAGCTGTCCAGAAACATCCACTTCGACTCCCAAATATATTAAACTTCCATTGTTACAAGTGTCCATCAATCTTCCTCTAAGTCGATTTTTGGGACCCCATTAACGCGGAAGGCAATATGGATAAGTTCTTCACTATAATTAATTAATATGAAGCGATTGAGAGATGTAAGAAAATATTTAGAACTTAGCTAATGAACTTTATAGGTTTTGAATGCGATTGAAAATGAGTATGTTTGAGACTAAATTGGAGTTTTATCTTCTATTTGTACAATACAGCAAGAATCTATGGAAGAAAAGAGAATTGTTCTCTTGTTTGGATTTAAAGTAGTTTTTTGTTTGATCGACTGGCGTGTTTTTAAAACAAATTATTTTTTTGGTTTTAAATTATTTTTAAATATTTTTAAGGACATCGGTATTTTTAAATATACTGCAAGAATATTCTTTTATAAATTTGTTATAAAAAATATTTGGCATCTTGTTTTTAGAGGAAAAAATCCAGTTTGAGAGCCGTCACCTAGTATAAGTCACTAAGAACCTTAACTAGTCAACAAAACACAAAAAGGAAATATATTATCACCCCTTAAATGTTTTACCTAAGATAATTTGCATTGATGATTTATCTATAATATTTCTGACTCTGGTTTTATAATAATTTGCACCACTAAATTTCTTTCTTAGACCTTCCAGTTTTTTTTCAGTCTTTATCATATAAGTAGATCCTGAAAATGTTATATTAATAAGTAGGATCTTTATCCCACTTTTCTTCGGCTTTATTTCTTCGAGATAATATTTTTATATTTTAATCTTGGCTATTCTTTTATAATTTTCCTTTTTTGGCTTAAAACCAAAACCAAACCTCTGACCAACACATTTTATTTCAGTATATTAATCCTCTTAGGCATTCATGTGCTCATGTCATATTAGAATGACAACCCATGTTTCAAAAATTATTTAGCATTCATTCATTGCCTCTTTAGAAATCTTCAGCTTTCTTCATGCTGTATTTTTCAAATACCCATTTGATATTTACCACCTCAAATACATGTAAATTTCTATCCTTACTTTCTTCACCTTTTATGTAAAGGATTGACATATTTCTTTCCTTTGGGTTTCCTATGATTTTCCAGCTTTTCAAAAGTAAAATATCTCCCACTTTGAGTTAGCCCTCTTATTTCGGCATGAATAATAGAAGTAGGATGTACTATGACAAGAATACCTATAATTGTGAGGTAAAACGTTATAACTTCCACTAGTTATATTTGCAGGTTTGGTTAGAATAGTTTTTAGAGAACCCTTTTAATTGGCTGAACCTATAAACTTCAACCTTCTTACTATATCCAATCATCATCCTTACTAAATCATTTTCCTTTGGAACACTCCCAATATCATCATGTCTTCTATATCATAATGAAATTCTTCACAAGAATCAATATCATGTTTAAAGTGTTGTTGATACCAAGGTTGTCAATACTGTTTCGGTCGCTGTTCCGATTTTTCTATTGGAACGGAACATTTCGATTTCGGAGCGTTTCGGGGTTGTACTGTTCATATATAATTAATTATATATATATGAAAAAAAAATTAAAATATTAATTTAACAAGTATAATTTAAATTCAAAATAAATTAACTTTAAATTATACAATACAAACACAAAATCAAACAAACATAATCTTAAAATTAGAAACATCTCTAAAATTCCAAAATATTATGATAGTAAAATGTTCTAAAATTAAAAAAAATATTATGATTTTGAGCCGGAACGGTACCGAGACATTCCGGCCGGAATTTAGCCGGAATTTCCGGAACGGGCCGGAATTAAAATCGAGAAGAAAACGACGCCGTTTCATCTCGGTTTTTTAATGACACGGAACGTTTCGGCCATTGCGGTTGGAACAGAACGGAATTAACAAGTCTGGTTGATACTTGTAATATTCATTCATATTTCTTATAGATTATGTTCTAAATTATATTTTGATATACCCAGCTTTCTTCAACATCACATATAACCTCTATATAATTACTCTTATAATCATTTTACCTTTTATTCTGATCTCTAATATATTGACCCCTCAATTTCTTGAAGCATGGTTTGGTAGTTGGTTTGAATTTATTTTTAGGGATTTACCCCTCATTCTGAACTACTCGCATGCCTAATTCATTCAGATTATTTTTTTCTTTATTTTGTTTACCCTGTTTTAGTTTTTTTTTTTTTTAAATATTTACATGAAAAATGAGAAGTTATGGGAAAATCCAAAATTGAATTATTATAAAAGCCTTGAAAGAAAAACTAATGGATGAGTGGACTCATATGATCACGTATCTATTTGTTGCAACATGAGTAATTAATTAATAAATAATAATAATATGATATTTGTAGCCGGCCTGAGCAAAAATTAGAAAAGAAACATACGAAGTGACGTGAAGATTACATTAAATAATTGTCGAAAGAGCAAGAAAACAACTTATAAAAGAACTCTTCACGAACAAACCACAAATCTTCTCCCTGAGTATAATTTTTAATATTTTGATATTAATATATGATAATAATTTAAAAAAAATTAATTTAAAAAAAAATATTATTTTTTAAATATTTTTA
Source organism: Salix caprea (assembly GCA_964035475.1). Lineage (NCBI taxonomy): Eukaryota > Viridiplantae > Streptophyta > Magnoliopsida > Malpighiales > Salicaceae > Salix > Salix caprea. The sequence continues at coordinate 28,427,706 of OZ037744.1, forward strand.
AAATATAATTTCAAACAAAATGTGGAGAGGGCTCCCACACAGTCCTGTGCCATAGCCAGCAAAATCTGCTCACCCAGAAAGAAACGTGATCATGTGGTGCGAAATACTCTATAAATATCCGAATTATATACTTCTTTTTTCCAGAATAAAAAAAGAAAACAAGTTTCGGGTTCATCCTGTTGTTTTTTTTTATGAGAAAGAATTTCACAAAATCATGTAATTTATAAAAGTTAAATTATAAGATTTCATAAACCATATCTAGACACAAACTTAAGAAAATTCAACTTTTAAGATATTTAAATTATTTTATGTTTTTTTATATAAAAATACAAAAAACACCCTTATACATTAGCCTTTAAGAATTTAACTTGAAAAATAATATGATTATTTCATTGTGTAACATAATTACAAAACAAAACATACATCATAATAATAAATAGTGGACCTGTATAATAAAAAAAAATTATTTGTTTTATTTTGAGAGAAAAAAAACATTTTAATGTTTCGTATGATTATAATTATTGGATCTCAAAACCATTGGATAGCATAGCATGATTAGTTTTTTTCAAGAAATAAAAAAAAAATTAAAAGGATGAAAAAACAAAAATATAATCATTTTGAAGAGAAGATATATTGCTTCATGGAACAGAGCTACAAACTATATATACAGATTAAGAGAATGTACAAAAGAAAACTCCAAATCCAGATTCCAGAAGTCTGTACAAAGACTCAAAATTATGTTCCCAGCCCGCCAATCTAAACGGGCAATCGGGCCAAATCACAAGTCCACTAAATCGGATCTCGGAGCGTTACATACAAAAGGGTGAGACAGTAGCTGAGCCGCCGTCCACCTCTTACCGGACTCTTTCTGCAGGCAACACTGAATGAAGTCCCGGAACTCCTCCGACGCTCCCTCCGGCAAGCTCGGCGGGTCGCCGAAACAAATAGCACACATAAGAGTGGCCCAATCGGGTCTTTGACCCGGTGGGAGAAACGGGAAATGGCCCATGTAAAGCTCCAGTAAAATAAGCCCCAAGCTCCAGATATCGGCGGCGAACCCATTATAATTACCGCCATTAGTATCAGGATCGAACCTTTCAGGACTCATGTAAGCGCAAGTTCCAACATACGAATTACAAGAATCTAACGTACGATGCATGATTTTACTCACACCGAAATCAGCGATCTTCACTTCCATGGCTTTGTTAACCAGTAAATTTGAAGGCTTGATGTCTCTGTGAATGATTTTCTGGGCGTGCAAGTAACCCAGACCATTCAGAACCTGCCGAGCAACGTTTGACAGTTTGGTCTCGTTGAAGGTGCCGTATTTTTGCAGAAGTGAATCAAGTGTACCTAAATCCATGTACTCCATCGTAATTGCGATTTCCCCGGATGGTTTTTCATAAACTCCATGGCACTTGACGATATTGGGGGAATCTGTGCGGCGGAGAATCTCGATTTCTCTGTAAATTTGGCGGCGGACTAGTGGGTCACTATCTCCATGAACAACTTTAAGCGCATAAATTTGTGAGTTCCTCTTGTGACGAACTTTATACACCGTGCCGCCGTTACCATGGCCGAGCACATGTAGTTTTTCAATATCATTGCAGGATATGGAAGAGGTGTTGTTGTTGTTGAAGATGACGGTGGAGGTGGGGGGAAGAGGTAGAGGGAATCGGGGGCGGCGGTCCGAGAGTCCGGGGAGACGGAGGTTAACCTGCCGGCGTTCACGGACAAGGGCCATAAGGTGGAGAGGAATATGATTTATTTATTTTCCTGGGAAGGGGTAGGAAGAAATGAAGATGTGGGTGCTTGTTATATAAGTGGAAAGAGGTGAAGCACGTGGAAGATTTTTTTGGAAGGATAGAGAAAGAAAATAGGGACGTGGTGGGGGATTATTACTTTTTATAGTGTTATTTATGTTGTTTTTTGAAATATTTTTTTGATTAAAAATATATTAAATAATATATATTTTTATTGTTTAATTTTTTTGTATTAGTATATTAAAATGATATAAACACATAGAAAAAATAATATAAAATAAATAAATAAAATTCTCAAAAATATTAATAAATGATTTTTATCTTAAATTAAAAAATAGCCAGCCACTCCGAGTGTATTTATTTTTGTAATTAAAAAATGATTTTTTAAAAATATAATTTATCTTAAATTAATTTCTTTATATTATTTTAATGTATTACAGTTAAAAATAAATTTTTTAAAAAAATATTATTTTAACAGAATTCTTAATAAAAACAAATTAAAATATAATAATTATTGCATTTCTAAACTTCATTGTCTTTTGATTTTTTTCCATGATATTTTATTTTTTATTCTTAATATAGGTGTTCGAGCCAACTTATACGTACTTCGATTAATTCAATAATTTTAAAGCTAATGACCATGAGACACATGATTTTTGATATTTCATTTTTTTAATTAAAACAATTGTCATCCTATTGAGACATGTGATTTTTATTTTAATCTACTATTATTTTAGTACACATTACATAATCTGATAAAATGTTTATTATATATTGTGTATATCTATAGATATTTAAAATTTAAGTATTTTACATGTGCTGCAACAAAATCATAGATATTATATATTATATATATTATCTATACACAATGATTATAGTGTAATTGTCACATGGTGAATAGATTGAAGTATTGATTTGTAGATGCCCAATATTTCAAAGCGAAAATGTTTTTAATCTGTTTGTTTTGTAGTTTTGAGTGTCTTACAAATTGTTTTTAAAAATGTTTTATTTTACTGAAAAATTAAATTAATAATTTTAATATACTAATATCAATTTTTTTTAAAAAAAAAAACAGTATATTTTCACAAAAACTATGACCAAATTAACACATGTATACATGCTATGAACAAGATCCAAAAGGCAGCAAAAGAAACAAAAAAAAATAGATTTAAAATCTGAATTTATAAAAAAATCATTATGTTGCCTGACATTAGTTTAGAGGAAGTGGTTTTTGCTTTCTTTTTTCAATAAGACACCATGGTGCAAATGTTATTAACGCCGGCCCTATCCATTAGCCGCCGTCGGCTGATTATTTCCGGATTAGATGAAGTTTGGCCGGATACAAAGCAAGACTATAGAGCTGTTTTTAGGAGAGTGGTTAAGATTGTTTTTCAAAGTATTTTTTGTTCAGAAAAATATTAAAATGATATTTTTTATTTTTTAAAAATTATTTTTGATATCAGTACATTAAAATGATCTAAAAACACTAAAATACCTTGAAAAAAATCATTTTTTTTAAAAATACTTTTAAAACACAGTTCAAAATAGAAACTACAAGCAACTCTATTAATTATTACCTCTTCCAAATTATACGTTGGATTTCAAATTATAAGTTAGGTTTAATGCACAGACCCAAATTTCAAGAGAAGAGAAGCTGCAGTGCATGCAAGATGAATTCGTTACTGTTTATTAATTTGGTTAACGTTGATTTTTAAAAGTATTTTTTATTCAGAAATATATTAAAATAATAATTTTTTATTTTTTAAATCATTTTTTTTTATCAATATATAAAAATGATCTAAAAATATAAAAAAATTTAATTTAATTTTTTTTTCAAAAATAATTTTAAAATACAGTGATAAACATGCAAAGCCAAATGAAAATGATATTAACAAAGATAATAAAGCAATCGGACCCAATGAATATAACTTAGGAACTGTGGTTGATATTTATAGTGGGGCCAAGGTTAGTTAAAGCAGGTGGGGGTTCTCTTGTTGTTGTTGTCCTCGTGGAGCCGGCACCAAGTTGGGCAAATTGGAAATTAATGCCATGAACATGAATAATGGATGAGGCTCTACATAGTGGCAACTTAGCCACCTCAGGTGACTAGATAGTGTTAGAGAGAGAGACGTTATACTTATTTTTCAAAATATTTTTTATTTAAAAATATATTAAAATAATATTTTTATTATTTTTTAAAAATTATTTTTTATATTATCATATCAAAATGATCTAAAAAACACTATTATTTTTCATTTAGAGCAAAAAAATAATTCAAATGTTTTTGAAAAATATTTTTGGAGTGTTTGCTAAACGCCACTTAAGTAGTGTATGAATAACAAACACTCTACTCTAATCACTGCTAGTTACATTTTAAAAATATTTTTTAAAAAATCTATTTATATTTTTTATTTTAAATTAAAAAATAGTGTTTATATTATTTTAATGTGCTAATATTAAAAATAATTTAAAAATAAATAAAAAATGTATCATTTTAATATAGTTTTAAATAAAAAACACTTTAATAAATAGCTTAATCAGATTTCTAAATAGCCCTTGTGATATCTTTCAAGAGCTGGGGGTGCAATTTTCAATGGTGCTTATTAATTTGGGCAAATTTCAAATTAACTTGAAACTCTAAATTGATTATCAATGTAGTGTAGAAACTAAACTTTTCTTAATTGAGTCCTTGGTGTTAATGCATTCTACAATTGGGTTGCGGATGTAAAATCTTCCCACCTTTTAAATGTACAATCTCCGGCACCCAATTGTGAAAAATTGTAAGTTGAAAATTTAATAAAAAAATAAAAAATAAAAGAGAATTGATGTTTTCTCTAAAACTTTTTTAATTTATATAAACATAGGTCGAGAAGATTCATCCGATTGCTTCATTACTTGCAAGATTCATCACTGATGTTTAAATGGATTACATCCCTCACTTTATCATTTAAAAATAAATTGTATGAAAAAAATAAATTATATTCTAATTTAGATGTGAATAACTCCTCTAGGATTCGAATTTAAAGAAATTTGATATACAATTAAAAACGAGTCCAATAACACTCTGATAATTTAATTATATATATATATATATATATATATATATATATATAATTTATATATATATAAAAACATGTAAGAAAATATAAGTGCACGCAAATTATTTTAGAAAAACAAATAACCCGCAGCAAAACGTTTTTCAAATAGCTAGCTAGTATAGGCATGGAAGAGAACAAGAAGCTTTGAATATGCTGACAAAGGCGGCTATAGAGTAATAGGCACATGAGTTAATTGAATCCAGCCATTTGTATACATCTTTCATGACTCATAGTTTATATTATGTGATGATATTAATTTTTTTTAATTAAATTATCTCAATATAAAAAATATCTTTAAAATCAATCTTTACCGTACGACTACTTGCTGACATATTATTTGGGGAAAGAGAAAGAGAAAGAGTTCCTGGCATATTATTAGGGGACACTGCCTAATATTTTTAAAGATATTTAATTAATCAATATATTATATTTTCTACAAAAAAAAACTATCTTATAAAACTAGTAATTGGTATAAAAAATGAACGATAGTTTACGTTGATAAAGTTTAAGGTATGTGGCAGCACAAATTGATGTAAAAATTAGTGTCTGTTTGAGAGTGTGGTTATAATTATTTTTAAAAGTATTTTTCATTTTAAAATACATCAAGATGATGTTTTTATTTTAAAAAAAATTATTTTTGATATTAACATATGAAAATAATATAAAACATAAAAAACAATAATTTAAAATAAAAAAAATATTTTTTTAATTTTTTTTTTGAAACTGAATAATAAACAAGAATTTAGACATGCATGGTCTCCATCAAGTCATCAACATCTATGAAATGGAAATAAGTAACTGATTCCATCAAGTAGTTATTAAGTTTCTATTTAATAATGTAATTGATGTTGTTTTTTAAAGTGTTTTTCATTCAAAATTGTATTAAAATGATCTTTTTTATTTATTTTAAAAAAATTATTTTTTACATCAACATATCAAAATAATCTAAATATATTAAAAAAAATAATTTAAAATAAAAAAAATTCAATTTTTTTTTCAAAATTGCTTTTAAAACACAATTACACCATCTCAATTGGACAGAAACCTAATGGGAGAAAAGGACAACGAACATTAAAAAAAAAAAAAAAACGAGGTAATCAAGACAGCTAATCTGGTCCGTATCTATCTTTTCTCTCACAAAAGAACAAAATCTCATTAGATAATCCAATTGCTGTAACCATAATTACTATTCTTTTTATTTACTTGAAGTCTCTACCATGTTTTGCATTTTAATGATGGACCGTTTTATCGGTGTCTACTTCCCGATTCTGTCTGGAACAATTTGGTATTTCTCATCAATAAAAATGATATATAATCGACAGAAAAATTTGCATTTAATTTCATCGATGAGTAAACAATGTCAATGGCATTTCTTGTAATTGTTTTTTAACTTTTTGGAAGTTTCATATAAACTTACTTTATCGATAAGTCCGTTAGTAAAATTTTGTAAATGTTTAGTTAAGGGCATCCTAATCTCCATTTTGTTTTTATTTATAAATATTTTTTTAATTTTCCATATATGTTTCCCTTCATTTAATATGGACTTTTATTAATGATTTTACATGATCAAATTTGTATCAAGGAAAACACATAAAAAATGAATATATATATATATATATATATATATATATATATATATATATATATATATATATATATATTATACTAATTGAACGAAATTAATTTTGATTGTATTAAAAAAAAGAGAGAGGAAGAGGGCGATTATTCATGCCTAAGCAATTTCCTAGAAATGGAAAAGCTAAAAAAGAAGAAGATATAATTGAATTATGTGACAAGTGATGGTCATTTCCCCCCTCTTTCTATTTCTTTTATCCTTCTTCCTTCTTCCAGTCCTGGGTCAATTTGTCTCTCCAACTTTATTGTGATTTAGCGCAATAAGTTTGAAGTGTTTTTCAAAAATAATTTTTAAAAAACTAAAATTTTTTATTTTTATTTTTAAGTTTAAATTAATAAAATTTAATATTTTTAAATTATTTCGATGTGCTGATATCAAAAATATTTAAAAAAAAAATAAAAAAACATAATTTTAATGTATTTTTGGACGAAAATCACTTTCAAAAGCAACCGCAACTACACCCTAAAACACTTTGTGGCTTTAATTTAATTCTGAAAATTTAATAAAAAAGTATTACGTTAAATAAAATATTTTTTTCTTAATTTAAAGAAATTACAATTTTTGCCCATTTTTATGTACCATCTTGTTGTTCCAAGGCTAGTCCCGTGGATTTCCATGGACAAACCCCGAAAATATACTTCAATAAATTAACATATCTGTTGATTATTGATTTTGATTAACTAAGTTATAAGTTATGATCTTATTAACCACATCATAAGTCAACTAGTTGGGTCACACTTAACACGAGTTAAATTTAAAATCGCAAATTTAACACGAGTTAATATCAAAACTTATTTCGATGAAGAATATTGCAAGACTCGTCATCAAGAAATATCTAGTTATTATTCCAAGTGTTTGTTTTTACGGTAATTTCTTGTTTTTTTTATAAATTGAATTTCTTATATATTAAATTATTTTTTAGTTTTTATTTATTAATTCGATGTCCTATATTAAAAATAAAATAAAAAAGTTATAATGAAATAGATATTGAAATTAAATCGAAGTTCAAATTGTTACGGAATGGCGGTCCACATGAAACATCCGACAAGGACAGTGAGGGACAAGTGAGAAGAACCAGAGATAAGTTGCAAGCAACTCTCAGTTGTCAACTCGGCAACTTGTTCCAGCATTCAGCTGGATTTTGTGCAAAGTTCCTAGACGGAGGCATTTCTTTGTTTCTTACAGCAGTAGGTCCGGTCCCTCTTGCCCTCTGGGTTGATCGGAGCAGTCGGAGACCAGGTTGTTTCTTTTTCTTTTTCCTTTAAAAAAATATATATTTTTTTATTTTTTATTTTAAATTAATTTTTTTAATACCTTAGGGTTAAATCCTTAAAAAAAATATTTTTAAAAACAAATTAAATCACAGTCTTACTTGGACTGCATCGCACCAACAACATACCCGAGGAACTGCAAAAGTCGAAAAAAACAAGTATTTGACTAATAACTAAACCAAAAACGTTAAGAAAAAATTAATTAGAAAAATAAAATAAAATTTCCTAGTCGAAGATAGCATGCACATATTACTAATAATTGGAATATTGTAATTATAGATTTGCTCCACTATAAGAACTTTTAACTTGCTACCGGGGCAATTTGATCTTCTTATAGAGGTTCTTTGTCAATTTTTTCGGAGTAAATTCAGTATTTTGAATTTTTTTTAGTATAATAAAATGACTGAAAAATATTTAAAATAAAAAATAATAATGTTAAATTTGCATCTAGAGTGTATTCAACTTTTCATTTTTTCAAGGTAAAATAACTTATATACATATCCTTGCAAACTATTTTTTTTTTTTGTGTGTCCTAGAGCTTTTTTATCTTTTCATAATGATTTTTGGATATAATCAAGTTGATTTAGAGACAACTTGGTCATTTATAAAAAATAAATATTAATAAAAAGATGATTGATGCATGCATTGGAAGCATCAACGAGTGAGTTGTTCCTACACAATATACAATGTATTAACAGTGACATTCATGAAAAAGTTCGAATCATTTCAACAACCTCTCCATCCATGAATGATGTCTTTGCATAATAGATCTTTTGTTTGACACCAATAATCTTTTTTTTCTCTCCTCCATTTTCACATTGGCTTCCTGAATCTTCCAAGCAACCCTATAATTTGTTTTTCCTTTAGATTTGGTTATTGTTTATTACTACTATTTGTTTATTTCAAATAATTTATAGAATTAGATTTTAGTTTTAATTTCATCATCTTATGATTTTCTTATATGTCAGATTTGGTCCATATTTTTAATTGTTATTTGTTTTATTTGAGATGGTTTTTAAAATTGATCTTCTTTTTATTATTTTACTATCCTTTATTGTATTTTTCTTATTACTTTGATTTCTATTTTTTACTTTGGAAATTGTTTAACTTCATGTTTTTCTTGATTTTATTATTAAATATTAAATTGGTTGAGAATTAAGTTTCTTGATTGACTTCTAGTATAAGATTCCATGAGTTGTGAGTTTGAGGGATTAATCCATGTTTAAAATATTTGCCCGGGTTTACTTGGTGTTGTTATTTTTCCTTTTTTTAGACCATATTTCTTCAGTTTTAGCTTATGACATTTATATAATCAAAGATTAAGCTATGCTATTTTTCTTTATTTGCTTTCTAAGGAATTTTCATTGGTTTTGAAAATGACTCAGGTTATTTTAAATATTTATATTTGTTATTCTTTAACTAAGATAGAGTGACGATGAGTCTCCAATAAATTATTTTTTCTCTTTAAACATATTATATTGCTTATTTCTTATAGTTAATTATTGTCAATTTGTTTTTGCTTTCTTTATTGTCGATGCTTTTTTTAATTATATTATTAAATTAACCAAGCTTATTGAAATCATTGAAACCAATGAGTCTTAACTTTTACTTGTTTCTTTAAAATCAATGGTGCCACTTGAACATCCTTTTTTTTGTCAACATTTTTTCTACTTTATTTATTGTTTTTGATTTTTTCTATTCATATTATTTAAATTAATTGTACTTAATGCTTGCATTACCTTGTTATTTTTTTATTTTGAAAAACAATTTACTAAATTTGAACAAAAAAACTAAATTTCCTTGCGGATTTACTATGCATATAAACACAAATTACTATTCATTAAAAAATATGAGCTTCCGTGGACCATAACAAAGTTGAACTAGCAATTAGACACAATTCAATCTTTTCATTAGGATCCATTTGTCATCAACAGATTGATCAAGGAAAAAACAACCCTCATATATTTTTTGGAGTAAAATGACTAAGGAGTCCTTAAAAGCAAAATTTATTAAATTGTCTTTTAGGAGCTAATTCATCTTTTAGTAACTAAAAAATTATAAACCAACGCTCAAGGATTTTTTTCATAATAATCAAGTTGATTTGGGGTAATTTAGTCATTTTAAAAAATAAAAATCTTAGCCTTGGATGGGTATTTCCTGCCCCAACCGAGGCTTCTTTTTTTTGTAACCCAACTAAGTTGCGTTAGCATCCAGCCCAACTGGGTTCTCTCCTTTTTTTTTTCCTCTCTGGATACTTATATGTTCTTATCAATTTCTATCAAGGTTGTCAAGTTGATATTTTGTTTTTTTTAATTGTAATGATATGTTTTGGTTTGAAGTGTTAGGAGTTGAATCAATATGAACCAATCAACTCGATAAGTCTAAAGATAATCTAAACAACTGTTAAAAATATAAATAGATTTAAAACAAATTTAAGATGATATACTTTTAATAAAAAATTAAGATGATAATATATTAAATCTATCCGGGTCAATCTGAGTTAATCTTTCAAATTCAAAACTTAAGCTATAAAAATATAACAACTCTAAATAAAACAAATTAAAATAAATTATGAAAATCAATTATCTAACAAAAAAATATTTTTTTAAAAATAACCTTTCAAAATAAAATTATAAATTTGAAAAAAATTATAAAATACTAGTGGTAGTCTTGCAAGACCTTTATTAACTCCAACTATCTTATAGTTTTAACATGAGATATAAAAATATACGAGGATAGTCCTCATAAAATTCGCCAATGAATCCTCATATAATTTTAATTACTTGTTCAAACGAGAGTGAAGAGCCAAAAACCTGATTGAAATTTCAGAAAACTGCAGAAAGAAAAGCCTTGTTGCAACCATGAGCAATCCCTCCTGACACATAAAACACTCAAAAGACTCTCTTCAGAAAAAAATAATACATCAGTTCCCAACTAAAACATGAAAAAAACCCACAAGGAATAGTCAAGAGATTTACATGTAAATTATCATAGTAATAATAATCCTAATAACCATTATGTTGTTAAGGAACCATCTCACCTAAAAACTTAAGCTATGAGGTGAGATCCTAAAATATGATTTATATTATTCTCTAACACCTTCCGTCAAGTGAAAACCCATTGGGCTTGGAATTTGCACAGAATCATACTACCTTATGCTTGATTTTTATCAAATAGAATGAGGGTAGTGAGATTCGAACTCGTGACTGCTCATACTACCTTATGCTTGATTTTTATCAAATAAAATGAGGGTGGTGAGATTCGAACTCGTGACTGCTCATACTACCTTATGCTTGATTTTTATCAAATAAAATGAGGGTGGTGAGATTCGAACTCGTGACTGCTGGGTCAACAAGGCTCTGATACCATGTTAAGGAATCATCTCACCTAAAAATTTAAGCTGTTAGGTGAGACCTAAAATATAATTTATATTATTCTCTAACATACGTATCAGTCACATAAAACTGATTTTTGGACAAAATTTCAGCAAATTTCAAGTGAAGCCAATATTGGTTTTCATCTGTAAGGAATCCTGTTGAAAAGGTAAGCTGTGCTGCCTCCCACACAGCATGTAAATCAACAACAATCTGCAGTTTCCTCATTTCAATCTAAAGTGAATGTAAGAATACAATTTTGATTGGATCTTCATTCTTAGATTTTCCATGCAGCATGATAAACGAACAAGGATCTTAATTCTGCTCAGCTCTAGCTTCTGCTGTCAAAGTTTCAATTATATTTGCCACTGAGCAATTGAATTTCACTTCTGATCCAGCACCAACCCAAGAAATCTGACCATATCTTCAAGTTCTGGAACCCAATCGCAGGCGTGCGAACCCACATACCAGAGGAAACATCTCATGCTTCTTCAGCCATTTCCCAAATATCTAATCAAACTCATCATCTCTTTACCATTCAGTTCACTAATTGCTGATGACATTGTCACTTTCAAAACAAATAGTCATCAAATATCGTGTCGTGATGACAGAGAGCTTGTGATATGTGCAACAGGTTTTGAGTTCGAGTTTGGGATAAAAAGGGATTTACTCGCTCATCTAGACCCATAAAATACGTTTTCGGGAAATGAGTTTCTTCCCATCCAAAAAAAACAATAGTTACTTTCAACATTCTGTGATGCCAGCAAAAAATGCAAACAAATGACGACAGATGTCGAGAACCCATTATAGGGAAGCATAAGCAGAAGTACTGCAGCCTCCTTAGTCACTCGTAATTTCTTGTCAAAGAGATTTCTATCACTTGCCTTCTCAATTGCTAACAATTCTTGGCTCTCCCATTTCTTCCTCGCATTCTCCATACTTTGTCTATTATAAGTTTCTTTCGATGGACAAAGAAACCATTTCAAAATGCAACCAACTCAGACAAATAAAAAGCAAACCAGATCTCCTTTTCACCAAAAGACTCATGATTAAATTCGAATACAACGCACGATAAACATTCCCACTAACGAGGCGTTTTGAGAATGTTTTTCAAAAACGTTTTTAAAAAAAATTAAAAATTTTTATTTTTATTTTTTATTTTAAATTATATTTTTGAATGTTTTTAGATCATTTTAATATGCTGATATCAAAAATAATTTTAAAAAAATAAAAATAAATTATTTTGAAATATTTCTGAATAAAAAATACTTTAAAAAATAATCTCTCCCATACTCCACCCAGTCAGAAAGTCTCCACCAAATTCCAATTCTCTAAATTAAGTTATGCTTCTTCCATAACCAAACCCTGACTCAGTAATTGCAGAATCATAATTAAAAGTTATGGCAGTCTCTAGCTTTCTTTTTAACTTAGCATAGATCATTTGCCTGACTCAGTAATTACAGAAAATCATAATTAAAATGTCATGTGTGTTTAGAATAATAGAGTATTCAGAATGGGACACAAAGGGTTCAGGATATTTCACACCCCTTGCAATATCTTCAGGCAAAAAAAATCTAAGAACATTCTTGAAACGTAATGAGACAGAAACTGGTTACCTACTCCATAAAATATTTATTTTCTCAATACTTCTCTTTCAAGTTCTTGACTTTGTAAGAATAAAAGAGTGAGCCGAAAGTGATTTGCTTTTACTGTTGATGCTGCTATTCTTATGATAAGTGCGCGGTAAAATGCCAAAAAGCGATAAATAAAATAAAATAAAGTAAAATAAAATAGAACATTTGACAAACCACGAAGCATGTGAAAAGCTGAAAGATCAAATCAGAATTATTGAGAGGGCCAGCTGAAGTGGTGTCGCTTCTTTATCTTTCTTTATTGATGCTTAAAGAAGTTCTCTTGGCAATTATCAGGTCCTGGAAATTCTGTTAACCTTTAAAGGTCTATTTAGGATGGTGGTTGTGGTTGTGGTTGTTTTTGAAAGTGTTTTTCATTTAAAAATACATTAAAATGATATTTTTTTATTTTTAAAAATTATTTTTGACATCAGCACATCAAAATGATTTAAAAACACCAAAAAAATTCATTTAAAATGAAAAAAAAAGAGAAAACGATGTTTCAAACGCCCTCCCAAACAGCTTCTAAATTTACAATTATATATATAAGAACGCGATTTAGATCTCACTTATCCTAAAATTCTGATTTAGATTTCGTAGATCCCAAAATAACATTGTTTTAATTTATGAATGTTTGATCTGTGTTTCAAAAATATTTTTGATTTTGATTTTTTATTTTAAATTGAAGTTTTTTTGATTTTTTATATATTATTTTCATTTGTTGATGTTAAAAATAATTTTTAAAAAATAAAAAAAATATCATTTTGATGCATTTTTAAATGAAAAATACTTTAAGAAACAACCAAAACCATACTCATAAACCGACACTAACTCAAATAATATTATTTTATAAAAAATCCATTAATCTCAATCAAAATGATTCATAAAAGACTTGATTTAGAAAGGCTCTCAATCAAAAATAGATTAATCACCACCGCATAGACAAACTAAATAAAGTTTATTAACTATATATTTTTCAAGATTTTAAAGAAATTCCTCACCTTTAATTAAAATACTTGATCATGACTTATATAAATACCCTTTATTTTTTCATTCAAATTATTTATTTTATAGGTTTTACGGTACTTAAGTTTTGTTATTAATGACTTTTTTATAAGTCACAGCTTAATCATTTTTACCATCTATCACATTTAGACAAGAGTTAATCCTTATGATATAATAAAAAACAAAAAGAATTATAAAATATTTATTTTTAACCGTCCAAACTAAGATTTAAATCTTGATATATTCATCGTCTTAACTAATCAACCAAACCTTTAAAATTAATTAGGTAAATTATACATCCAACAAAATTGCTGTTAATATTATTTTATTTTTTAATCTAGTATGTCAAAATAGTTTAAAAATATTAAAAATTTAAATTAAATTATGGAGGCAACATGATTAATGTCGGTCATCTTGTGATGCCTACTGTTAGCTACTTAATTACCACGAATGATTCTCTTTGTCACGACAAATGTCTCGCAATCATCTACGCTAACAGAGAGCTCGAGAGAATATCAAGCTCAGGATAAATCTCCCTCCATTGTCAAAAGTCACCAGCAACAAATTCCTTCGGCACCAAACACGATTATATAGCAATTATCTCACTCTTCTTCATGAAAGATTAGCTTTCTTTCTCGTTCAAGACTGAAGGTTACTTGTACCCTGGTACGTACATACATCAGGATTTTCTTCTTCTTTCATTTTGATAACATTCTATGGCCAACCCACGATTCTTCTGCTGAAACTTGCGCAGAAGATGATGATACAGGGAGGAGAAAGGACAAGAAGTGGTGGTGGTAGTGGAGGTGATGGATCAGATGAGGAAGAAGAATTGGAGGTTGGGAAAAGTAGAGGGGAAAGTAAATCATCATGGAAGAGGCTGTTTGAGCTGGTTAGAATGGAGTCACCTGGTCGAAATGTAATCGTTTACAGAGATGGAAGCAGCTTAGGGCAGTCCTCAGTTTCTGATGCTTCTTATATTGTCCATCCTGACTGCTGGTAGGCACTAAGAAGCTATTTTCTTTGAGTTCTTCTGGGTTGGCCGTACAATTGTTGATACGGTGGGATTTAGATCTTTAAAGATAAAAAAAAAAGCAATCTTTAATCATTGATTATATGAAAGTATAGGGTTTGGGGCAAGTCTAGTTGTTTTTCCTCTAGAGGTTTAGATTGAATCAATTTCACTCCTGGTTTTGCCATTCATATACGCATTTCATATGGAAATGTTAAAAATATTTTTTTGATGAAATTAAATCTCTTAGTTCTAATTAAAAGTGAAAATGGAACCATGTGTGCTATTTATATTTACAAATATAATCATACCATGGTGTAATGAATGAGAGAGAAGACTATGTTCATGGAGGGTCTCATTTTTGTATGAGGGAGGGAAGGGAAGGGAATCTTTGAAGGAGGCTGTGACCCCCAAATTTGCAAAAAAAATCACTTTAGTCCTTGATTAATTTGGTATAATGTTTTCATATAGGTCCCTTAAAAGGATATTACTTGCGCCCCCAAATTTTGAATTTATGTCAGAACATTCCACTAACTTCCCACCTACCAATTTAGTCTATGCTCCCCCACTTAATCCATTCATGATGCAGAGTTGCTGCTACTACAAGGCTTTCCATGACTGGTTGCTAGTGTGTGTATAAATGGTTTCTAAAATCAAAATTCTGTTGTTTGTGATTGTGGAAGCAGGAGGTACAAATTATGGCTACACTTCATATTATTATGGGCAGTCTACTCTTCCTTCTTCACACCACTGGAGTTTGGTTTCTTCAGAGGACTCCCGGAAAACCTTTTCTTGCTAGACATTGCTGGTCAGATTGCTTTCTTGATAGACATTGCACTCCATTTCTTTGTGGCCTATCGTGATCCTCACTCTTATCGCTTGGTCTGCAGTCACAAGCTCATTGCCATTAGGTCTGTACCTTTTGTTCCATCCCATGTTTTCCTGTTCTTGTGTTTTTGCCATGCAATGACTGGTTATTATGTTCTGTATAGGTACTTGAAATCTCGGTTCTTAATTGATTTTCTTGGCTGTCTGCCTTGGGATGCCATCTTCAAGGTATCGTTCTGGGACTTTGAATGACCATTTCTGTGAAATCCATCTTCTTAATCTCACTTTTTCTTCACTTATCGAGTATGAACTGGCAACCTTAATTACTCTCCTTTTTGGGTCCTGATATGGAACTATCTGGTTTAATCAGGTTTCTGGGAGAAAGGAGGCAGTGAGATATATGTTGTGGATTAGGCTAAGTCGGGTCAGAAGAGTGTCAGAATTTTTTGACAGGTTGGAGAAAAATATCAGGATCAAATACCTTTTTACAAGAATTGTGAAACTCCTTGTTGTTGAACTCTATTGTACACATACAGCAGCCTGCATTTTTTACTATCTTGCTACTACTATGCCTCCCTCCCAAGAAGGTTACACATGGATAGGAAGTTTACAGATGGGTGATTATAACTATACAAGCTTCAGAGAAATTGATCTTTGGAAGCGATACATAACATCACTTTACTTTGCCATTGTTACTATGGCAACTGTCGGTAATTTTTTATCTTATGTTTAAGTTTAATATTTTGGTGTTTGATAGAAGTCGAGATGATTGGCAAACAGTGATTGCTCTTCAGGAAATTGTATGGCTGAAATCTTGAGAAATATTGATTCTGAATCATTGCTAAACAAATCCACACTTACATGTCATCAAGCCATTCTTGTCATACTAATGCAAATGTTCAGACGATTTCTTTTTCCCAATGATTTCTTATACCTTCCATGGTCATGAATTCTGATCCATCAACCTCAGTATGTAGGTGAAGCAGTTGTCTGGAATCCTTCTGCTTTGAATTTGTGATCCTGGTCAACTGATATATTAGACAAGCTGATATACTGTATAGCATTGTTGAACACAGATTATATTGTATTTTTCATGTCACATGATGATGAAATGCTTTGTTCTGCAGGTTATGGAGAGATACATGCAGTAAATGTCAGAGAAATGATATTTGTCATGATTTATGTTTCTTTTGACATGATTCTTGGTGCTTATCTGCTTGGTAACATGACTGCATTAATTGTAAAAGGATCAAAGACAGAAAAGTTTAGGGATAGAATGACTGACCTTATCGAATACATGAATAGAAATAAACTTGGGAGAGGCACAAGCAATGCGATTAAACGCCATCTGAGATTACAATATGATCGCCGCTACACGGAAGCATCTGTTCTGCAGGAAATTCCAGCTTCTATTCGAACAAAGGTATTGATAATAGTTAAGTTAAAGAATAATATAAATCATATTCTGAGGTCTCATCTAATAGCTTAAGCTTTTAGGTAAGATGATTTTATGCACTGCATCTACTGATCTTGAGTAGTTTTTTTCCTTTCCTAGTTGGTAAATTAGATGCTTTATTCTTGTGTTAGATAAGACTTCCTGCTTCAGGAATCAGTAATGTATGGAGATTCTTGATCATGTATTTTACAGCAAATTGTTTCTTTTTTGCAGATAGCACAGAAAATATACGAACCATATATTAAAGAAGTTTCTCTTTTCAGGGGTTGCTCTTTGGGATTCATTAAGCAGATAGTAAGCCTTTTCATTAAATAAAAGTCTTTTGAATCCATGAATAGAGTTCATTCTATCACAATGAAGCATGGATTCTTTGTAATTATTGGAAGAGTTGTATTCATTCATCATGCTTACCAGGCGATTCGAGTCCATGAAGAGTTTTTCCTTCCTGGAGAAGTGATTATAGAGCAGGGACATGTATCAGATCAGCTTTATATTGTCTGCCACGGTGAATTGGTAACATTTCATCTTTGACCTGTCTTTCTTCTTCAGTTGCATCTTCCAAAGCATCACAAGTGTATCATATGTTTCTGTATGTACTTATATTATGTTTCTGAAGTGTTTCGATACGAACCATTTACCTGGCATGACAATGTTAACGTGTAGACATTGTTAAGGAACCATTTCACCTAAAAGCTTAAGCTTTTAGGTGAAGTCACATAATATGATTTTTATTATTCTCTAACACACCCTCTCCAGTGAAAGTCTTTAGGGCTTGAAATTGCACACAGGCTAATGCTCTCTTGTGTTTGATTTTTATCAAATAGAATGAGAGTGGTGAGATTCGAACTCGTGACCGCTGGGTTGTTAGAGAATATTATAAATCATATTATGGAGTCTTACCCAACAACTTAAGCTTTTAGGTGAGATGGTTCTTTCACATGGTATCATATTCTGGGGCTCACCTAATTTAAGCTTTTAGGTGAGATGATTCTTTAACATGGGTCAACAAGGCTCTGATACCATGTTAGAGAATCATCTCACCTAAAAGCTTAAGCTCTTAGATGAGACTCTAGAATGTGATTTATATTATTCAGTAACAGGCATGACAATGTTATTAGTAAAAAATTATAGTTTATGATGTCAGCGTGTAGGCATGACAATGTTATCTGCAGGAGGAATTCGGAAGAGGTGAAAATGATCGAGAAGAAGAGTTTCTCATGCGTCTGCAAACTCACAGCTCATTTGGGGAAGTTTCTTTTCTTTGCAACACTCCTCAGCCTTATTCAACACGAGTTCGAGAACTATGCAGGGTATTACGACTTGATAAGCAATCTTTTATAGAGATCCTTGACATATATTTTTCTGATGGGAGAATTATCTTGAACAATCTCCTCGAGGTGAGTTTGCTTTGGTATCATTGCTTTCTGCTATAATTATGCTCTCCATTTGCTGTAAAACAAGAATGAAGCCTTTGAAATCGTACTTCTTCTAGCTTGATATGATGAGCTAGAATAGGTAGTGGACTCATTTATGTAAATATATTCAACTGACAGGGAAAGGATGCCAATCTACGGAATGAATTATTGGAGTCAGATGTTACCCTTTCCATTGAAAAGTCTGAATCAGAGCTGGCTATGAGGTTGAATTGTGCTGCTTTTAATGGGGATTATTACCGACTGAAACGGTTGATTGGAGCTGGAGCAGATCCTAATAAGGCTGATTATGACAGAAGATCACCCCTGGTATGATTTCTGAAGGATCGACTGACAAGCCAGTCTTAATATACTATTATCTGGTGTTAGTCACCTTTGACTTTTATCAGATTACCTTCTCAAATATCCTTTTCCCTGTAAAACCTTGTAATCCGGAGACATTTGGAAGAGTACTGAACTTCAGTAGTTGCATTATTATAATACCATCGAGTAAAAAATCTAGAGCTAAATTTGTAATCTGTTTTTCTCAAATATGGATTTTAACTTGGATTTTCTTTCTCGCAAGATAATATGAAACTGTTTCTTGTATCCTTTTTCTTTCAACAGCATATTGCTGCTTCTAAAGGATATGAAGACATATCTCTGCTGCTTATCGAACAAGGAGTGGACGTCAACATTTCAGGTAACTTTGTTTATTTCTGTACATATTCTCCAATCCAATCCTGAAGTTCTAAAGCAATCGAACAACACATTTTTGTTCAAACTCTGTCTATCAGATAAATTTGGGAATACCCCGTTGCTAGAAGCCATCAAGGGCGGGCACGATGAGGTTGCTTCTTTACTTGTTCAAGCAGGGGCATTGCTGGGAATTGATGACGCTGGTGGTTTTCTCTTTACAACTATTGCAAAGAGGGATTTGAATCTTTTGAAAAGGGTTCTGGCCAATGGAATCAATCCAAATGCAAAAAACTTTGATTATCGAACGCCTCTGCACATTGCTGCTTCAGAAGGCTTACACTCAATCGCAAGTTTGCTTGTAGAAGCAGGGGCAAGCGTTTTCCCGAAGGACAGGTATGAGCTCATTTATGTTACCACTTGATGCATCGCATATGAGCTAGTTAGGGCACATGTCTCTCTGAAACTCGGGTTTTGGAATAATTCATTTCCTGATATCTTTACGTGAAAAGTTTTGTACAAATATATGGTCTGGTAAATTATGCTTGAGGGATTTCCTACAAGATTTTTCCATATTCACTATGGTTGCTTGTGTTAAGGAACCATCTCACCTAACAGTTTGAGCTGTTAGGTGACGTCCCAGAATATGATTTATATTATTTTATAACACAACTTCTCAAGTGAAAGTCATTTGAGCTGGAAACTTGCACACAGACCAATACTACTCTGTGATTGATTTTATCAAATAGATTGAGAGTGGTGAGATTCAAACTCGTGATCCCTGGGTCAACAAGATTCAGATACCATGTCAAAGAACCATCTCACCTAACAGCTTAAACTGTGAGGTGAAGCCGTAGAATATAATTTATATTATTCTCTAACAAATTAAACTATAGGAATTACTAATAATGGCAAGGAATGAGGACCTTCAATTGATCATGAGATGCACCCTACCTTTGTTGGATATGAAGCATGGTGAAATGCTCATATCTGTTCCTAGTCCTAAACACTCGTACACAATTTCTTACTTCTCTTGAATCTAGATTTTGACAATGTGAATTACCTCATATATCCTTCGGGCTATTTCCTGTTCATAGATGGGGAAACACTCCACTTGATGAAGCTCGTATTGGTGGAAATAAGGATTTGATTAAACTGCTCGAGGCAGCAAGAACTTCTCAAATAGGTTAGTAGCTGTCCCTTTTCTTGATTGAAAGTTTTTTTTTTTTTTTTTTTTTTTTTTTTTTTTTTTTTATTTTGTATATTTTTTAACGGGCATCTTTCTCAATATTTTTGTGTCCATTAATTTAATTTCCAACAGCGGATGATATGCAAAGAATGAAATGCACAGTGTTTCCATTCCATCCATGGGATCCGAAAGAGAAGAGAAGAGATGGAGTTGTCCTCTGGGTTCCTCAAACCATCGAAGAGCTTGTCAAGGCAGCCATGGAGGAATTAAAATCTTCAGGTGGTTACATATTATCTGAAAATGGTGGCAAAATTCTTGATGTGAAGATGATCAGTCATGACCAGAAGCTGTTTTTGGTCAATGAGTGATCACAAATTCCTCCAGTCATTTACTGACAGCTTGACAAATTTTTCTGATTTATGGGGAATATCATAATGAAAAAGCATATTCATAGATTCCTGAATCTATCATTGAAGAGAAAGCATTCTGCATTTTATAGTGAAATTGTTCAACTCATGTAGCCAAGCTCACCTAAAAGAAAAAACTTGTATGTTGCTATTACACCCCGTTGGAATTAATCATGTTAATGACCAATTCGCTAAATAGTTTTAACAAAAAAAAAAAAATTCAAAGTTTTTCAACGTGTTTCTTAATATAAAAAAAATTAATTATGAATAATAAAAATAATATATATATATATATATATATATATAATTTAATAAATGCAATTTGTAACACTAATTAACGATTAAACAAAAGTTAAAAACTGGATCCATTTCCGTTTAATAACTTTGTATTTTGAAAATATTTTTTTTTATTTAATTAAATAATAATAAAAATAAAATATCATATAAAAGTGATTGAATAAAAATCAAGTGAAAAAATATTGCATTGGGTTGTACAAAAGAATATTTGCTAATATTAAAAAAAATAATCTCATTCGAAAACTAAATAAAATTAAATGATATTTATTAAAAAATATCACAAATGTTTTTATAATTTGTTTATTTTAACTAATTTCAATAAACAAAAATAGATTAGACACTATTGGGCTTAAGAAGTTAGGATCATACTCCTAACTCAAAGTAAGGGCCCACGAGTGTGGGTCTATATGTGTAGAGTGTCATCCACAACATTAATAGAGAAAGAAAAATAAGGTCCACATGCATGGACTCGTAGGTGTAGAGTTATAAATATTCCATATGTCAAGAATAAAACATATTTTTTTTAATAAAAAAATTTTAAGGAAAAAAAGAAAAAAAGAAAAAATTACAAGATAAGACAAAAAGAGTAGTGATAAATAAACTAAGTATAAAGTGATAAAGTTTGCCTAGTATAAAGAAGAAAAGGGGAAAAAAACCCTAAACAAAAATATATTTTGCAAAATGAAAATAAATAAATAAAAAACTTTTTCACCACTACCGGCTAACATAAAAAATCACAAATCACAATATTTTCACCGCTATAGTAATGAAATTAATAAATTTTAAAACTTGTTATTTCTACAATGCTTACCATTTTTTGTAGTATATTATATATATAAATTTATTTAATTTTGACTTTGTTGTTGAACAATCATTTTTTTGTGCAATTTATTATTATTATTATTATGTTTATTATGATTTTATATTTTTATTATCATATAAATAAATAAAGAAAAGTTTTAATAAAATTCGAGATTTTTGAGAATGAGAGGCAGAGTCAGACTTAAAGGTGCCTTTTACACCTATGCAAACTATTTTTTTTTTTTTTAAAATGAGCTGAATAACCAAATAATTTGAAAGATGGATAAGCAACCAATTATACATGTCGGTGTATTTTCACACATTTTTAATATGCGTTGACTAGCTGGGTATCCATGCATGTCAACAAAAACACGGTGATCCCCTGACTCGATCTCAAGCAATATAAAAAACCCTAATCATTATTAAACCCTCCATAACTCTCTCGTGACAGAATTGCTTGAATTTTAAAGTTAATTTAACTTCTAAAATAAACAGGGTCGACACTCCCATGTTCTTAACTTTTATCTTGTCTTCTCCTATTTTATATGAATGAAATTTAAAAACCTTAAAAATTGTTATTTCAACAATGTTTTTCCATTTTCTTTTATTATATCGTATATATTTCTTTGTTTATACCCCTCTTGTAAAATAGATGTTTGAAAAAAAAATATGAAACTCAAATATCTCTCAACAAGATGAATATAAGCTCTACTTCTTAGAGGAAAACCAAAGTTTAAAATAAGAAGAAAGCTCTGAAACATAGGATGAGAAAGAGTATTTAAAAATATATAAAAAATTCAAGTTTAAAACTCTTCATTCACCCTCCTTTTTATACTGGATTTTGAAAGCTAAAAGGTTGAAAAATTAAAAATTGAAAAACCAATGGTTCTTTGAGTAGAAAAACCTTAGGCTCTTTGAGATACACTTATCATTTACCTAAAATTTATTTAAATTATATGAATTAAATTAATTTCAGTAAAAAAAAAAAAACGGGATCTAAACTGTTCCAATTATTGTTAACTAAGTACTCGAAACGTTCATCTGTACCTATTGCATGTTGGATATTAAAGGTTATAATTGTTAAGTTTTTGGATCTCCATATCATTATTTATTAATCTGACCCGGGAAATGAGGCGCTGAGTTCATCATAGTATTGCATTTTTAATGTCACCGTTTTCACAACATGGATCGTTAGTGCTATACAGTAATTAAGGTTGCTTGTTGACTGATCTAGGTTCTATATACTTGTTTTTTAGATCTTATACAGATGGTAAGCTTCGTTTTATTAGTATAAAAGGAAGATTAGGGTTTATTTTTCTACTGCATTGTACATCATGCTAAGATTACTCATATATATATATATATATATTGCTTCATAGGAATTGGTCTGAGAATTGTAGAATACTCTAGGTCTAACATTAATATGAAGATTGCTTCTAGTTTTGTTTGCGTAGAGTTGTCGGGGGTTGTCGGGCTGCTGAGTTGGGGTTTCATAGTATAATGCATTGCTTATCTGGGTTTGGGTAGGTAAGATTCGTTTATTGCACTGTAGCTAGAGAGATCATGCTAAAATTAAGGGATTGGGCTCAGAAATATTGTATCAAATTAAGGCATTAAAAAATGACCAATTTTGTTTTTGTATAATAAAAAAATGCCTCCTTTATATATTTATAAAATTATTGGTACATAATTCCAGCCATTTGATTTTTTTTCGCAACTATCCCATTTGACTAGCAACTTTTCAGATTTTGTCTTATCCTTTAAACATCTACTTTCCAAATTCGTTAGCTATTATGACAAAGCATTTATCACCAGCACATATGATGAGTGTCACATGCGTGCGGTGTCATGATGATCGTTCTTTTAGAGCGAGATTAGCGTGGAAGAGTGAGTAAAAAGAACAAAAAAATCATGTTCTTTATCGATGAAATCAAAGGAATAGCTAAATTTTATGGGAAAAGAATCTAAATTCTGGTGTTCACTCTCAAATGACCCAATAATCAGAAAGATGGAATTCCAATTATACATGTCGGTGTATTTTCACACATTTTAATATGCTTTGACTAGTTACGTATCCATGCATGTGAATAAGAACATGTATGTTAATAAAAAAAAAAAAAAACACGTTCATAACCTGATTCTCAAGCATTATAATAAACCCTAATCATTATTAAACACTTCATATATCCCTCATCCCTCGTGAACACGTTGCTATCAATATATAATGATAAATTTTTGGAGCTCTATATCATTATTTATTAATTTGACCCGGGAAATGAGCGATCAATACATTCTTAATGCCACCGTTTTCACAACATGGATCGTTAGTGCTATACAGTAAGATTGCTTGCTGACTAATCTAGATTCTATATATTTGTTTTTTAGATATTATAATGCATTGTTTATCTGGATTTGGACAGGTAAGATTCGGACAGGTAAGATTCGTTTTACTAGTATAAAAGGAAGAGTAGGGTTTATTTTTCTATTGCATTGCAGATAGAGAGATCATAATAAGATTACTGATATATTGCTTCAAAGGAATTGGGCTGATAATTGTAGTATATTCTAGGTCTAACATTAACATGAAGACTTTTATTTTTGCTTGTGTAGTAGCCTTGACAGTTGCTAGGGTTTGTCAGGCTGGTGATTTGAGGAAGAACTTCTACAGAACCTCCTGCCCTTCAGCTGAGGCCATTGTCAAAAATATCACTGAAAGACTTGTTGCAAGCGACCTCGGCTTACCTGCAGATTTATTGAGAATGCATTTTCATGACTGCTTCGTGAGGGTAAGCAATGCTTAAATATTCATTCTGCTGCTAGAAAAACACAATTAATGTAGCATCGCCACATTTCGTAATTCTAATGCATGCATAAATCTAGCTAATTGGAAATCAAATTCCTACAGGGTTGCGATGGCTCCGTTTTAATAAAATCAACAGCAAATAGCCAAGCGGAGAAAGATGCAATCCCAAATCTATCTCTGGAAGGCTTCGAAGTTATTGATGAGATAAAAACGGAGCTAGAGAAGAGATGTGCAGGAAAAGTATCTTGCGCTGACATAGTGGCCTTGTCTGCCAGGGATGCGGTCTCATTCCAGGTAAATATTGGAAACAAACATTCTTAATTTCAACCCAAAATTGATGATCATGCATGTAATCATAGCAATCCTCCTGCAGTTCCAGAAACCAATGTGGGAAGTGCTTACTGGCAGAAGAGATGGTAAGGTTTCACTAGCTTCGGAGGCCCTGGCAAACATTCCTTCCCCATTCTTTAACTTCTCCACCCTCCTTACAAGTTTCCAAAGCAAGGGTCTAACAGTTCATGATCTCGTTGTACTGTCAGGTATACATACTTATCATATTCAAGCAATTAATGGCACATATTTCTCAATTATGAGCAGACATTTAACAATTATGAATCATGCTGTACGTACGTAGGAGCACACACCATTGGAGATGGTCACTGCAACCTGTTCAGCAACCGACTCTACAACTTCACAGGAAAAGGAGACCAGGATCCTTCCTTGGACCCAACTTACGCTGCTTTATTAAAGACCAAATGCCAAAGTCTTAGCGACACAACCACCAAAGTGGATATGGATCCTGGCAGCGCGAACAATTTCGATGCTTCTTACTTTGTTAACCTTAAAGAGAAAAAGGGTCTCTTCCAGTCTGATGCAGCCCTTCTAACAGACAGAATATCGAATAAGATTGTTGGAGAGTTGCAAAAATCAACTGATTTTTTCAAGGAATTCGCACAGTCAATGAAAAGAATGGGAGCAATTGGGGTTCTTACGGGCAACTCAGGGGAGATCAGAAAGACGTGCGGTGTTATCAATTCATGAAGTCATCATATTCTTGTTTAGTTTTTTTACTTCATGTCCCGGCATTACTTTTGAATTTGGCATCAATCGTATGTTCGTCGCTTAATTAGTCATAACGATCTTTCTATATATTATTTTTGTGCGGTGTTTTGTAATTTGTTTTGTGAAATCAAATCAAATAAATAAAGGTGTTAAGATTTTAATACCTTTCAACTGTATTAAGTTAATGCGTTGAAAAATATGCCTACTTTTTTTTGATGGATAATAAAAAATGCACTCTTTATATATAATTATTGGTATATAGTGCCTGGTATTTGATCTTTGAAACACTTTTGAACTTCTTTCGACATCCAATAATGTCACAAAAGGAAAAGATCAGGCGTATAGGTTCCTTAGCAACAGTCCTATAATTTAAATAAGTTAATTACACATTAATTGTATTTGATGTCCAAACACAATTATATATAATATGTAAATCAGATTTTGATTAAGTCTCCTCTAACCCATTTGACTAGCTAATTATCATATCTTCTTTCATCTTTCTAAACAACTACATTCCAAATCCGTTAACTATTGTAGCAAACAATACATTCCGGGGAATATCATCATCACAAATGAGTATGATTCAATGGTTTGTTGCTACCCATTTTTTTAATTTTATTTTTAATGTACTTTTAAAAAAACCAAAAAATAATAAAATAGATTTTTTTTAGGATTTTAATGTATTGACCGTGTTTTTCAATATTTTCAATGCTGTTTCAAAAGAATTCAAATTTTAAATGTCTTTTCAAAGCGTTCAACTTTTAACACGTCATTTTTTATATTATTGATTTGCCTCTTTGATTTGACCATGTTTTCTTTTTTGAAATAAAACAAAAAAAAAATAGAAAAATCTTGACACATAGATTAAAGTTGAAGAGGATGAAAACAAGGGACTAAAGTAAAATATTTCTACCTATATATATATATATATATACATGTATCCACACAAGATAAGGGGGAGGGGGGAGAAAAATTGAAGAGCAGAATGTGGGAAAATAAAAGAGAAAACTTTTATGGGGTCAAATTTTTTTTTACTCACTCTCTCACCACAAAAAATGACCCTAAACCTAATCTTTTCTCTCCTTTAGTTGTGGTTGTCATCATCCCCCACACAACAATTCTCCTCCCTTTCGATTGTGTAAGCATTAAATCTCCCTCTCTATTACAACATCTCCTAGTAATCTCTCTCTCTCTCTATTAAATCTCCCATTGTGTCAACCTCTCCAAGAAATTGTTTTCCATCAAGGCAAGATATTTTAAAGCATTTTGAATGGGTGACACAATGGTCATCACTCAAGAAATTTTCATTTTAGAGTTGAGTTAGAATCAAGATTTCCTTCTGTCATCATCGTTGTCAGTCCCCATACAACCATTCTCCTCCCTCCAACCAAACCAGCAACGGATCTCTCCTTTTTGTTCCAACCTTTCCTTCAACCTTTTTATTTTGTTCAGACAAAAGAATAACATTGATCGTTGTTGAGTTTTTCTGTTGTTTTTGTAGTGGTCTCACCTCCGAAATGGAAAAGGAGTAAAGGAGGAGATATATCTGATCTCCCCAACACCTTTCAAACATTGTCCTTAGTCCAAACAATTTCTTCCGAATAGCTTTGATCATGCAATTTTTGTGATTTTTAAATGTTTAATGTGTATTTTAATTTCTGTTCTAATTTGAGTTTTTAGTGTTATTAAATATTTGTAATTGTATATGTTTTAGTAATATAATAAAAAGAGAATAGGTGCTTGTGTTTATTTTCTTTTTATTTATTATTTTTTAGTTTGTTTTAGAAAAAAAGAAAAAAAGTCTTCATTAATATAAAAATGCTTATTACACACGACCAAGCAAATAAAAAATAAAAAAAAATAATCATATTGGTTATTATTTTCATATGAAAATTCAAAATATGTATTAGCATGTATCTTTATATTTAATAATCAGTTTACTGAATCTATGATAATTTAGTCAACATTTTAATAATTTATAATTTTTAAAAATTAAGTGCTCACTTTCAACAACTCTAATGTTGACAATTGAAATCCAGAAAATATCTTATATGTATGAAAATGGTATTTAACTCAATACAATTAAATGGAATTATGTAATTAAAAAAACATATGTATGTTGTTGAAAGGTTAACTTAAAAAAAGACGAATAACCCTATTTTAACTTAATAGTATTTTACGGGAATGACTACAATGAGTTTAGATTCACATTCAACCAAAAAGTATGAAACACAAATATCTAAGATAAACCTAAGTTCAAGATTTGAGAGGAAAATAAAAGTTTAAAATAAAAAGAAAACACTAAAATATAAGATGAGAAAAGAGTAAGTAAATATCAAAGAAATTTAAGTTTAAAACTCTTCTTTCACCATCTTCTTATAGTTAATTCTAAGAGTTAAAAATTAAAAGAATTAATGAAAATCAATCCCTACCATTATCAACATTTGATTAACGACCATAAACCAAGAATTAAATATAGAAAATAAAGGGTTCTTTGAGTAGAAAAACCATGGGCTCTTTAAGATTAATTTATCATTGAATTATAATTTATTTAAATCATATTAATTAAATAAATTCCCAACATATAATATAGCGCGCAAAATAATGGTATGTAAACTGTTTCAATTACTGCTAATTATGTACCTAGTTTTTGATGCAGCTCTTCTTACAGAAACAATCGAATAAGATTGATGGAGAGTTGCTTAAATAAAATGATATTTTTATGGCATTTTCAAAGTCAATGAAAAGAATAGGAGCAATTGGGGTTCTTATGGGATATTGATTCCTTAAGTCATCTTGATCTTGTTTAGTTTGTTTATTTCATGTTCCAGCATTATTTAATAAACTTTTGGCTTAATTAGTCGTAACGATCTTTCAATTTAATAGTCTGCGATGTTATATAATTTGTTTATTGAAAGTAAAATAAATATATATATATATATATATATATATATATATATATATATATATATATATATATATATATATATATATATATATATATATATAGGTGATAAGATTTGAATCCCTTTCAATTTTATAAAAATAAGGCATTGAAAAAATGCCATCTTTTTTTTTTATAATAAAAAATGCCCACTTTTCATATTTATAAGTATTAGTACATAATGCCAGCCATTTGATTTATTGTCGCACCTAACCCATTTGACTAGCTAACTTTCAGATCCTCTTTCATCTCTTTAAACATATTCATTCCAATTTCCTTAACTATTATAACAACACATTCCCTGGAATATCATCAGCACATTTTGATGACGAGTATCGCACATGCGCAACATCATGGTGATCGTTTTCATGGAATGAGTATTAAACAAAACAATTAATATATATACATAAGTTCATAATGCTAGGTATTAAACAAAGTAAATTATTGGTAAAAAGATACAAAACAAGTAGAATAAATTATCATTTTTTTTAATTTAACATCAAGAATACATCTTACGTATAAGTTTGTAATTTCATATGTTGAATGAAACAAATCATTTTACTGTATTTTTTTCGAAATATAGGTTAAATTCTTGTCAATTCAATTAATCGGTTATTCAATCTAAAATGCATGCTTATATATATATATATATATATATGTATGTGAGTTTTGAAAGTTAAGGGATTAAAGAATTAATAAAAATTAATTCACATTACTATCAACATTTGATTAACCACCAAAGATCAATAATTAAATATAGCAAAACCAAGAGCTGTTTGAGTAGAAATTAAAACCTTGGGCTCATTTACCTATAGTTTATTTAAATTATATTAACTAAATAAATTTCAGAACAGAATAATGGGATGCAAACTGTTTCAATTATTGTTAATTAAGCACTGGAAAGGCTGCGTTCATATGTGCCTATTGCTTGTTGCAAATTAAATATTATGATTGTTAAGTTTTTGAAGCTCCATATCTTTATTTATTAACTTGACCCGGGAAATGAGGCGCTGAATTCATCATAATATTGCATTCTTAACGTCACCGTTTTCACAACATGGATCTCGTTAGTGCTATACAGTAAGGTTGGTTGTTGACAAATCTAGGTTCTATATACTTGTTTTTTAGATATTACACAGATGGAATAACGCATTGCTTATCTGGATTTCGAAAGGCTGTGTGCGTTTTACTAGTATAAAAGGAAGATCGAACAGGGTTTATTTTTGTATTGCATTGCAGATCGAGAGATCAAACTCTAGAAGGTTCTAAGATTAAAATGAAGACTGCTTTTATTTTTGCTTGTGTGGTAGTCTTGACATTTAATGGGGTTTGTCAGGGTGGTGATTTGAGGAAGAACTTCTACAGGACCTCCTGCCCTTCAGCTGAGGCCACTGTCAAAAAAATCACTGAAAGACTTCTTGCAAGCAACCCCGGCTTACCTGCAGCTTTACTCAGACTGCATTTTCATGACTGCTTCGTGAGGGTAAGCAATGCTTAAATATTCATTCTGCTGCAAGAAAAACACCATGTTTGTAGCTGTTAGAGAGTAATATAAATCATATTTTGGGGCCTCACCTATCAGCTTACGTTTTTAGGTAAGATGGTTCCTTAACATGGTATCAGAGCCTTGTTGACCCAGCGGTCACGAGTTCGAATCTCACCCCCTCCCCCATTCTATTTGATAAAAAAATCAAGCACGAGGTAATGTGGGTCTGTGCAAGTTTCAAGCTCAAAAAGCTTTCACTTGAGAGGGTGCGTTAGAGCATAATATAAATCATATTTTGAGACCTTGAGATAGTTACTTAACAGTAGCATCGCCACATTTTGTAATTCAAATGCATGCATATATCTAGCTAGCTAATTCGAAATCAAATTCCAACAGGGTTGCGATGCCTCCGTTTTAATAGGATCAACAGCAAATAGCAAAGCGGAGAAAGATGGACTACCAAATCTATCTTTGGAAGGCTTCGATGTTATTGATGAGATAAAAACGGAGCTAGAGAAGAAATGTGCAGGAAAAGTATCTTGCGCTGACACATTGGCCTTGGCTGCCAGGGATGCGGTCTCCTTCCAGGTAAATACCGCAAATAATTAAACGCTCTTATTTAATTCAACCCAAAATTCATGATCATGCAAGTAATCATAGCAAACATATGATTTTACAGTTCCAGAAACCAATGTGGGAAGTGCTTACTGGTAGAAGAGATGGTAAAGTTTCACTAGCTTCGGAGGTCCTGCCAAACATTCCTTCCCCATTCTTTAACTTCTCCACCCTCCTTGCAAGTTTCCAAAGCAAGGGTCTAACAGTTCATGATCTCGTTGTTCTGTCAGGTATACATTCTCAAGAAATTATTGGCACAAACTTCTCAAGAGTTATATAAATTTGCAGAAACTTAACACTTCTACGTATAGGGGCACACACCATTGGAGATGGTCACTGCAACCTGTTCAGCAACCGACTCTACAACTTCACAGGAAAAGGAGACCAGGACCCTTCCTTGGACTCAACTTACGCTGCTTTCTTAAAGACCAAATGCAGAAGTCTTAGCGACAGAACCACCACAGTAGGGATGGATCCTGGTAGCTCTACGAATTTCGATGCTTCTTACTTTGTTAACCTTAAAAAGAAAAAGGGTCTCTTCCAGTCTGATGCAGCCCTTCTAACAGACAGAACATCGAATAAGATTGTTGGAGAGTTGCAAAAATCAACTGATTTTTTCAAGGAATTCGCACAGTCAATGAAAAGAATGGGAGCAATTGGGGTTCTTACGGGCAACTCAGGGGAGATCAGAAAGACTTGCGGCGTTATCAATTCCTGAAGTCATCATATTCTTGTTTAGTTTGTTTATTTCATGTCCCGGCATTACTTTTGAATTTGGCTTTATTTGATAAGCTCGTCGCTTAATTAATTAGTCGTAACTATCTTTCTATTTATTATTTTTCTGCGGTGTTTTCTAATTTGTTTTGTGAAATCAAAACAAATAAATAAAGGTGTTATGATTTTAATAGTTTTCAATTGTATCAAATTAATGCATTGAAAAATATGCCAACTTTTTTTGATGGATAATAAAAAATGCACACTTTATATATAATTATTGGTATGTAATGCCCATTTGGCTGGCTAATTACAATTTCTTCTTTCATCTTTTTAAACACTTTTGAACTTCTTTCGACATCCAATAGGAAAATATCTGACAAATGGGTTCCTTTTATATATATATATATATATATATATATATATATATAAAGTAATTACACATTAATTGCTTATGGTTTTCTACAAGTTGATCATAAAAGTCTCGACTTTACTAGGAAATCAATTAGTGACTTTTGCTGCGATGTCATAGAATTATTAGTTATTTACTTGCGCTCCGTCGTGGTTAGAGCCGTATTTTTTTCAACACAAAAAATATCAAAAGTGTGATATTTTTTTATAACACTATAAATTTGAGCAAAATAATAAATTTATGCAGAATTCTTGTGTGAGTTTCCGATAAAACTTATGAATTTTAAATCGATATAAATTAAAATGATCACAACATAAATTAAAATTTCAGGACTAAACCGAATAAAAATAAAACCCTAATAGAAAATAAAATGAAAAATATTAAAAATCAAAACTAAAAGTAAAGATGCATAAATAAGGAACATTGTCCAAGAATAATAGAAAAAACCAAAGGAATTCATACAAGGTGAAAAATTAAAAGAATAAGGACCGAAGTGAAAAGCAAAATATATAATTAATTTTAATCGAAGAAAAAAACTACAACAAATCAAAACCTTGAGACTGAAAAAAATAAAGGGATTTACAAAAATAAAAGAATAAGGACTGAAATGAAAAGTAGCATATATGACCAATTTCAATTACAGGACAAAATTGAAACAAATTAAAATCTACAGATTGAAAATATTATAGGAACCAAAAACAAACCAAAAATCAAAAAAATAAGAGCTGAAATGAAAAACAACATATATGATCAATTTCAATTGAAGTGTACAATCAAAAAAAATTAAAACTTCTATTGTAGAAATCAGGAAGAAAAAAGAAATAAAAAGCCTAGAGACTGAAATGAAACTAGAAACATCGAGGACAAGCATACATTTTACCGCTGCAAGAGAGAGAAAAGGAGGGGGGGAAAGAAAAACCGACCACTAATGATCCTCTAACCATCGTACCACGACATGCGCACCACCATGAGGAAGAGGACTTGGTGTCGCACCCGGAGACACAGCGATCGAACATTTTGAACCACCGTCAAGCACCGCTTGAAAGGCGTGGACTAGTGAAAACTAACAGCTCATTCACAGACGCACCTGCAATTACCTTGAATTTAAAAAAAAATATACGGAATTACCTAAAGCCCCTTGCTCCCAGATATAACAACGAAAAAACTATGCATGAAAGTACCATCATGCCTCGAACATTAGGCTTTCTTTTTTGTTATTCCTAAGGGTATTTAAATAGTTTTATTATGCATCAAACCTGGAAAAAACCCAAAATACCCTCACCTCTAGCTCCTTGTTTATGTCCCACCTGAGGGCAAAGTTGTTATTATCCTGTTCAAAATCAGATGAAAAATAAAAAATACCATCAACCAGCCTTCATCTTTTTGTCAACACCTAGTGGTAAATAAGTAGTTTCACCGTGGAAACAAAAATGAAAATGACCAAAACACCCCCAAACAATCTGCGAATGACACACAGATTCTCTGAAAATGTCCAAAACACCCTCGAAATCGATGGTTAAATTCTGTAGTGTAAGGGCAAAATGTAATATACTATTGGAATCCATAGTGAAACATCGACATGTTTTTTTTTTTTTTTGTTAAAATGGTATATAGGGCCCGCCATTTGATTTTTTTCGCAACTAACCCATTGGACTAGTTAATTTTCATATATTCTTTTATATAAACATCTACATTTCAAATTCGTTAACAAACAGGACTTTACCTGAGTTTAATGAAGAGCATGATTCACACAAAATAAGATTACCATAACCGACAGGAACTATAGAGAGTTCAATGAAGATTGTAACGATGGACGGGATATTTTGTTTTTTAACAAATCAGCCGCGAAGACTAAGCTAAGAGATAAAAGATATTTTCCCTTGTGATTCATTTTTCGTATTTAATGGGTACAGATGTCCTTTCAAGTTTTTTAGAACAATAAAATGCCTATGCTGTCCTTCAAAAAAAAATAGTTGCTAGGATTTTTTTGAAATTTCTTATTTTTCCCGTAATAAATTTATTAAATTGTTTCCGGTGTCAAAATTAATATAATTCTCCTCAGGAGGATTTTTTTTGTATTTTAAAATGATTTTTGTTTTGTTATAATAAGGTTAGACAGGTAAATTGGTCTTGATTGTCTTTTAGTTGGGAATATCTAAGTATCAAGTCTTCTTTTTTCATTTTTTTTAATATTTGTTCTTGTTTTTTTTTTTGTAAATTTTTTTTTTAAATTTTTTTAAAAATTAATAATAATAATAAAAACAACAATAATAATAACATGATAATAAAAATAATTAAAACAAAAAACAAAAGGAAAATCTCATTATCGCGAGAAATGAAACATTTCCAACGTTTTATTTTCATCTCTATTATCCATTCTCATTTTTACTTTAATTTCTTCTAACTAAATACTATAAAATGAAGAAAAAAAATTTTCTTTCAAATTCTATTATTTTCATTTATTGTTACCAAACACTCCATCCATAATTCTTTAAATTATTACTAGTTATAAATTGTAAAGTAATGAAAGAGGTCGTGCCCCCCACCTGGCATCTCTGGCTCTCTCAGCAATCACAATCCAACGGCCCAAAACGTAAATCACAAAAAGACTGGGGGAAAAAAGTAAAGAAAACCAAAAAACTTGGTTGTTAAGCAAAATCAGAGAAAAAACAGATCAAGCAGTCCTTGGAAAGAAAATCAAAGACAAAAGAAAATGGCGTTGCAATGGATGATACTGACATACTTAGTGGCTGCAGAGGCAGCTATAGCGACACTCTTAACACTGCCGTCGCCAAAGCTATTGAAGTACCGATTGG
Organism: Salix caprea; assembly: GCA_964035475.1. Taxonomy (NCBI): domain Eukaryota; kingdom Viridiplantae; phylum Streptophyta; class Magnoliopsida; order Malpighiales; family Salicaceae; genus Salix; species Salix caprea. The sequence goes on from OZ037744.1 coordinate 28,462,434, forward strand.
TTTCTCTTATCTCTCTCCTTCTCCAGCCAGCTATCTTTATCGTCCCTTTTTCCGGATTCCAGCTCCTGGGTTTGTTTTTCTCTGGGTTTGATTTTGTTCTCTTTTCGGGTTTAGAAATTTTGGGTTTGATTTTGTTCTTGTGAACAGATATCTATTGGAAAATGGAGCATCGATTGATGTGCACTGGTGAGACCTGCACCGCTGCGGAAAGAGATCGTTATGAGAAATCTGTAAGTTGATTTGATCTGATTTGCTGATTTGATCTTCTTTTTTTTCACTTTATAAGAGATGTGTTATGGGTTTTTGGCGATTTTTAATTATTACTCAGCGTAGTGATAGAGGCGGTTGCTTAGCTTTTCACGCTTGACAATAATATTCTTTTTATTTTTATTTTTTAAAAAATTCTTTGATGTTAGTATGCTAAAAAGATTAAAAAAAATAATTTAAAGACTAAACGATCTAAACAAAATTAATTTGAAAAAAAAAAATCATTTTGTAACACAAATAGACTTGCACTGCAAAAACAAACTGCGCTTAAGCATTATAATAAAAAATTGTTGATTCCGTCACAGAATTTTTTTCAAAAAAAAATTAATGGAAACTGGGATTAGGGACTGGACAAATTACTTTTTTATTTTTTCCTTATAATATATAGTAGAGGATATGATGATTTGTTTTATAATCTAAAAGGGGTGGCAACTTACTAAGTATCTGCTATTCATAACCCTTTTTATTGCCTCTGAAGTTTTGTGTATATGCAAGTTTACCCCATTGGGTTCTTGCATATTTTCCTTACAATCTTGTGCTGATATTTCATTGTAACCTCACTTGAGCAGTTAATGGGTCATTAAAAGACCTACCAAATTATCAAATGAGAATAAAAAGGTGTTATTGGGATAAAAAGCAGTCTGGTTGTTTGTCTTTCGAATATGTAAAGTGTCTGCTCAAATTTAGATTATTACTTCCAGCATCATGAATTTCCAAACAGCATGAAAGGTGGAGAAAATTGAAGAGGTGAGATGCTAATGGGGAAACGTTGAGTGCAAAAAAGAGGTATTCCCTGGGAATATGTCTGAAGTTGGTAGAGGATGCTGAATCTGGAAGCGCGGAATTGAACCACTAATCTCTCTTCTTGAGGACTCCCTGGATGTGTGTCCAGGGGGTGAGGAGCAGGGTTACAGTTATTGCAGTTTTATTTAGTTTGCATTAATACATAACAAGCTAGATTCTGCGAAAGTATTGTTGTCGATGCAGTTAGTTTAAAATCAACTGGCTCCTTACACCATGATAATTCTTCCATTGCCAGTAGATTCTGTTCTGTAGATGCTGGATTTTCCGTTCCACGATAAGATATGAACTTCTGCTGCATGATCTGATATTTTAGCAAGTTATCAATTCCATGTAAGCATAGCAAGTAATGCACACAGTAGCAGGCACCTGTAAAAACATGCACCCAACATGCCTCACCTCTCCGAGTAGTGGCACATGCCTAATTTTTTTATTTTCTGGTGAAGTGCTAAATTTGATAATAACAAAAAATAATAACATTTATCATCAGCACAAGACTGTAAGAAATTGCACTATTTGTTCTTATACATTTATCTGTTCATGTCTAACAGAAGTTATGGAAATAACTACTAGCATATTCTTTTTCTCTAAAATCTACCGGTTCAAGCGGCGAGATGCATCTCATGAGACTATATGTTAGAAGAATGTATTTGAATAAATTTGTAAACTGCTATTGTCTATTATCATTAGAATCTACACAAGCTTATGGAAATAACTACTAGGATATTCCATAATTTCTGTTAATGTCTAACAGAAGTTATGGAAATAACTACTAGCATATTCTTTTTTCTAAAATCTACGGGTTCAAGCGGCGAGATGCATCTCATGAGACTATATGTTAGAAGAATGTATTTGAATAAAGTTGTAAACTGCCATTGTTTATTTTCATTAGAATCTACACAAGCTTACCATTGAAGTCTGCTGTGCAGATGTACAAAGCTCAAAGGAATGTCATTCTTTGCATTTCAGCATGCCTTCTCTACTGGTATGTCTGGTTTGGAAGCTTTTCGAAAATGCTTGATTTATTTATTTATATGCAATGTCGCCACGTGCCATTATATACATATATGTGCCTGCAGGTGTGTTTATCGTATATGCAAATACTACAAGGAGATTCAGAGCTTGGAGGAAGTAGAGAAGAGGTACAAGGACCAGTAGTATTTTCTCACCTATCCTTATTTCATGACTAGGGCTGAGAAGTAGTTGTGCTGTATTCTGTATTGAATACGGACGTTACGACTAGATACGCTGTCATGTTACAAATATGAGCATCATGTATTTGCAAGTTTATCTTTTGTGCTTGTGGCCTGTATTTCTCCTATTATCAGGAATGTTGCATTTTTCTCATACCTATGGAGAGTACAGTATGAACACTGCTGTTTGGAAAACTGCACTTTACTATTTTCTATATTATTTTTGTTTTAATCTACCAGACATGCGTTCTTTTTAAGTTTTACTCTCTCCTCTTGTCAAGTCAGGCAAATGAATTCCCCTCCTTTTGGAAGGGTCAGATATCTGGTGTTAGAGGGATTCTAATAGTTAAGTTTTCATGTGAAATGATTTCTTGATATGATATCAGAGTTTTGTTTACCTAGCAATCACGAGTTTGAATTTTACTATCTTATTTTATCTGATAAAAATCAAGTAGTGCAAGTTTTAAGTCTAAAAAAGCTTTTACTTAAGGTGTGCGGTAGAAAATAATATAAATTATATTTTGAAATTTTATTTAACACTTTAATATTTTAAGTGAGATGGTTTTTGATGCTTCGAAGCCCTCCACCCCACTCAGGGAAAAACATAGAAAACAAATAAGAAAAGTTTAATTACTTAAGTTTATGTAAGTTAGCTGGGTAAACACTCTCTGTGTGGCATTAACTGGCTCTACTGCTGCTGGTGGTGTTCTATTTAAGTGCTCTGCTTGATAAGTCTGTCTCTAGATTCTAAATTTCAAAACATAAATATGGAAGCATACGGGAAAGTTTATAAGATAGCTTTATGGTATAGAGAATTATTTGTTATTTTTATTAAATTTAGATTATCGTCTTATTCTTGAAATCTCCACAATTGGTGTAAAATGAAATTGTATGAAATTGTTTCAATATGGGAATTGTTTCATTGTAATTTAGTCGATTTTATCTAGGAAACAAAAGGATAAATTAAAAAAAAAAAAAAAAAACTATCATTTTAACTGTCATCCAAGTTTATAAGATATTATATTATATTAAATAAGATATAGATAGTTTCATTTCTATTGCATCCTATGGAAAGTGATCTAGTTTTAAAATATTCACACGAGGATTGATCATATATATATATATATATATATATATGTATATATATATATATATATGTGTGTGTAAATTTCATGCTTCAATCACTTTTTTGAAAATAATATTGGTGTGAATTTGTTTTTTAATAATATGTGCTCTTATGATGCTTTAATTTTAATTTCTTAAGAAAATATGCAAAATGAGGGTTAATTTTGTCTATTCATAACATTAAAGAGAGAGAGAAAATCTATTAATAGTTTTCCTTATACTATTATAAAAAAATAAAAAAAATATTATGAGTTTGAGAGAAACGGGATTTATTTCTTAATATTCCAGAAAAGGATGGTATGCTTTTTCATAATTTTCCGAACCATTATGCTCCTATGAAATTAAAGTTTTGTTGATTTATCTTAGTCTTTCACAAATATTATTATTAGATACATAAATTCCAAAAAAAAAAAAACTCAAGCACTCGTCTCATTTATTTTGTATAATTTCTTTTATGTTAAAATTTCTTTTTTCAACTTGTTATGTCTCTCATTTCTTTTATGTTGACATACCATTCAGCAATACAATTATTTAGAGCTGATAAGAGATTCACTAATTTAAATATTATATAGATATTTTATTAACACAAAAAATCTTAACTATTAAAATACACATATATTTTTTTAGTTAAAAAGCAAAAAAAAAAAAAAATCAATGCATGTGGGCTTGGCATATAGGCCCACATGTGCCTCAAAGACAAGAAATTCAAGCCCAAAATCCTAAGCCTAGGCACACGGGCTTTTTCTGTAGCCTTTTAGTCTTTTATCTACATTTGTTTTCCAGAAATTAGTTTTTTCTTGTGTTTTCATTATAATTCACTATAAATAAGATAATTAAAATGATATCTAAATTATTATTAAGTTTTATATTATTTTTAAATAATATTATAGGTTTTTATGGTGATATCAATATTTTTCTAATTATTATATACATAATACGCAAAAAAACAATTAAATATTTGCACATAAATATTTAATGAAATATGTTTTTTTTTGTTTTTTAATAATTGTTTACATGATTTTATGATATTAATTAATTTTAATAATAATTAAAATATAAATTCTAATAAAGTAAATCTGTTGAGTTCTTATTATCATACATGATATATTATCTTAAAATAAATAAAATAATTGACAAATAAATATTATTTAAGATTTTATTTTAAAACATTTACACATAAATTCAGTCCCATCTTAAATAAATATATAAAAAACGGTAGAAAGTAAGGTTTAAAAGAAAAGCCTCCAATGGATAATGTGTTATCCATTAAAAATAATAAATACATCATCCATTTTTACTATTTTTTTATTCTTTTAAATATTATAGTTTATATTATTAGTCAATTTAATTTTTAAACTAAAAAAAAAAAATCCTTATATAATATAATACATTACCTGTTTTTGCTTTACTATATTACTATAATAACATGTGAATTAGAATATGAATATAACTTCAATAAATACTCAACATAAAAATATTTTTAAATTTAAATTCAAGAATTCAAATATTTTCTTAAAAAAAGTGAACTAACCTTGTAAGTTTAGTGTATATTTTAGAGTGTAGTCGATGTTGTTTTTGAAAATATTTTTCTTCCAAAAATACATCAAAATAATAATGTTTTTATTTTAAAAAAATTATTTTTGATATTAGCAATTTAGCATATGAAAATGATCTAAAAACACCCAAATTTTTTTATTTAAAATTAAAAAAAAATCAATTTTTTTTCAAAATTGAAAAAAAAATATTGGCATTTCTTATTTATTGCATAAAGTTTCTGATTGACATGGGAAAAATCAAAGAAAGTACCAGGAAATTGCTAATTCATGTCTTTTAGCTTCAGTTATCCACAACTCCATATCATTTGATTACTCAGGTCAGATTGGACAACATATTAAGATCCTGTTTGTTTATGCGGTTGTACCGTCGTTTGCTCAAAATTTAAAAATTTTTCATTTTAAATAAAAAAAATTTGGTGTTTTTAAATCATTTTGATGTGCTGATGTCAAAAATGATTTTTCAAAAATAAAAAAAAATCATTTTGATGTATTTCTAAATAAAAAACACTTTAAAAAACAATCGCAACCGCACTCCCAAACATGCCCTAAACAGGTTCCATTATCGTTTAGAGACAGACAAACTGAGACAAACAATTATATAAATTTTTAATAAATATTATATTTACAATTATAAAAATCAAACTTCAATAATTATTATATTAATAATTTAAAAACTCAAACATGAAATCACAACCAAACGAAAGTAAACCTCTTAATTCATTTACTAGCCTCATGCTCGATGATAGATTCCACACGTGTAACACGGCAAAAACGTTCACTAAATAGGAAACACTTTTAAGGCACCCACCCACCCACAGTTTTGTTTTGGTTTGGAATGTTGCTGTGAAATGGATTTAGGCATGTTTGTTTTGCGGTACAATCTCGTTGGTTTTTTTGTTTTTTTTCATTTTAAATGAAATTTTTTTGATGTTTTTAAATTATTTTGATGTGCTGATGTCAAAAATAATTTTAATAAAATAAAAAAAATATCATTTTAATGTATTTCTAAATAAAAAGCACTTTCAAAAGCAACCAAACATGCTCTTAGCTTAAAGACGTTATTGATTTAGTAAAATTTATCTAGCTTAGCTAGTTTTTCTTAATTTTTATTTAATAATTTAATTTTTTTAATAAATAATTATTTGATATAGTATTAGAATTTAGATGAATTAAGAATTTTTACCTCTACATTTGAATCCATGAACACTTAATCAAACAAATCAAAAAACATGTATGAACATCTAATATGAATTCATCTATAAACTCACCCCACTTCTACCCTCTACGTGGAAATTGGGAGTACACAAAAGCCAATAAAGTTAAACTTGCCTTGTCGTGATGGAGCTTGAAACCGATGATGCGTTCTTGTAACTTCGTATGGAAGAATCAAAAGAAAGAGACGCATAGCATCATATTGCAAATGTGGAGCACGTTTATAACATACATTATTAACTATTTTGGTATTATATTTTAATAAAATAGCAAATTAAATCAACGTAAGATACTATAAATTGATAGCATAAGATCATAACACATTGAATTGATGTTTAAAATAAAGAAATTCTATCTAAGACAAAACATAGTATATATACTAGTTAGATTGTCCGCATTATGAAGAATAAGTACTGAAATGACAATGCAATATATAATCAATTTTAATCGAAGAACATAATTGAAACAGATCAAAACTTATATAACAGAAATTAGGACCACACAAAACAATTTAAAGATAAGGGATTGAACAGAAAACACCATAAATATAGGGGTATGTCATGTAATTTAGCATATAGGAGAAAGAAAAAGGGCAAAAAAAATTCAACTGACCATCATCAGGACTTCATCTACCATGTGCGGCCACACGTCACACCATGAGGAATATTACATGGCAATGCAAAGAGTGAGACGCCAATTAGATATTTTTTACCATCGTACAACTCCGCACGTGCCGCCCGAAGTGTGTATGAGGTCAAATACTATCGGCGCATGTGCAAAGAGTGAGACGCCAGTTGGATATCTTAGTATAATTTTTTTATGGAGTTATTTTAATCTTATCTATTTATTATTACTATTATTCATTTTTTGATAGGATAATTCAAGTAAATCTGATATATTATAATCTTGATATTAAAAAAAAATATCATCTAATATATCATCGTATTAATATTTAAAAAAGTATTGTTTAATATATATTATATATTATATATTATTTTTATATTAAAAAAATATAATAGCAATACTTAGATTAAAAAAATTAATCTGACTCCCAGGTTATTACGATCCAATATCTAGTTTACGAGGTGAGGAACAAAAATATGTAAACAAAGATAGTCAAATACACCGACTTGTGACAGCTGAAGCAAATGATGCACGTCTTCACGTTGATTACGACCTGTTCTATTATTATTACTTTATCTTTAAAAATGCCATTGGGCATATATTATTTTAATTTATAAATGTATAATAGTGATATATTTTTATTTTATAGAAATTATTTTTTCTATTACCATTTCAGATCTAAAAATATTAAATAAAAAATATTTTTTTTTTTTTAAAATAAATATTTTAAAAATAAATAAATTGAAACACCGATTTCATCTATATAAAAATATTAAAAACAAGTACGGTGGGTTGACGAAATCTTTTACGTATTCGTGATTCTTAAAACAATTATTTTAAGTGATGGTTTGTGCGGTTATATCTGTTTTTTTTTTTCTATATATAAAAGTTTAATTTTTTGAAACTTATAAATTATTTTAATATAAAACATAAACCGATCTAATAAATCCCTCCATATTTGTCTGGCTTTCCGCCATGAAGAACCTCACGGTGTTGACTAGGAAGAAAATCACAATTTGACCCATTATACAGTTTGAACTGTTCAACCTCCCCAGTCTTCCAAGTTAACGTATATATCAGCAAGTTTGAATGTGTAAACATTTCAGCTTATTGAAATAATTAATTAATTAATTTTTTTTGAAATTGAATTCTCTATGTGAAAGGTTCAAAAAACAACAGTTCTTCAAACGACGACGGAAGGAAATAGAATAATTGTAAGAGAGTTGACAGGAAAAAAACCACCCCTTGTTCATCGTCAAGACGGTGCTCCGTCGCCGGCACCTCTCCATCGAGCCTGACAGCAATTTCAAACATTGATTAAGAAATTCAAACATTTTATATAATAAAAGAATAATTATTATATTTTGGAAGATTTTTATGATGGTTAAATTATAACAAGACTGCATGCCATTGCTAGCGATCGAAGAGAAATATATAAATACAAAGAAAAGATAAAACTCTCAATATAGATTTCTTGAGTACTCTTTCAATGTACGTAAGATATTACATTGTATAAAAAATAATAAAATGTTTGTTTTCTTATTTCTAAAAATATAAAGATATTCATAAAACTATTTAGAGACTTGAAAATAAAAGCACAAATGATATTAAATAATAATAGAATCTCCAAAATTAATATTGAGTGTTTTATTTCGTTCACCTAGGTTTTCTAACATTGAGTGGTTTTAATATTACTTACCTTGTTTCTCTCTTATATATTTGTGTTTATGCTTTTCTTATAGGGTTAGTTCTCAATAACTATACTAAGATTTTTATTCATTATATTCCTGTAAAGGATTAAGAGAAGAAGGTGCTCAAGGGACGTGACATGACGGCAAATGATGTGAGATCTAACTTGTAGGTCTCGTGTTCGAGTTAGGACGTGTTCATCTTGTAATAACCTGGAACAACCAAGGCTTTACTGGCTTAACTCGAGCCCGTAAAGAGTGTCTAAAGAGGATAAGATTTTCTCGAATCCAAAAAATAAAATCAAGAGAAGAAGATTACGACTAGTGCCATGAACCAAAAAAAAAAATATATTTATATATGTATGTATACGATGAACACTTAAGTGTTACAAATTACAAAATCGATCTGAAAAATGAAGAATTGGATGTGATATTGCAGAATCTTGAGTGTTTCAAAATGACCGTTTCAGGTTTTTGAAATCTACTGAGTCAATGCATTCCAGTCCAGCTCTGTAAGGATTCATCAGTTTCAGAAGTTCCGTCGTCTTCTCTTTCGTCTCCTCTCCACAGCCAAGCTGTAAGAGCAACACCAGCTTCTGAAACAGACCTACTTGGAGAGCCTCAACCATGACATTCTCTTCATGGTTCTTGCTAAGCTTCCACATGGCAGAAACTGAAGACTGCGTTGCCAATTCTGAGACCCTCAGGATTTTCTTCACCAGGACTGGAAATGTTAGAGCATTCCTGTACGCCTCTTCTCTTCCTTCTTCACAGTCACAAAGTCTGTCAAAAACAGCCAACGCTTTCTCGCTCAGGCTCCTTTCTGAGTGTATAATAACTTCTAATAACACTGAAACCAGGCCCATCTCCACGAATCCTGATTTGAACTTTACGCTGGTGGAAGAAGGAGACGACACCAGATAGAATATCACCATGAGAGATGCTTTGGTGATTGTAGGGCAAATTGGGTGTTTGATGAACCCAGATAGCACCTCGCTCACCTCATCAATGGCTGCCAAAGCTTCTACCTGTTTTTGGCCCAGAGAAAGAAGTTCTCTTAATGCTATCATGGAGTCTTGCTTCACAGAAAGATCTCCGCATTTCAAGAACCACACCAGGCAGCGTAAAGAATCGTGCGATCCTAAACGCGCTTGCGCTTCTGAATCAAGTGAGTGTTTGAATATGGGAAACATCCATTTCATGGAAGATAATATCTCCTCCAGCACGTTCGCATTTCTTTCGAAAGAGTCTCTCGCAAATGCATCAAACGCGGCTGAAAACACGCTGATTGCTCCGTTCGCCACCACACACCGCCGGTCACGCTCGCTTTCATTACCCCATTTCTTGATTTGCCGCACCAACTCCAGGCACCCTACTCCGTTCAAACGCCTTGTCGAGTCCTCCAAACGGAGAAGAACCTCCGAGACCTGAGCTTCCGATACCGGAACTCGAGGTGTTGGGATTCGCTCGACGCCGTGTGTCCGATTCGCCACCCCCCACTCTTGAATCATTTTCCTAAGACTATGGTTAGGAATCTGATCAAAGCTCCTCAGCACTTGATTCGTCACCGGGCAAGTAAAATTCCCGCCCTCGAGCCACGTTTCTATGCTATCCCGATCATATGTTATCCCAGAAGACAATGTGACGGGATCCTTCATAAGATCAAGAGAAATCGGGCAACGAAACTGGTTTGGAATCACCAACTCCTCGACTTTAAGCCTCTTTTCTTGAGGAGATTTCCTCCTTCTCCAATGAAAAACCATATTTTCTTTTGCTTGGACAAGAATCTATGTACTTCTGCGCGCCTTGTTTGTGAAAACTATACAGAATGCTTTAACGACGTACGTTGCTGATCGAGAGATTTTTCTTGCAGGTGATGAAATTATTATGGCAATGGGTTTGGTGTGGCTGGGTTTTATAGCAGAGAAACACGGTGGGAAACATGGGGCTAAGAAGTGTAGGCTTTCCAGATTTTTGACGCCGCGTTTAAGGTTTAGACCTTGAAAGGAGAAGCGTTCAAATTGATGAATAGTTTTCGTAAATACATAAATAAACGAAAACGAAAGCTAGTAAGTTCTCGATATTATTTATTATTATTTCTTGAATATTGAATGTTGAATGTTTGAAAGAGAAGTCGTCAATTGTTGTCGTTTTGACGCGTTCCATGAAGACTGTCGTACCTTTTCTTCTTCAAAAAGCTTTTGTCACGCTTTATTATATAAATATTAAGTGGTAATCATATTAACAATAACAAAATTTAAATCTGATAGAAATTTTTAATCTATATTTAAATCATTGTAGAATAAAATAAAGGTTGCTTGATTAAGCTTTTGAATTATTATTCTTTTGGAAATTGATGGTGCAAAATATTATTTAAACAAAAACTATTATAGTCTACTAACTAAGCATTTGGATTGAAATTTTCTTTTGCTGGTTTGAGAGGAAGAAACAGGTTATTATAGTCTATTATAGTTTTAAATTGATTTTTCTCTATGAGAGGAGTTTAAAGGTGGCGGTTTTGAAGTCTTTTTATGGCATGACAAGGTAGATTGGACTCGTTAGAGTTTTTTTAAGATTTAATTTTGTATTTTTTTTAATTAAATTTGAGATGTTTTAAGTTGGGGGGTTAGTTTATTAAGGTGTGGAGGTTTTAATGGGGTGAAAATGGCTTGAAAAATGGATTTTAAAGGGGTGAAATTGAAACCCCCTCAATTTTCTAGATACCACAATAATTGCTAGAATCTAGATAGATAGTTACCTCATAAGCAACAAGTAGCCTAAAACTTGTTGCTTTCTTAATTATTTTTAAAAGGGAATAAATAAAAGAGTGGAGTGGAGTTGTACTCTCCTAAAATTTAAATAATAATAATAAAAAAGACCAACTCTCATGTGAGACTTGGGCTTTTAGTTCAAGCTAGGTCATCGCAAATATCTAGAATTATTATTTTTGTTTGATTTTAGTTTTTTAAATAAATTTATTTTAAATATTATAAATAAATAAATTGATTAAGAATAGATTGAGTTATTATTTTCAATTGAGTTTAGAATTTAAAAATTAAATTAAAAATATCTTCATTTCAAAATTATATTTGATTCAAGTGGCGTAATTTATTCCAAAAAGAGGATTTGAATAATACTATTCTAAGTATAATCAAATAAATATCATAATAGCATGATAACTTAAGTTCATCCAAATCAATCAAAGATATTGTTGTTTAATTAATTGGAAAAAAATAGCTTGGATACACTAAAAATATCGTGATTAAAAATTTACATATAAATAGAAAATATATTAGCAATTCTTACACCTTTTTCTTTACTTTTTTAATATTTTTTTTCTCCAAATTGCGGCAAAGCTCGGTACTATAAATAAACAAGTGATCACTATTATTATAATCGAATGGATTCAAAATGTGAAAGGGTTTGGCCCAAATCAAATATAGAGGCTAGACAAGGTTCATACAAATTACAAAGTCGACCGAAGTCTACTTACATAAAGTGTTTATTTTTTATTTAAAAATATATTAAAATAATATATTTTTTTAAAAAAATTATTTTTAATATAGTATATAAAAATGATCTAAAAATATTATTTTTTTTTAATTTAAAATAAAAAATTTTATTTTTTTTAAAATACAGTAACAAACACCTCAAAAGCCGACCTCAAAACTGCTTCTCATTTTTTTAAAATACAGTAACAAATTTTCATTTTTTTTTAATCCTTTTTTATGCACCTGTGATAAATAGATAAATCAGAAACCTAAAGGCATGCAAACAGATTAATATTTTTTCGATGATCAAACCAGATGAAGTGAAGCTCCTTTGAATAAATAAGAGAGAGACGAAGAATACACAAGCTCACAAGCTCTCGGGGTACAAAAGGTGCCAAAAACATTGCTCTGACCAGTTCCATGATTCACAAAAGCTGGTTTTATTCGTAATTAACAGGACACTGTACAAATGGATAACTTCACCCAAAGAATATCATCAACTCCCCGAATCATATCACAATCGACCTTGATCCTGATAACATCAGACAGCAATATCAGATTTACCTCGCTACAATTTCCAAGTTGGTTCATAGAGATGCCTATTCCTGTCTGATAAATGGAGAGTAGCTCATTTCTGTGCTATAAAACGAGTCGTCCACAGGGATTCCGTACAAGTTATTATTCTTTTCTTCATCCCACTTGAGGACCTCCCTTATGAACTTGAATGCTTCGTCAACTGAAGGACGTTCCCTGGCTCTGGTCTGATACACAAACAACTTTTGACCAGTAATTGAAAAATATAACTCCTTGAATTTCACCGCCACATAAAAGTAGGCTTGCTGAGCCAGGGTTTGACTATTATGATGCGGCTTCACTGGCTTGAAGTCCTCGAGCCACTCGCAAGCCGACAAGGGAACCTGGCTGACCTTGTCTTCCAATTCATCGTACTTGTTCAGCAAAAGCACAAATGGGGTGTCCCTAAAACAAGGGTGCCTAACCAGGCTCTCAAACAATTCTCTACTAGCAATCATTTTGTTACAGGGGGTACCTGTACCATGAGCCCAGATCTGGTCGTAGTCGTTTAATGCGACGCAGAAGATAATTGCCCGCACATCTTCAAACATTTCCAGCCATTTGCAACCATCACGCAATCCCTTTGAGTTTATGCGAATTAGTTGGTACCTGAGGCAATGGGAAATTTCCAGAGAGATGACAGAACATTACTTTCAGCAGCAGTGAGGGTAAAAATGATGCAAACAGAATGAAGATTTTACTTGGTCAAGGGAGGTGTACAGTCAATGTTTTCATTGTATGTCTCCGACATGGGACTTCTATCATCAAGCGAGAATTCCATGAAGGCAAGGCTGTTATTGTGTGTGACTCCTTCAGCATATAAAATGTCCTTCTCTGAAGGTTCATATTCATTGCTTGACATCTCAATGACCTGCAAAAAATAACAGCATAATGCACCAACTTATTAAGTTTGGAGTGGAAAAGATGATTTTACAGTCAGATAATATCAAAAAAAACATTTGAACTCAAAAGCTTAACTTTTAGATGAGACCTAGGAAAGGTTTTACAATATTCAATGACAATTAAAAACAAGAAAAAAAAATTCTGTGCAACCCTTCATTAAATTCCCTCATCAATTTTTATCAGAAAAGAAAATTCCTTCATCTATTTGTACAAGGGATTTCATTTCTGCTAATGACGATGTTATTTTTATAAGGGAGAAGGCAATTAATTAGAACACTTCTTCTATTTTTTTAACTAAGGTAAACAGAACACTTCTTCTATTTTTTTAACTAAGGTAAACAGAAGACTTGGTTACAAGATTTTCAGAAAAGTCCAGGCATAACATCTAAATGATACACATGAACACCAACATAAAATTCATTTCTTACCACATAAATATCAGACATCTCAAAGTCAAGCATGTGAAAAATACAAAAATTGTATTATGGAAAGAGCTTTGTATTTAATGTAGCATTATCATGTACATTGCATGAAATGAATGATGTAAAATATGCATACACATGTCTGCACATGATATCTATTTGATTTATTCAACCCAGATTCTAGTGGGCACGAACTACAGAAAATTATGACAGGTTAGTACATATAAGTTCCTTAAAAGAGTACGGAAAAGATGCATTTTTACTCTACCCAAAGCTATATTCAATCACTTCCGCTAGAAATCAAACGAGAGTACTTGACAATATTGGAGATTAACAGATAGATTATCCTAATTCTAAAGGGAGTTAAAGACTTCAACTGCCTCCATAATAAAATCATATCTAAAAATTGTTGAAATCCCCAGAAAAAGAAACAAAATAATCCATCAAAGAGAAATAAATATTAACCATGAAAGACTCTAGAAGTTTCTCTGGTTGATGAACTCTCAACAACAGTGCTTTGAGTTCTAGACCCCATTACAAAAAAACAAGAAGTAAATCAGCACAGAAGTTGCATCACTGTTACAAATGGAATGTTATTGAATCGGTACTTTCATCTAGTCAAATTGTGTCCAGATTGCATGGACAGTTTGGCATTCATGTTTCTTTTCTCGACTCTTCCATCAACAAAGTTATAATGTCCACTTGTCTAGGTAAGAGATTGACATAAATACTGATGCCACCTCATTATTCTTGGTTTTCTTTTTGGGTTTACTATCCACGGGGTTTTCCATATATGTACTGGAACAAGGACAAAGGAAACTGAATCTGAATAAACATGACTTGGAGAGCTACCCGGTAAAATTGCAGTAGTCTTATATATGTAACTGAGAGATACATTTGGCACAAAGAAAAACATTATGTATCTAATCTAATTAATCCTCATTTCAAAAACCCCAGAAACAAGATGAGAAAAGGAGCTGAAAAAAGGCATTCTATGGAGCTAGACAAAAAGAACATGGACAGCTTTTAACTGCTTGTAAATAAACAAGGCCAAAGTAGAGATGCTTGAGGTATACCTGATCTAAGAAATATTTAGATACAGCAGGAAGATGATGCAATTCTTCCCTTCTCTTGTATGTTTCCTGAATGGCAGGGTCCTTCCACACCTCATCCACAATAGGAGCATACTCTCGTGTTGCAGCAGGAAAAAATGCATCCAAATCTCCCGTTGACATGATATCTAATAACCAGTCAGAAAAATGCTTGAACCTTTGATTAATGGAGTAGATGCATTTCTCACGTGTTTCAACATCTCTTGCACCTGAAATTATTTCATGTTGAACCACTTACTAAGGTTTATTATGGCCACGGGCAACATCTACTTACATTTTATGAATATGCATATCCTAATGGAAAGCAAGGCTTTCCCTGTCATAGATGGCTAATGACTAAATCCAATGTCACACAAGAAGTTAAGTGAATAGAATATCTACACAGCTCTTGGAAATTGAGGACATCAAACAGAAACATTAATGACTTATATGACAAATTAAAGTAACTATCATGATGTTTCCAAACAACAAAGTAGATGAGAGAGAGAGAGAGATCCAAGTGCAGATATTGGATAAGTCACACAAAGGCATCATTTGATCATGTTGTAGCCTTTTTATCTAGTTTTCTGTATTATGTAAACATGAAGGTGAATTCTTACTACCCGTCAAAGTCTCTTGAATATAGATATATTCCTTCATGAGCACTTCATCTCTAAAGCTTCTACATAAAAGCTAGCTATTGCAGAGTATCCTAACAGGGCCCCACCAATTTGTTAAAGAACTATCTCACCTAAGAACTTAAGCTGTTAGGTGAGGCTCCTGAATATGATTTATATTATTCTCTAACACCCCCACTCAAATGAAAGCCTTTTGGGCTTGAAACTTGCACAGACTCGCACTACCTTGTGCTTGATTTGTACCAAACAGAATGAAGGTAGTGAGATTCGAACTCGTAACCGTCATGTCAAGAAACCATCTCACCTAAAAGCTTAACTAAATCTATGTTCCTAGTCTCCCATGAGATATTTACCATTTTCCACTTTTATTTTCAAGCTAGATTTAGTAACAACATTTTGCTTTGTGTTCTCCATGATATTAGAAACTGGTAACCAAGTTTGTTAAAAAGAATATAAGCACTGCCCCTAATAAGATGAATCAGGATATAAGGTTATACTTGTGAAAAAGTTCATCGTTTCTGATTTTTCACCAAAGAGAACAATCTATCTCATCTGATGTAGCATGCAATTCCTTTCCAAAATGAATGTTCCCTCTCTGTGATGTAAGCAACCCTATAATAAGATAACTCCTGGGTGAAATTTTACATGATATAATATTTATTATGTAACTCTTAAGTGTTGATGTCATATTTGCCCTGCCAGTAAAAAAAAAATCACATCCAGCCTGATTGTTTACATTTTTTGCTCTCGCATGGATTGCATTGATACAATGGATTAACATTTGGAAGATAGGTCGATTAACCGTGAGTTGAAGCAAGCTAGTAAGCAGTTTGGCTCAGTTATTTGGTACATATGGCTTAAAGTTGACAATACCAGGTCTGGTCTTTCAACTCTGAGAAAGAGATTGAATGAAAACGTTCATACTCAAGAGCCTGGATGTGATTTTTTTACGGGAAGTGAGAAAAATGTTGCCAACCAACTCAGAAGCAATGGCTTGTAGCATATATTTAATCAATACAGGCCTTATCTCGTTGCTACAGTGCAAGACCGTCTACTTAATTAACAGAGTATCCTGCTAATTTAGTCAGCAGTCTTACACTCTAGCAACATGACGGCGCTTGCATGAATAAGATGGAGCTAAATTTGAGAATCTTTTGAATTAGTCTACTCAAATATCAGCAGAACAGATATAAATAGCATTTTCTTTTCTCGTAACACAATAACCACATCATTGGCCCTCCGCAAAAGCTTTTAGAATATTGACTCCACTTTTGTATGATTTTCGTGTCTATTTCTTTTGTATTAACTAATCATTTTTCAGCATGCAATTTTGTGCTTTTTCAAGACAGTGAAATTCATATTATTTTATTAATGGAAGTTTTGGCAAGCTCAATTCGTGCTTTATTTTCATTAAATTAAAATATTGGCAACAATATACAATGTCCTTGCACTTATCTTCTTGAAAATATTAAAATTCATTTGAAAAACCACACTTTTCATCTGATTTTAACAATCTAGCCTATCAATCAACAATCCTATGATTAGAAAATGTTTGCATATTTCTTCAAATCTAGGAAAACTTAAAGCAAAAGTAAACATGGTTCTATGATTTATTATAGACTAGAAAAAGAAGACAAAAATAGTAGTATTGAGACCTGAAGCACATTCTTCAGAATTTACTGTAGCATCACTCTTCTCCATCAGAGCCTCCTCTTCAAACCTCTCTCGTCCTTCAAGCAATATGCTAAGATATCTGTACATGTTGCTTTGAATCATGAGTTTGATGTCCTGCAACTCTTCAGGGGTAAACTTATTCCCATATAAAAACTTGCTCTGTTCCATTGAAATAAAAAATAATAAATACAATAAGTATCAAGCCAACACCTGCCATGCAAAGAATTGTTGCGAGTAAAGCAGAAGATCAGAAGAATAATGTGCTAACAACCATTAGAAGTAGAGAATATTGTCCTTTTCTAAACAGCTATGACATTAATACATCAATAATTAATTAAGTGACATATACATGATGGATATCATCTGTGAGACCCAAATAGCCAGTTAAAGAATAACCCAAATAAAAATGATTGTTTCCAGTATTGAGCTAACAGTTTATATACTTTGTAAGAAATTCAAAACTTAAGCAATAGCCTAAACATACCAACTACTCAAATTGCATACATAGCTTCCCATTAGCTTCTACCAAGTAAAAGTAAGTAACAGTGATCAATTAAAGAGAGAGGTAGTTGTTTCAAACAAACATTTAAAGTTGAGAGCGTGTTTGCTGTAACAATGGCAGCAACATAAAATGTTGAGAATAATAAACAAAACCTAATAGAATGAATGTTTGTGGTAAAATCTAATCGAAACAAAAAACAATTAAGCATGAACTTACCTGCTTGAAAATGGTACTTGTTCCAGATCCCTCTAACCCGAATAACAGAAGTTTATGGATCCTTCCTTGCTCCAAATACTCAGGCACAGACCTTCCTGAAAAGGTAGTAGGATCTTCTTTTGGCCCGTTAGGATTTTTTCCAGGTGGTACAGGCAATGAAAATAACGAACAGATGAAACGAGTAGATGCCTGCCTACCAAAAATCAGATGACAACTGTATAAAATTCAATTCAAAACCATTGGTTTAATTTCAAATTTAGAACTGAGGAGAGGGATATTATCTGTAGATTAAGAGATAACCTTTTTCCATATGTTTCCCTTTATATTATTTTGGCCTTCTTCCTCATAAGATCCATCATCATACACCCAGAAATGAGTATCCTTGGGGCACTGTACGTTCGCAAGCTGAAATGGATGTCAATTTAAGCAATGAGACCAAAGCCTGACCTCAACTAAACCATCACATGTAACCAATGAAGTATAGGCAAACCTATCATAAAACTGCAAAGCACAAATGTAAGGACATCAAATATCAAATTTAAAACAGCATATCATCAGCTTCCAATACTGTGCCACTTTAGGAACAAACAAGAACTAAGACACCAAGGGCATGTTTGCTTCTGCAAAATTATCCAAATCTTCAGAAATTTTTCAAAGATACAGAAAATATTTTAATGGTTAGGAATGAGAAAAAAAAAATCACTCTTTCATACAGTTTTGTTCTCCTTTTGTCAATAAGGGAATATCAAAGTAGGATGTTGATCTCCTAGAGGAGTGAATTTCTAGGGGAAAAAGTTATCATTGCACTTTGCACCAAATGAAAATATAGCAAGTTCTAGCTCCTATAGGTAAAATGTGTTAGCATAGTAGCAGGTATTTGCAGTATTTATCACACCAAGTTCTTCCCTAAGATAGTTCATAGATGAGATTCTATTATCAAAGTTCTCTTTCCACGCATGCCTCCAATTTTTATTAACTGAGTTATCTATCTCAGGTCAACTTCCTCCCAAGTTGAAAGGTTTCTTCCTTATCAAACTTTAGGTCAACTTGACTGTGTATGAACTTCTCTAAAACCATTCCTTATATCATATAACCTAGTGCTACAGTACTCAGAACTCATACAAATTATGACTATAATTATGCATTGCAAGCGTGACTAGCTACAAGCAAAAGATTCGTAACAGTCATGTATAGTATTTAAACGTATAATCTACACACCTCATCCCCAACAAAAGCACTGGGCTTTCAAAACTTGGTTTTGCCACAATTACTAAATCATTGAAAATCAATTGTACACAACATGACAAAATGATATGCATACGCAAAGAAATAAAGATACCTTCAACACTCTGAGCTCAGTCCTGGTAATGTCGCGGCCATTTATGTAAACCTTTGTATTTCCATTACTAGCATCCGGTCTAAGCTTACCCCCAACATTCAATTTGGAAGTAATTATCCTATCTGGTTTCTCTCCCTCCTGAAATCAAAAACAGGAAAAAAAAAAACTATTAACAAAAAAATTACCCATCTCAAAACCCAAATAAACTTTAACACTCTTTATTTCACCTTCCCCCAAAGCCCCAAATCCTTATCATACCAATACTTGCCAGGCTTCAACTTCTGCGGCGGCAACGCACACCCCAGAACCTCAGCCAGTTCCTCTTGTCTCAACTGCCTCCCATTGACAATCAACTGCTCCGGTCTCAACTGATTCGCAGAACACTCCTTTTCCGCCTTCATTATCTGTGTAACCTCCAACGGACTACAAACCCTCGCCAAAATCCTCGAACACTTGCCTAAACTCGACCTCTTCGATTCATCAATCGGCTTCCCAATACAGCTCACACACTTCCTCCCCTCTGGCATTGATCCCATCGCTTTCAGCAAGCAATAACTACAATACCTCTTCTCACAAGCCAAACACGATTCCCTCTCCTTCCATCTATTCTTCTTTCCACACCTACTACAAACGCTACCCTTCCTCCTCTTCACTCCTTTCGTTGTACTGCTTAAATCAGCATCCGTCGCTGTGGTGGAATATCCACCCTCCTCCTCCTCATCCCATTCCTCAGTCTCCGAATCTTTCGGCATATTAAACGTAACGGCATTCCCCCGCCTTCCTTCATCTCTTCTATCAACTTCCTCTTCTTTTTTCTCACAATTTCCTTCATCAACCTCTACTCTTGCTGGATAAAATCCTCTTGCGGTACCGTTTTGTTTACTGAATCTGGTGAATTTTGAAACTGGAGTGTTTGATTTTGATTTTGATTTCGATTCTTCAGTAGAAGCGAGAGAGGAAGTCCGAATGGACGGTGAATTAAGATTCAACGGATCGATGCGAGGGACTTCGTAAGGAATTGGCGGGCCTTCATATTCTACTGCGATTGAGTAATCGAGATGATCTTCGTCAGGTAATGGTGCTCCTGCTGGTAACATCTTCCGTATCATTTGTTCCCACTCGCTTTCTTGTTCTGTAGTCGTTGACATTGAGGGTTTTGTTTGTTTGGTTGATGGGAAACTGAGGGGAAATTGTGGAGAAAAGAGAAATTTGGTAAGAAGGGTCAGAGAGAGAGAGAGGCGCAGTTGAGTAACGGAAGAAGAGTCAACTCGCCGGTGGTTCTTATGATTCCGGTAGATTTGACGTGACTAATGATGTGTGAGTAAGAATCATTTCTCTGTGATAACTGATAACGATGAGTAAGTCCTCCATTTATGTTACAAATTTCATGTCCGTACCGTATCTATAAATCTTCCTATTTACTATTTAGTTTTCATGGACATATCGATTAAATCCCTCGATAACATTTTTTTTAATTAAAAAATCACCATACAGTTAAATCCCTGAATATTTTATTACTCAAAATTCCATAAATATAAATCAAATTGTCAAGCAATAGTAATTCAATTTAGCTAATAATTAATTATTCTCTTAAATTGTATAAATACATTTATTTGGGAAAAAATATAATTAGTTTACTTAGTTCATTATATCATATAATTTAGTTGACTAAAAACTTTACCTTTGTCTTTAAGTTTTAAGAAATGCCAAAATTGAGTCTTTTCTTAACGAGAATCCAAAACAACAAGTTTTTATTATTATTTATGTGCTCTAAAAACATGGACAGAAATGTAAATTGCAAACGATACTATGGGCTCTAGATTGTTTACTTGAAAGAAAGGAGACTGGAACTGCAGTGTTTGTAACATATAGGGGCTGGTTTGATATTTACCATAATTGGGGTATTGAAATGTAGTTGGCTAGAAGCTTGGAGAGGGTGGACAGAGGCCGGGCGGGCTGTATAAAGTATAAACTATGAAGGTCGAGGGAGCAAGTACAACTGTGTCTTAGCTTATTTGTTGCTGGATTTTTTTTTTTTTTTGGAATAGCAGAAGTTAACCACGGGTATCAGGATATTAGGCTGACTAATCCTGGGGATGCATAAGTCTTGGCAAGGAGTTTCCCGCAAGTGAACTTTTTGGACTTTTGTTGTTAGGCAGCTCATTGTTAGGTTTTTTCCTCTTATTTATCAAGTTTAAAATAATTATAATTATCCTATTTATAACCAGTCAATTATTTAAAATACATTATACCCACAATACACTAATGATCACTTGTCACGTCTCTTTCTATAACATTTAATAAGATTTATTTACATTCATTTTTTATCAGTTTGGATTGTGTAATTGCGATCCGAGTAAGAGATATTTTTCAAATGTATTTTTTTTATTTTAAATTAAAAAAAAATTAGTGATTTTAGATTTCATATCCTAATGTAAAAAATAATTTTTTAAAAATAAAAAATTATTATTTTAATGTATTCGTGAGCGAAAAACAGTTTAAAAAATAATGTTAATCACACCTTCAAACAAGCACTAAATATACAATATTTAGTCGTTATTTTTCTTAATCTTAATTCTCTCGAGTAATATTTTTTTTTAACAAAAGCTTTTAATTCTCTAAATTGTTTATTTAAGCAATGCTATCAGATGAAGTGTTTTTTTTTCAATACAAAAAATGGTTGCATACACTGTTAACAATTTTTCTATCATCATCAAAAATCTTAATTATAAACCAAAATATTTATACCTGTATTTAATAAAATAAAATAAAGAATAAATAATAATAAATATATTAATTCCAAAAACAAATTGAGTTGTAAAGCTGGTTTTATTTCGAAGAAAATATAAGGTTAAATATTTGTTTCAGTTTTAAATTGTTCCATAAATTTTATTTTGTCAAATCAAATACTAATTCATTATCAAAACTTATTTTTAACATCGCAAGAGCATCATATAAAACCAACTCAAACTAAAAAATCAAACTCAATCTCAAGTTAATTTAAGGTGAAAGGATTATATTGGAAATAAATAAAAAAGTCAAGTGGTAAAACAATTTAAAAGAGAAAAAGAAATATCTTGGGTAATTATTGCAATTCATAATGAATTGTATTTTTTTTATACATTATATTTTCATTTTTTTTAATATTTCTTCTATATCATATTGTTTTATGTGTTTGTGATTTTAAATATCATTTTATGATTTATCAAGTATTAATTTTAAAAAATTGAATTATAATTATTAAATTAAAAGTAAAGCTTGATAAAAAAACAAATAAAAACACCATAAAAATAAAAAAGAAGAAAAGGATGTCAAAAAAAAAAAAATGTTTTAGGTGGTTCAATGTTTATAATCCAAATATAATTTCATAATTTAATTAACATGATTTTCTTTGTGAAGCAAAGCCATACTTATTAAATTATATGAAAAAATATTCAAAACAAATAGAGAGAGAAAAAATAAAGAAAAGAAAAGAATGAATGAATGAACCGGAGGAAAAAAAAAGGTTTGAGGTGGTCAATATATGAACAGTTTTTCAACTCAATTATTTTAATTTTTTTTATAATATAGTATAACTATAATGTTTTTTATAATAATTAAACCTATGATGGCAAAAAAGAAATTAACTAAAACCCAAGGGATTAAAAACTTATCCAGCAACATGAGCAAGGTTTTATCACAATCTAACGCTTATAAAGCTGAGCTTCGTCCCCCATTTATATAACCACTGTAACCCGCCTACCACAGCTGACCAACGTCATATCCACCAGCTCGCACAAACAACGAACACCTACAATACATTCGTCTCTCGCTCTCCTTTAAGAAAAGTTATTTTTTTCAATCTTTTGACATATAAAATTATTGATCTTGTTTCAACTGCTTGAAGAGGTAAGTATGCATCACCGAATTCAAGCTAGAATCATTATCCTATTTGTTTTAAAAGAGATTTTGATGGAAGCTTACAATTTTTTGGGGTTTGTAGAGAGGTGTAAATGGAAGCAGCTACAGCAACTTTTATTGGATCTTCAATTGGAATATCTAGACCTGCAAAATTTGTTGCTAGATTGGGTTCTTTAGCTACCAATGGGCAAGATTTTGTGCGTTTTTCTATTAAGGTGCTACCGATTAGTCTTTTTTTGGGTTTTGGATAATGGCTTTCTGAGTTTATGTTTGAATTTTGTTCCCATTGATAATTCATGGATAATCTATGGTATAATGTTAAAAGCTCTATTTTTTTTCTATGATTCAATTTAGTTCCTGCCGTTTCATGCCTAAGTGTAAATGAAGTTTTGTGTTATGCAAAATATTTGTTATAAGAGATGGATTCCCAAGTGTAATTGTGTTGGTTTGTTGTCCAAAGAAAAAGCTTTTAAGAATGTCTTGCTTGAAATTTATTTGGGTTTCATGAGGTTATTTAAAACTTACTTTGTTGTTGTTGTTCTAGATGTTATATGGTTGGAAAGCTGGAGTTTGATTCCCATTTTCCTTGTGTTATTTTGATTGCAGCATTATTCTTCAGTTTCATTCTCTAAGCCAGGTCATAGGAGAGTGGCATATGGACTCAGGAGATGCATGGAAGTGAGAGCATCATTGTCGTCGTCCTCAGATTCATCAGGGTCGATTGCATCAATTGCTCCACTTCAGCTTGAATCTCCAATAGGGCAGTTCTTATCTCAGATTTTGATTAGTCACCCGCATCTTGTGCCAGCAGCAGTGGAGCAGCAGCTTGAGCAACTTCAAACTGATCGTGATGCTGAGACGCAAAAGGAAGAGCCCTCTGCTACTGGAACTGATTTGGTGTTATATAGGTTAGTTTTATGATATTTCTGTATACATGTGGTTTATAGCTCCTGCTGTTGATGCTGAAAGTTGAGTCTGATGATTGGTTTTTGAAATTATTAGGAGAATTGCTGAGGTGAAAGCTAATGAGAGGAGAAAAACTCTAGAAGAGATTTTGTATGCATTGGTTGTGCAGAAGTTCATGGATGCCAATGTTTCTTTGATACCCACCATGGCCTCCTCTTCCACAGACCCATCAGGTGGAGTGGATGCTCGGCCAAGCCAAGACGAGAAGCTTGAGCTTCTACACTCTCCTGAAGCCTATGAAATGATTCAGAACCATCTAGCTCTCATTTTGGGAAATCAGATGGGAGATTCTACTGCTGTTGCTCAGATAAACAAACTCAGGGCTGGACAGGTGTATGCAGCTTCTGTGATGTATGGATACTTCCTAAAGCGAGCCGATCAAAGGTTTCAGCTTGAGAAGACGATGAAAATCCTCCCAAATGCTGTGGATGAGGGAGAAACCAATATTCATAAAGCTGCGGGTCAGGATGTGAAGGCTGGTGGAGGGGTATCCTATCATGCTGTGTCTTCCCATCCTGAAGCCTTTTCTGATGGTATCAGTCCTGGAGGGTTCGGACATGGATTGAAGGCTTCGCGATTGCGGAATTATGTGATGTCTTTTGATGGGGAAACACTTCATAGGCATGCAACAATAAGATCAAAAGAGGCTGTTAGCATTATTGAGAAGCAAACTGAGGCCTTGTTTGGAAGACCTGAGATTGTCATAACACCTCAAGGGACTATTGATTCTTCCGAGGATGAACTAGTTAAGATCAGCTTTGGTGGTTTGAAAAGACTTGTTTTGGAAGCCGTAACTTTTGGTTCTTTCCTCTGGGATGTAGAGAGCTATGTGGAATCAAGGTACCACTTTGTTCTGAATTGAATAATGTTCACTTGCATGCCTGCCTAAACGAATTTGTAGTACAGGGCTTGAGATCTGCACAACAAGTCTCGAGTTCGAGTCAGGACATGCACCTCTTGTAAAAGCCTGGGACAGCCGGGTTTTACTCGCTTACCTGGGCCTACAAAGTACACTCTCCGGGGGTAAAGTTTCCTCGAATTTATAAAAAAAAAAAAGAATTTGTAGTAGAGGCACCACTTATCAAACTTAAATGATAAGTACGAGTGTAAATTTGGCAATAAATATTGAGAAATTTGTGCTAATTTTTCTGTATATGGTTTTGATGTTCTGTTTTCCTGTCGTGAACTGCATCTGTGCATTACCACATGGAGTGTAATTCTGTTGAAAGTTCATCTTCTAACTCTTTTTTTTTTTAATTTCCAAAATTACAATCAATATTTGCATGAATTCTGTAACTGCGATGCTTGGAATTATCTGTCATAAACATGAGTTTGGCCGCAATAAAATAATTGCTTGGTTTATATTTTCTCAAAATATAATGTTATATATATATTGTTACGTTAAACAGAAAGTGTACATAATTTATGTGATAAATGTATAACCGAAGAGAACAAAGAATATAAAGCAAGGCTGGCTTGAATTCACTATGAAATTAAGTGGTTTAATTAATAATGTGGTAGAGGTTGTTTTTTAACTAAATCATGTGGTAGCTAGCTTGAATTAAATAGATTGATTTCATGGGTCCATACGTAATTGTAATGGCTAGATTTCATGGGTTCATACGTAATTGAAATGACTAGTAAAAATATGACTTCATTTTTAAAAAAACTTTAAAATGATATTTTTTTTCTAATTATTGAGACATTGGATCAATCTCAATCTCTTAGTGATCCATGTCATGGATTCCATTAAGCTAAATATTTTTTTTTTATAAACTTATTTTTAATTATATGGTTGCAAAATTGAGCATTAATCTAAAAATTAGAACTTATTTGAGACAATGATAATTCTATAAAAAACAAAGAAAAATAAATCATGCAGTTTATTTCCAAACAAATCAAATATTAAAGGATAAAATCAAGAAGAAAAAAATTGATTATTTCCCAACATATTTGGCATGTGGGTGAACTCGTCAAATTTATGAACCAGATAATCTAAGTTAGCATGTCAAACTTGCGAATTATCCTCGTGTGAATAATGAAAATATCACACCATTTAGTTTTTCTTATAATATAATTACTAAATACTAAAAACATTGATTTTCTCCCTAAGGCAAGCTCACATGTAAAATTTGTCTCTTGTAAAAGCAATTAAATCAACACTATAGGTGACTTTGGGTGTGTTTGGCGTTTTTGTTAGATTATGATTTGTTTTAAAAATGAATTATTGTCGGTTTTAGATTGTTTTCTATGTTTTTAAATTATTTTGTTGCGTTGATATCAAAATTAAATTTAAAAAATAAAAAAATATTTTGATGTATTTTCAAATTAAAACATTTTAAAAAATAACTTTTATCATACCCGCGACCATCTCATTCAATCTCGTCAAAAGACTAATCATTAAGTAGTTTTAAAGTGTGTAAAACACCTTGATTTTATTAATTTGGTGATCCTAGATGAACAGATTTAAAGTGTGAAGAAATTTGCCAAAAACATCATAAAATGCAATCTTTAAAGTTCCAAGGACATGAAGCCTTTCCAAACATAGTAAAATTTGACTTCATCCATGCTGAGGTTATCGACACCCCATTTCCATGCCTTTGATCCCATTAAATATTGAATTTGGCTGCATAAAAAATCAAGTTATTAAATATTGGTGATTTTTTTCCCAATCAAATAAGTGTATTACATATCACCATTCAAGACGTGGTTTGAGAAATTTGTATACGTAGTGTATCTTCATGAGAGTATGGTTGTAGTTATTTTTTAAACTGTTTTTATTTGGAAATATATTGAAATAATTTTTTTTATTTTTTTTAAATCATTTCTAACATCAGCATATAAAATATATAAAAACACCAAAAAAATTAATTTAAAATAATTTTTTTTTTTCAAAAACAGTTTTTAAAATATCTTTTGTTAGTGAAATGAGTTGCGCGCATATATATATATATATATATATATATATAAAGAAGTATCTGATATTAGAATCTTGCTACCTGAAATTGTGAGCTCTTCAAACACCGAGCAAGCTGCTGAAACAGGGGCAATATAAATGGAATCCCGGTGGACCGGGTTGCTCCTTCAGCTCATCTACGAACATGGCTTAGTGACAGGCAGGTACTATAACAATCCCTGTATTGCAGTATCAGCAAGCTTTCAGTCTTTCTCCCCGAATCAAGGGTGTCTTTTTTTTTTAATTGGAATCAAAATGTTTCCGTTTCGGAGTATTTTTGCGTACTGTTTCGGGGTTGTATTATATATATATAATTGAATATATTAATTCAAAAAATAGTTCAATTCTAAAAATAAAATTATTTAGAATTGTGCAATTTAATCTAAAAAAGACACAATAAAATGATTTTTTTGAATAAAATTATGAACATGTATAGTATTATGAGAATGTCATCATCAATCTCGCAAGATCATTACATTCTTTGATTGCTCTGAAATGTTAACATAATATATATAAATATGTTAAGAGATTCCTCGTAAAATTTCATCTCAATCTAATGGTCAGATTAAGAGATATGATTGATATTGTAAAATTATTTATTATTTAAAAAAAAATACTATATGGCCGAAACAGAACCGGCGGAACGAAACAGGAATGTTCCGGTCAAAATTTGGGCAAAATTTCCGAAACGGACCAAAATTTTAAGTGAGGTAAAAATTATGCCGTTTTATCTCTTTTTTTACCTGGTACAAAACATTTCGGCCATTTCACCCGAAACAAAACGAAATTAACAACACTACCACAAACTGCGTAATGCAATAAGATAATTGTTGGTACATTGCTAAGCATATTGGCTTGTGCAGAGGAATGATGGCACGGGAAAGAAAAATTGCTAATGATACTGCTTAGAATCTCTAAAAGCTCAGCAATAGCAATGTAGTTCTCAGTCTTAGAAATAAACTGATAGAAAATGTTATTGATAGCTTTCCTGATACTCTTAGTGCGTGTTATTAACAAACCGGCCCTTCGTGTTCCTTGACATGATATTAGAGTCTAATTGATCCTGTGATCACGAGTTCAAATTTTATCACTATCATTTTATTTAATAGAAAAACTGTTTTCGCTGCTGATTGATTTGGGTTCCTCCCAACAAAATTAATAACATACACATGGAAGCAGGCCCTCCATGTGAGATCCATTGAAGTGAAATGGTGACAGAAACCAGCCACGATATCCTCGGAAGGAGAGCTTTTCAGGTGGTAAAGATGGGAACTCAAGCAATCAATGTGGTGATCAATGGACGACACAAAGAAGAGGATGACTAGAGGTTCAAAATTGAAAAAACAAAATTGAATCCATGCATTGATCAATGGACGACACAAAGAAGAGGATGACTAGAGGTTCAAAATTGAAAAAACAAAATTGAATCCATGCATTTTCAGGATAGAGATTCTTTCGGGGAAGAAGATTATTACTTGAATAGTATCGAAGGACCAGATTCATCCAGGGTCATCATCATATCCACTTTCCGGGAAACTTCTTACTTTGTCTCGTTCAATGCAAAAGACATGAAGTTTGTCACATCTCCATAGATGGACAATAAATTCGAGAAAGAAGATGGGTGCCACTACTTAATATGACATATAATCAATAATGAAATGTTACTGTAAGTCCATCACTATTGAGCATAGGACTTGTCAATTACTCTTGTTGATTATGGCCTCCCACCATTCTCACCCATGATGTCAATCTTGTTATGTTTTGACTGAAATGATCGAAATGTTTTATATCGGTTAAAAAAAAAAGATAAAATAGCGTCGTTTATATCTTGAGTTAAATTCCGATCCATTCTGGATTTTTCGGCTAAGTTCTGGCTGAAACACACAAGAATCATTTCGCCTGTGCCGTTTCGGTCAAATAGTGTTTTTTTAAATAATGAATAATTTTACAATATCAATAATATCTCTTAATCCGATCGTTAGATTGAGATGAAATTTTACGAGGAGTTTCTTGACATGTTTATATATATTATGTTAAAATTTTAGAGCATTCAGATAATGTAATGACCTTGCGAGATTGATGATGATATTCTCGTAATATTATATATGTTCATAATTTTATTTAGAAAAATTATTTTATTGTGTCTTTTTTAGATTAAATTGCACAATTCTAAATACTTTTATTTTTGGATTTGAACTAAAAAATTGAATTAATATATTTAATTATATATATACATACATAAACAGTACAACCCAAAACAGCAAGCTGAAACACTCCAAAATCAAAACATTTCATTCCAATTGAAAAAACAAAATACTAACCAAAATGAAATTGACAACCTTTCAGGTTGTTGGATTAGTTCATGTATTAAAAGCTCTGATTTACCAAAATTTTATGGGAGCAATACTCATGTTTCCTTTCCCTCTCGTTTTTTTCTTGTTTCATAAAAATTTCGTAGGTGTGTGGTTAGCAAGGGAATCCCATCAAAATCGATAGCAGCATGATCACTTTCACCATGTTTATGAAAACGACACCATTTTTTTATGCAGAGAATGAAATTACAAAGTATGACTATAACAAAGACGATCGTCCAGTTCTAGATCGTTATATTGATGAGTAAAGCAGCTTTGTTGAGTTCCATCTATGCAAAACATTGCCAGAAACATCATAGAATGCCATCTCTGCTGCACTCCGAGTCAACTGCACAGACATGAAACCTTGACCATCATAGAAGAATTTCAGCCCTTCAGTCTTCTGTTCTTTAATGTCACCCCTCCATGCCTTAGACCCAGCTCCACTAGTTAGAAATTGTAATGGGCTGTAAGAAAATTGTCCAACATTAGTAACATTTTCGTAAACTCTTCCCAGTTTCTACCAACACAAATCACTCAAGTTGTACCTTTCTGTGTCACTGATGTGTTCAAGGCAATGGTCATGTCCGTTCATGTAAAAATCCACGTTGTTGGCCTGAATTTAGTGAAAACAGCACAGAATTAGCTCCAATCTTCTGTACAGAGTTACTCGATTAGAAAAAAGAAAGAATCTCATCATTATTAATTTGCATATGAAGTCTTGGCCTAACGGGAAAGGGATTTGTTCCTTTCCTCTGCACCCGGGTTCAAGCCTCACCGTTAATGCCTGTCACCCCGCGGTGTCTTACCTGCCTATTAGATTTGCAAGATGTTCAATGGATCCAGGAATTAGTTGTGGTGCGTGTAAGCTTGACCGGATATCCCGGTTATCAAAAAAAGAAAAAGGAAGTGTATTCAAGTGAACGTGTTTACCTTCAGGATTGGAAGAAGCTTGCTTACAAGTTCCTTGGTGTCTCCGTGATGTCCGATGCTTCTGATTGAATGATGACCCACAACAATTTTCCACTTGGCACTCGATTCTCTCAGTGCCAACTTTAGATCCTGCTCCAAAAAAAGGTAGGGTACACCAGATAAATTATCCAGATTATTTACACAGTCGAGTGGCCAATAATTCTCCACAAGCTGTAAACCTGATGCATTATTTTGAAAGTGACACGATAATGAGCGTATATTATGTTAAGGAACTATCTCACCTAAAAGCTTAAGCTTTTAGGTGAGATGGTTTTTTAACATGGTATCAGAGCCTTGTTGACCCAGCGGTCACGAGTTCGAATCTCACTTTCCCTATAATGTGGGTCTGTGCAAGTTTCAAGCCCAAAACGCTTTCACTTAAGGGGGTGTGTTAGAGTATAATATAACATATTCTGTGGGTCTCACCTATAAGCTTGAGCTTTTAGATGAGATGGTTCCTTAACATATTATACCTTTATCAGGTTTGCAATGTAAGCTCTAGGATTGCCAATGCCTCTCCAGTCATAAGTGTGGCCCTTGGCATCAGTGAAGTAAGATTTGACAAAAGGAGTGGTGTCCACGAAGAAAATCTCAGCCAACTCTGCAGAAAACAAAAGGATTTAATTAGCTATTGTAGTCAATATATGACATGAATGAAAGCGAACGCTTGAAAAGTAGAAGAAGATACACACCAGCATTGACAATGAAAGATCTCAAGCAAAGCCACCTGCTATCTATTTTCCTGAGATGAAGGCCCAGCTGTGCTTCCACATTCCCTCTATAATCATGGTTTCCCAGCACTGCAAAAAACGATTAAGAATTATAATCCAGAAAGATCAATACTGAGTTTTTCTCGAAACAAAACCATGGGGTGTGCCGCGATTTCTGTACTCACCACTGTACCACTGCTTTTGCAGGCTCTTCGCGGTGTAGATTTGGGTGAATGATTCCTCGAACGCTTTATCTTGTTCACCAGTTAATCCATCATCATAGAAATTATCGCCTGTTGATACTACAAAATCTACGTCCAGCTTCTCTCCGATCCTTCCCATCTGCATCCATGTAAATCACAGGAAAGCTCATAAGAAGATGGAAATGACACCCACACGGTGCATGAATTTTCTCCAGAAAATGGTGTAAATTAAAGAGAAACACAAAGGAAGATGGTAGAACCTGATGAGCAACTTCAGACTGGTTGAAATCACCTCTTCTTCCCCAATCTCCAAGCACCAGAAAGGAAAG
Organism: Salix caprea; assembly: GCA_964035475.1. Classification (NCBI taxonomy): domain Eukaryota; kingdom Viridiplantae; phylum Streptophyta; class Magnoliopsida; order Malpighiales; family Salicaceae; genus Salix; species Salix caprea. The sequence goes on from OZ037744.1 coordinate 28,494,136, forward strand.
TTTCCCGTCAGTTTTTGCAGGCTGCTCGAACCTTTGAAGCTCTGCATGTGTCGAGACCATGCCCAAACCAAAACTAGTAATCATCAAAACAAGGCACAGATCCATGTATTCGTTCTTGAGAACTCAGATGAGGAGAAATGGATTCACAGAACCGAATCTTGGTGGGAATAATTCTATACTTTTCTATGCTGCTGCAGGGAGTCCTGTGAAATTCCTGTAATGTTTTAGTCTATGAAGAAGCTCTATTTTATAGAGAAAGATAGTTAATTGTGACAATAATAGACCTGGAAAGTTGGGTGTGGTGATGAAACTACTACAACTCAAATAATTCATCAATACCGCAGGCCATGTTCGGTAAGATGTGGTCAGCCCACCCAAAACCAGCCAGCTCGATCGTCACTCCCCCATGTTTAATGCAGACACCATCTCTAAAACTCCATTTGTTAATGAAATTTATCTCTTTCTTGAAAAAAAATATAAAATTAGATATATGTGTAGATATTATTTATGGTTTTAATGTATTAATATCAAATTTTACTTTTTAAAAAGTATCATTTCGATGTATTTTTAATAAAAATATATTTTTATAAAAATATATTGTTAGCATTGCGTTTCAAAACAGTTTTTTGAAGAAAAAAAATGAATTTTTTTTTTATTTTTATTTTAAATTATTTTTTTAGTATTTTTAGATTATTTTTTATATGTTGATGTCAAAAATATTTTTTAAAAAATAAAAAATTATTTTAATATATTTTTGAATGAAAATCACTTTCAAAATCAACTATAGCCACACTCCCGAACCGTCACTGAAACTAAGACTTATTTGTGAAATATAACGTTTATATTATGGTAATATATAGTGGGGTAATTGATTTAGGTTCCACTTTTTTTATTATTATTATCTGGAATTAATTCAAATAAAATATTCCACTAAGTACCAATCATAGATTGAGATTGTTTAGCTCCATAATAAATTTTGTATCCTTTAATTTCTCCATGAATCTGTTTCTAATTTTCATTTCTCTAATAACTTATATTTCCCACAGAAAATAAATAAATCCAGAAGCTCGTGACATGGTGGAATTGTGCCACGAAAAAAAAAAAGAATTGTGGAAGCCGCAGGACTTGTGACATCACTTAACTATTTTTTTTTAAAGATTATTTTATAAAAACTAAAAAACAATTATTTAAAATCTTAATTTTTTATTGTATTTTTCATACCATTTTAATATTAATATGTTAATATTAAAAATATATTTTAAAATTAAAAAATATATATTTTAAAATTAAAAAATATATATTTTAATATATTTATCCTCGGACTAATCTAGTAAACAGACGCCAGATGAGTTGAGAGCGATAGATACCAGACTATGACAGAAGCAGAAACAAAGGGGTATGCGAATATGTGTTTGAATCAGTGTCCGAAGAAACTGAGTTCCAACAGAATATTCGGTGGTTAGATTCTCTCAAATATCATCGAACGTATATATTAAATTGTGCATATTAATAGAGTAGAAAAAAATAAATACAGGTTTGATCTTTACATAGATATTATCAGAAAATCAATTTGGATTTTTTTTACTAAAAACCACAATTTTAGCATAAAACATATATAAAAAAAAATCAACTTCTTAACCCAAAACACCTTTAAATATATCCAAAAACATCAAATTAAGCTGGATAAAAATTTCTTTTCTCAACTTTAATTTACTTTTTCCAAAAAAATAAAAAAAATCTCATTAAACAACAAAACGATATCAATAATAAGTTTTTTTCTGTTAAAATATATATAATTAATCTTTTTTTATTGTTTAATAAACTCTTTTTAAAAAATAAATAAAGAGAAGTATGCATCCTTCCCTCATTTTCAGATCTAATTCCTTTTTTTTCCTTTCATTTTTAAATAACAAAACCAATTCTCGTATCACAAAATCAATTATAAATCCATTGCTGAAATATTTTAAAAAAAAACAGTAAAAACTAAATAAAAAATTAAGCAAACTGAATCTCTAATTAATGCAACGTGGATGTGGAAGGATGGTATAAAAAAAAGTTAAATGACTAGATTGCAAAAAATAATAATAATTTAAGAGATAAAATTTTAAAAAATACTCCATTACCAGCTGATTTGCTATTACTAGCGATTTTAACTTTAGTTTCCGTGTTGCCGAGAACAATTCTTTGCATATGCTAATCTTTCCGGATTCCTGACGACCTTACTTCCCATTGTAATTGACATTGTAGCACGTGTGTGGCCCAGTCACGTGGACTTGACGTCATCCCCGCCCTCCTCAGTTTATCACTGGCACGCAACTTTTTTGTACAGAAAAAAACTGATTTAGAATTAACTCGAACTCGAGATCTTTATGCATATCACAAATTATTTGTCATCATATCATACTTTTAAATGACTCTTATACATTTTATTATTTCTTGTTCGTAAAAATCATTAATTGATTTTTTATATATATAAAAAAATGATCTTTTTATTGATAAGAAAATTGAGAAATACTTCTATATCTCAAATTAAAGACAATTCGAATTATATTGATATTAAAAAAATAGACGCCATAATACGATACCAAAAGCACATGAGGTGGAATTTATATAGGAAAAAATGGAAATAGAATCTTGAAAAAGCTTTCTCCTACTATTTACTTCTGCCCACATAATTTTAAAATTAAAGAAAGAAAAAACAGCCAATTCTCATGGAAAAAACAGTGGACGCCACCTCACACTGCACTCTTCACTGGACTAGTGCACTGTATTTTCCTTAGTTTTTTTTTATCTTTTGAATTGTTTCTATTTCAATAAATAAATTTTTAATTTTTTAATTTTTTTAATTTTATCCCTGATAAAAATATACATTAATCTTACAGTTTTTTAATTATTTTTTTCAATCCAAGATATTATTTTCTTCACATATCAATCTCTAAATTTAAAAAAAAAAAAAAAACAGAGAGAGAGAGAGAGAATCATTGGAAAATATCATATGCGAGAGATAATATTTTATTGGCAAGATTCTATTAATAAACAAAAAGTTTGGCCACTTAGCTAGAGATCAGAAACTAGGCAATGACACGTCATCTTCCAAATCATGCAACACATCATACTCTTTATTCTTATTTGTAGAAGAATAACCCTTTGAAAAAAAATATAAACAAGGTGCGCAGGCCTGACTTATATATATATATATATATATATATATATATATATATATATCCACCTCTCAACTTTCCAATTTATTTTGCAGCTAAATATCATTTAGTTTTTATGTGGTTTTCACTTAAACTAATTATATTTTTTTTAATATTTGCAACCTTGCTTAATACTTTCTTCTCTTTCATTTTATTCAATCATTTTCATGTGTATATGTATTTTTATTATTGTTTGATTAAATAAAAAATATTTATAATAAAAAATCTTTTCAATTTATGATGTTCTACATCTATCTCTTATTTTTTTTTTAGTTATTGTTAACAACTCTTTTATTGTTATTAGCACAAATGATTCTAAATTTATTCAATTAAATACATAAATGAGTTTTTCAATTTATAATTGTAATTTATCTTATGTCAGAAAACACATTGAAAAGGTTTAAATATTTTATTTTTTCCTTCTTTTCAGAAAAACATTATCCAACCCCCACGGGAAGCTCTTGTTAACAATATATTTTACCCTTTCTGAAGACACCACCCATTGGGGTCGTCATGCAGAAATTAATGGGCCTTCAATGAAAACCAACTCTGAAATACTTTTTAATGGGCCTTCTAGGCCTCCATATAATGACACCCAATGCAGCCCAAATTAACTGGTACCCGGCTCAACCATCATCTCTGGCCTTAGCCTGCAGTTTGCAATCACGCACCACCGCTACGGCCCACGAACCAACCTCTTTTTTTTTTTTTTTTTTTTATCTCTTATCAAACCACAGATTATTGAGTGGACATGGTTCACCCGAATTTCATATGTTGGAGTGACTTATTTTTCAATCTTTGAGGGAAATAGTTTTCAATTTGGATTTTCTTAGAACTTCTTCAAATTTTGATTCTCCGAGTTAGTTTTTTCTTCTTCTGAAATCATTTAAATCTCTTTTTGTCCCAATGGACCATCCGGGTTTCGGATAATAATGAGTTTTAAACAATTTAATTATATATTATATATTAATGAATTAAAAAACAAATAAGAATTTCATGGTAATTTGGGGCACCCAAATTCCCCTCACCCCAACTACACAGATTTTTAAAAAACTTTATTTCACAGAATTACCAGAATTATTCTGTCTAAAAATGTTAAATTTTTTTCTACCCACATTAGTTTGAAAATCTCGGATAATTCAAAAATAGTTTAATATTGGTCACCCCTAGGTGAAACAAAATTTTGACAGTTGGAGGGATGAATAAGAAATTAAGTGATGTTTTTGGGGTGTAAGATATGTGAAATTAAAGTATATAATTGAAAACTTCCGAAATGTTAGGCTTCATATATAAAAATCTTCAAAGTTTGGGGATACCATAAGCCCTAATAATTCAACACAGTCCTATCTATGAAAACCTACCCACAAGAAGAAAGCTTAGCTTTTAAGACTTGAAATTTCCATGATAAAGTCTCGAAATCAAATGCTGAAAAGAATATGTGGGAGTTGACATTGAGAAAGAAAATAGTAAATTATTATGTTTAAATTATATTTATATATACATAGAAAAAATAATCGGTTTACTAAGTTATTTTTATTAAAACCAATCAGAAACTAGTCGGTTTATACATATATATATATATGGATTTTATTTTAATAAAAACCAAACCATAGAAAAATGAAAAGAAGGTGGTTCACCTCTAAATACATATTCCACACATTTTGTTTTCTATCCCTTGTCTTGAACAGAGCTTTGTTTTGTCTGATATCCCTTGATAGTTGGACCAGCTGGACACAATATAACGTGAAATAGCAATTGAGCTGTTCTATCTGAGGATTAGAACAGTAAGAAATAAAATCAAAAGAGTGCATCGGAAAGGATGGATGGCTTGTATTGATGGGTCTTTTCATCGGTATTTTTAATGAATTTTGGCTTCTACTAATCAGTGGCGCGTGTGGGCCAATCTCAGAATTGAATGATTAGTTGTAAATCGATAAGAACCATGAAATCATTATTATTTTTTAACTGCGACAGAAGAGAAATAGAGAATTCGCTAATAAATATGATCTCTGGGAAAGGTTGAATACTGGGTCAAGCACAGATCTTGGAAACCTGGCCTGCCGCGAATTGCCTCAGCATGTTTTCAGAGATCTTAACACATTGATGCTTATTTGGTTCTAATTTCTATAAATTTTGTGTTTGGCAATTCGTTTTGGATCAACTCGTTTGCTGGTTGTCTCTCTTGTTGTGCACTTATTTTAGCATTCGCATGGCTTAAATCCTTGGTCTCTGCTGTGTATATATGAATGAAATTATACCGACTGTTAGATAGTAATATAAATTATATTTTAGGGTCTCATCTAATTATTTAAGTTTTTAGGTGAGATAATTCATTAACATGGTATCAGAGCCTTATTGACCTAACAGTCACGAGATCGAATCTCACCACCCTCATTCTATTTTATAAAAATCTAGCACAAGTTAGTGCGGGCCTGTATGCAAGTTTCAAGTCAAAAAAGTTTCGTTTGAGAGGGTGTGTTAGAGAATAATATAAATCATAACCTGAAGCCTTAACTAACAACTTAAATTTTTAGATAAGTTGAATCTTTAACAACACCACTTTTTCACTTTTTCTTCTTCTTCCTATTCCTGGAAATGAAATGGACAAAGCAGTAGACTGCTGCTGTTTAAAAGTTAGAATTCATGGAAATCCCTTTTGCATGGAACCCTAAAAAATTCCACGATCACCACCTTTTGCCTTTCCGACACCACAAGAACTGATAGAAGGTAGAAAATCAATTCAGATTTTCACATTCTGAAGATTTGTTGGTGGTTGAAATGAAAAGTCTTGCAAATATCAATGAGAAACAGTAATGTTTGTGTAGCATAAGAATCGTTTCACTGGCCAGTACTGAAAACGGGTGGGTCATAATAAATATTTGATTTGATGTAATACCAAACGATGGTGAGTCACATTCTGCTCGAGTTGCAGGATCGAGGGAGAGAATATTGATACTTCTTAGTTCTTACCCTAAAAAAAACCATTATTCATCTCGATAAACCCCGAAGAATGATTCTTGTTAGATAAATGTGTAGCAGATCGATCTCTGCTGTAACACCAGAAGAAAGTTAGAATCCTCCTTTTGACCATGATTCGCAATGAATGTTGAGCATGGAGAGTACTGACCGATTGAAAATGTTAGATAATAATATAAATTATATTTTGAGAATTTATTTAATATTTTAAGTTTTTAGCAGAGATGGTTTCTTGATATGGTATTAGAGTCTTATTGATCCACGAGTTTAAATTTCACCACTCTTATTCTATTTGATAAAAATCAAGTACAAGGCAGTGTGGACCTCACTTAAAAGCTTAATCTCTTAAGTGAGATGGTTTTTTAACTTGGTATCAGAACCTTGTTGACCCCGCGGTCACGAGTTTGAATCTCACTATCTCTATTCTATTTCATAAAAATCAAACATAAAATTAGTATGAGCCTATTTGAAAAAATATTTTAAAAAATAATATAAATTATATTACAAAACCTCACTTATCATTTTAAATTTTACTGTAGTCTGGGTCTCTCAATAATGTTCAGCCGTGCAAGGCAATGTCACAATCTATGTGACATTGAAAGCTCGGTCGCAACCAGTTTAACCCTCGTGTTCTTCCCCTGAATTCTGACAACTTATGAAGGGCGGTGGTGTTTTTTATATTGTTGGGCTCGGTTCTCGAGGTGAGGAACCAAGAAAGTCAAAAAGAAACTCAAATCCCAAGTAAAGACAAAGCATTCAAAACCCACCTATTTTCACCCTAAACCTCGACATATAGTATCTTTTTTTTTTAATGTCAAAAAGTTTAATGCGACTGTTTAATATTTATCGTATTAATTAATTTATAGTCTATAGTATAAAGTCTGTCACCCACCCTCTCTCCCTTCTCCTCCTCCACTTCAATCATGAAGCACTCGATTGCAAAATCATTTCTCACTCGTGTATTTGTATCACGAGTGCCCGTACCTTCTTGGGACTTGCCATCCTTTTCTCTTTCTATGTGCTGCCTATTCATAAAACCAATCAAAGCATTTAATATGCATGGGAAAGGAAGAGTATGTTTGAGTTTGTGTGGTTAAAATTATTTTTTAAAATGATTTTTGTTTAAAAAATTATTAAAATAATATTTTTTAAAAATTATTTTTAATATTAGCACATGAAAAGAAAACTAGATGCTTCGTAACTGAAACTGTAACTTAGTTTTTTCAATTTAAGAAATTATATATATATTTTATATATAAAAAAAACACCTTTCCCCTCTTTTAAGATGATATAGTTTTGCCTCTTGTAAACATTCTTAACATCAACACTTCAATAAATACACGCAGTGTGGGAAGTTGCTTTTAGTAGTGTATGTTTTCAGAGTATATATTGCTAGTAGCAAAAGGTTACACTAGCCCGCATGTGTAATTGAATTTGTTTTTAAAAATGTTTTTTTTCTCAAAAATACATCAAAATAATAATTTTTTTTATTTTTTAAAAATCTATTTTGATATCAGCACATGAAAATGATCTAAAAATATTATTTTTTTACTTCAAAGTTAAAACTAAAAATAAATTTTTTAATTATTTTTAAAATATAATATCAAACAGAAGTAGCATCCCCTTTTACCATATCTTCGTCAAGCTGACGTTGATAGTCGGTAAAGCACTTTGTGTGTGCATGGGAAGAAAAATAAATTAGCAGAGAGATGGTGGGTCCCACCGGTCATGAATCTCACACTGTACTTGGAGATGCCGATGCTTAGAAGTTAGAACCACCAAAATTATGATGACATGGACGTTTTAAGGCCCAAGATTGAAAGCCCATTTGGAAATTTAAGAAGCCACCTCAGACAAACAGTGAAGTTGGTGTCAGTGCAGATAATAACTTATCCAGTTAAAGAGAGATCTATCGATTTGGTGACCATTGAATGTCGGCTGCCACTATTACCGTATTACTGTGAAACAATTGTAGATGATATACTTCGAGAGAATATAAGATTTAATGTAGTTTGGTAATATGTTAAAATAGAGTTAATTGATATATATATATATATATATATAGTAGATTATCATGCATCATTGTCCATAAATAAAGTTAATTAAATGAAATCCCCATGTTGTTAAATTGTTTCATACTATATATTTCGTATTAACACGAAGGTAACAAAAATCATTTATCAATTAAAAAACATTGAAATAGTCAAAATAACAACTAAACAAGAAAAAAAAAATAAAGAAGTGAATATTATGGACTGACGTGATGATGGCTCCTTAGAATTTAATGTTTTGGAGTTTTTAATGTTTTGGAATTTCATTAAGTCATTCAACCAGGTTGATTTTAGTTTTTTTATTTAAACAACTTCTATGAGAGATTGATTGTTTAAAAAATTATTCATATTTTTTCAGTTAAAAGTTTTCCTTGCAAAATAAGAGTTGTAATTTAAAATTTGAAAGTCCTAGTTTTTTCGTATAGGTTTATTATGTATTTTTAGGGCATGATTCTATATTTTTGTTATACAATGCATTAATTAATATCATAGTAAGTTGACAAAACAAATGAATATTTTATTCTTAAAACAATTTGACTAAAACATCTACAACACTATTAGCTTCTCTACACAAATTATGATCATTTCATCTTCTTAATGATCTAGCTTAACTAAGGCACTCAAGTTATATATAAGCCATAAACCAAGAATTTCTTGAAGGCAACAAGTTCAGCAAAAATTGAAATATATGCTACCCATATAAGTTGAAAACACACAAATTATAACACCCAAAAGATTCCTCAACACCCCCACCAAAACATGTCGGGCATGGTTTTTCCAAAGAGGATCCATCGCAATTTTACTTTATCTAACCTATTGAGCATGATTTCCACCTAATGACAAGCTTTGATGCTAGTCTAGAATTGAACAACAATGGATACTTGTAGAAGATTAGAGGCTTTATAGCAACATCCTCAGCTTTTGATCAAAGACAACTTACTAGGAAAAAGAAAAAAAATAAACTGTCCAAATCAAAAGGTTTTCTTTTCCTCAAAGATGAACTCAATCCTACATAAATACTCCATATAGAACAAAGGAAAAACATGTCATAAGCAATTTTTAACTCTATTTTGTAGAGCATATTCACAAGAAACAAAATCTTAAACAACATATTTTCGATGTAATCCGGATAATTTGCAACCATTTCATAATTCCTAACCCTTTTATTTTCCATATTCATATTGACAATTTTTAAAAAGTAAGAAAAAAAAAACAGCTATAAAATTGAAAAACAACAACAATGGAATTGGAGACAAAAAATGTTTCATCATTGTTTAATGATGAAATTATAATGGGAAATTTCCATCCGTAATTTCAAACAAAAACAACGATAGAATACAATGTTTCTAAAGTATCAAATTATCAATGAAATATCTATGAGCAATTTTAAAAGGAATTAAAACCCAACAATTCTGCCTTCCATCATTATTTCTTCTTCTTCTTCTTCTTCACTTTAATTCAAACCTTAACCCTAATTTCTTCAAATGCATGACAACCCTCTATAAAATCAAGTCCCTTAACTCATCGATAAGAACATAACCTCCCTTAGTTCTATTTCTTTTCAATCTTCACCCCATCAAGAAAACTCACCCATTTTTGCTGTAAATCAATTTACATGTAAAGTTAATTTACTAAAAAAAAAAATTTGAATTTATAGTTTGCATGTATATTGAAGTCATTTTTATTTTTAATTTTGATGTATTATGATTTGTATTTTATAGTCTATTTGGAAATTGAAAAAAAAAGATTTAATTTATGACTTGATAAAATTGAGTGTAATTTTGTGAGTTGAGTGTGGTAGAATTAAGTTATTATCTGATAATTCTTATTATTTATATTTTATCATTAATAAGTGAATTCTCTTTAAATTTTAATATGATGATGGATGTTTTTCTCAACATAAAAGTGATTTTTTTATTGTTATTTTATAGTTACTATCCCTCTCTTATAAAGCCTTTTTTCTCAATATAGATGCTAATGTGATAATTTATTGATTCACAAATTAAGTGGGTTTTATGTAAGTAAATCTCAAATAAGTTTGCATATATTAATGTTTGGGTTTGTACTATGGAGAAAAGAGAAAAGATGGTTGATCTTTGAAGTCCTAAGAGAAAAACAATTAATGTGCATGATGTGAGTATGAATTCTTCTATAAATTGAGTATCTTTATTTTCATATTTATGTTGGGGTTTGTCATATTTCATTTTAGGCTTACTTCCTCAAATTTACCTTTACCCTTCCAAAATAACATAAATACAAAATAATTACAACAAAGGAAATCATATAATAAAGAAATCAAGTCATAAATTTTAAACAAAACTAAGTGGTGAAAATAAGCTTGATCATACCTTGTTGTGCCCAAAACTGAAAAAACAATATAGATTCAAGGTCATAATAAATGATTATTAGAAAAATTATGCATAAAAAATAAATTCAAATGCATGATTAGATTTTTAACAAACACATTTTATCTAATCATGGGTCAAGTTAAAAGTTTCATTATGTTTAAGAATTTATTTGTCCTACTAAAAGATTTAATTAGATGTAAGGACTTAATTATATTTTAAATTAATCAAATTAATCTTATTAAAAACTTAAGTGGTGAAAACTTCAGTTTGAGAGCTTAAAAAATTGAGAATCTTATTTTTTTTTAATATATTTTGAAATACTTCTTTATTGGTCATCTCCTGCTCCCAAGTCCCAAGTATGAAAGAGAAGACTTGTGCAATATAAATTTATTAACATACATTTCTACTACCATTAAATGCATTGAGAAAATGGAGCGTACCCTCTCTTGATACAAGAGAAGATGTGTGTGTGGGTATTCTTTGAATTAGATTTAGCCTAGGGCTTGTAAAATTCATTGACGTTGAATAGTCAACTGGCTGGTGTGGGGATGACATAATATGATAAACAAAGTTGGTGGAGGATTGGAAGGGAATATTTGGGAGAATGAAAAGGAATAAGAAACTTACAAAGGTTTTTGTGGAGTTAAGGAATTAGGGTTTACGATTATCACCGCAAGAAAGCAAACAAACAAGCCTTTAAAGGTCTAAACTTCTCAAGTCTCCACACTCATTCCGGTCAATGGGTCCATCAATATAATCTTTACATCACACCCAAAGTCCAAAACCCATTAAATTCTTCTACAGGAAACACTATCTCTGCCCAATGATTTATGGTTTCTTTTCATCGATGCCAAACTTAGTATAGACGTGTCAAAAGCTTAGCCTAATATCTTCTCCCAATGTGACTTTAATGGGGCCATGGCACCCTAAACTTTGACAATTCTTCATTTTAGCCCTTATATTTGAGGTTTTTGTCATTCTAAAAACGTATTTGACCCTCCAAAATATATTCTTTTCTCTAAACCCTTTCTTGATTTATTTTATTCACATCAATCCTTCAGTTTTCATAGAATTTGATTGGTGTTCTTCTCTTTTCTATATATGTGCAGCAGCTCTTTTCAAAAACAGTAGCTCGAGGGGTAGCTAATGCCTTCATTATTAACTTCCTTGTATCTATGTGAAACTAGCTAGAATAATTTCATAGGTATTTCTTCTCTTTTTTCTTAGACCCCATCCCCTATATTCAGTCTGTAGGGTTCAACTCTATTATACACGTCTGTTATTCTACGATACTTTACTTATTTATTGGGCTTATAGAATATTTAGTGAATTCGAGAATTAGTTGTGGTGTGCGTAAGCTAACCTGGACATCCTGATTATTAAAAAAAAATAGGGAATACAAATATAATTGATTTGCTTGAGTTTTTAATTTAATTATAGGTTATCGGATCCATAGCTTAAGGAATTGATTTTAGTTTACATGGATAACGTATTGACTACTAAAATTCTAGACAAATAGCAGATACAAGTGATATAAAAATGAAGATTTATGAATCTCATAAATATCAGACGTTTGGGTAAGCACGAATAGAGTGATCTTCACATGGGAATTTTGCGTGATGATTTTGTTTTATACCTCCCAGAGCTTTCAAGAGTTGGCTTAGCTGAGCCCTGGAATTCTTTTCTTGAGAAAACTTCCAGGAGTTGATCTACTTTTTATATATAGATTATAGACACACACACCCCATTCGTAGAGCTTATTTTTGTTAATTTGTAGTTAGTGCAATTCTACTTTTTCAATAAAATTATAATCTTATTCACTTAGTCCAAAAGAAAGAATAATTTTCATCAAACTTCTATATATAAAATTTAAAAAAAAAAAACTGGGATATGATGGGGGGAATAGTAATTGTCCTTCTTATTAGGTTTTGCAAGGTATAATTTATATTTATGAAAAAGTTAGTTTGATTCTTTGTGTTTCTCTTACTCCACAAAGACTTGATAATCACAGCTAATTTCACGACGTCCCTTTATTCCCTTTACAATAATAATAATAATAATAATAAAAAACTTGCATGACTCTACAATTATCTCGTTGCTTTTTGAGAGAGATTACCATTGAACCAAGACAAGACACATATGATGTCTTGTTTATCTCATGCGACTAGTTGGTCGTTGCATTATTGTTTTCCTCATTTTTCTCCCTTTTTTTCCTATGTAGTTAATATGAGAGAGAGAGAGAGAGAGAGGCCCAATAGGGTGGGGGAAAAGAGAATTGAAGAATATTTAGTACAACTCCTTCCTCACCTTATATCTCTTTCGTATGGCATATTTTAACCCCGTTGTCTACGGGGAATTTTAGTTTTTAATAGGAAAAGAATTGCCAAAACCTTTGCAGTTTTGCGTGTATCGGCCATGGAGAAAATGAGAGGTGATCAGCTTCTATACAGAGAGGTGTAGGGTGACAGAGAGAGAGCTTGTTGAAGTGTCATTTTCCTATATATATATATATTCTAGAGGAAATAGGAAACCAAAATCCCACATCCCGCACCCTAATTCTCTCAATCCTCTCCCACATATTTTTTCTAGCTACTCTTCTTTCATCATCACCACACATCGATCTCTCTCTCTCTCTCTCTCTCTCTCTCTCTCTCTCTCTCTGAGTGGAGTATGTCTGTTTCTTGAAGAAGAGAGAAGGACTTTCATTTTTTGCATTTAGGCGCTCTCCACGCCAAACTTTCTCTCTTAATTTCTCAACTTTGGTTTTGTGAAGTTATTGGAGGGTTTGGCCAGCTTCTTTCCATAGTCATCCACGCTTCTAACCTAGTAAAGTTGCGTTTTTAGTAAGCTTAGGAAAGATCCCACTTCAAAAATCTACTCTATTTTTTGTGTTCTTGAATTCATCTTGGGTTCTCTTTAGCTATTGGAAGAACAAGAACAACAGCCTGAAACCATTAATTTCTAAGGGAATATTAAAAATGCCCCAGAAAAGGATTTTTGATAAACAGTCTTTGAATCTGATTCCAGACCTTTCACTGCACATAAGCCTTCCAAACAGTGCTCCTTCTTCAATTTGCACAGATGATGGTGATTTTGCCTTTGATATTTGGCGCAAGGATGATGGCCTAAAATCACATAGTGATAGCTCCATAAGGGCTGGGTCTCAAGCAGACACCGAGCTCTATCTTGCAAAACCAGCAAATACTGCTTTGGAGGCAGAGAGCCGTTGGAGAAGAAGCTTTTGCGGAAGTACTGGAGCTGGCAGTACTGCTGAAGGTCATAACCATGGTCAAGCAAGGAAAAGAAATCTTCTTCTTCAATGTTCTAGCAATGGCCAAATGAGTCGTATAAATCATGGGATCTCAGTTCTTGATGTCACGGGATTGAAACCCATAAAAGGGATTCCAGTTTACAATAGCTGGAATAGCTCATCAGGAGATATTGATCCTAGATTTAGCTTTAACCAAATGCCCTATTCACCTCCTTCCACCCCTTACTCCTCTTCTAATTCTTCAGCTGATCATCACCATAAACCTGCTTTTCAAGCTTACAGAATGGATTCTTCTGCACCAAGATTCAATGGAATGTCAATGGAGACGATGAGAGCACCGCAATACCATCAATATGGAGCTCCAACTGTAGGGAGTGGTGCTGGTGCAGAGGTATATGGCAGTGGCATGATCAGATCAAGGTTTATGCCGAAGTCACAGAACAAGAGGAATATGAGAGCTCCAAGAATGCGTTGGACTAGCTCACTCCATGCTCGCTTCGTTCATGCTGTTGAGCTTCTTGGTGGCCATGAAAGTATGAATCTTTTCTCCTTCTACATGATATATAGAGTTCATTTCTTGTAGTGGTGCAAGAGCAGAATCATAATATAATATAGCAGTTGAGTTGAATTAAGAACTGGTTTTGTGGACTTTGTTTTGCTCTAATCTTTTTCATGACTGTTTCCTTGCTATCATCAGGGGCAACTCCAAAGTCAGTTCTGGAGCTCATGGATGTCAAGGATCTAACACTTTCTCATGTGAAAAGTCATTTACAGGTCTGGCATGAAAACCCATGAGTGCTATGCTATTTTCCTTCTTATTTGTTCTTCTTCCTCGCTCCATCCCTCACAAGAAACCAAAAGATTACGTTCATCAATAGCCCAGTTTTTCGTTTAGAGTCCTTTCTCTCTGTGATCTGTGTGTGTGTGTTGGGTAGTGAAGAAGACTTTGGCTCAGGCTATCCGACTGGCACGAGAGCCGATGAGCGCGCAGTGAATGGATGAACAGTTGAGTCTGCTGTTTTCTGATACAAGACAACTTCTACTTTTCGAGAAAGAGAGAGAGAGAGAGTGAAAAAGTAGCCATCATTTCTCAATAATACAAGCAATTACTAACCTTACCAAACACCAACCTCGTGGTTAGTAAACAAATGAAGAAAACCTCAGAACAAGAAGCATCTGATTTGATTTTTTTGACTGGAGCTTTTCTTCTTCCTTTTTCATATGCCCTTTTAAATTTATTCAAAATATTATATACTTGCCCTATAGGAGCATAGACAGGTCTACGTACCTTGTGTTTTTCTATTCATTTTTCTGTCTTCTTTTGCCTTTTGCAGATGTATAGAACTGTTAAGAGCACTGACTGCAGGCCTGCAGCTTCCTCTGGTAGTAATCCGTCTTCCCTTTCTTTATTA
Source organism: Salix caprea (assembly GCA_964035475.1). NCBI lineage: Eukaryota > Viridiplantae > Streptophyta > Magnoliopsida > Malpighiales > Salicaceae > Salix > Salix caprea. The sequence goes on from OZ037744.1 coordinate 28,509,394, forward strand.
TTTACCTGATTATTTCCATAATTTCCGCCACCCCATTTGAAATTTTGAAGAATTTTGAAGGCTCCTCCCCTATCCTGTTACCCTAGCAAAATAATATGTATTCATAAGAACAAGGTTGGCATACACAGAAATCATCATCTTATGCGCTTCCGCTGACATAAATTTTACTGATTGCGTATTAGATGGCTCTGGTGATGAAGATTTCATGCCTGGAACAGCTTGCAGTAATCAAAATGGCAACTATTTACTCAACCAGAAAGGAGGTTCAAATCTGCCACAACACGATAATGGCTACCCTAATTCTCCCACTAATCTATGGAGTAACTCTTCTAGGTAACACCCACTAGCTCTCTCCCCCTCTCTCACGCTCTGCATTTATTGATTTTCTCGTCAAGCTTGTACACTAAAAAGGGTTCGTTGCTTTTCCCTTTTATGACTTCGGCTTTTTAAAGCTGGTTTTTACCCTTCCATGCATGGGTGACTTTAGCTTGTTCATGTAGATCCACGCCCTCCTCATCACTTTCCCTGAAACTAAAAGGAGCTCTTTCTCACAGCTTTTGCTTTTCCTATATTTAACTTTCTTTCTTTTGTGTTTTTGTTTCCTTTTTCTGCTTTTCTTGGGATATATAACAGTCTTCTCCATGGTCATCGATCGTATTTACCTCACCACGGATCGGGAAAAAATGTCAGTGATGGAAAACAGTAGATAATAGTTTATAATCGTTAGAGTACAAGTTCAAGTTTCTTAGATACAGTACATATTTCTTTTATATTATTACGAGATTAAATATTACTATTTTTATTCTAACTAATAAAAGAAATCATCACTTAAACCCTTATGTTAAGATAATCAAATTTTCTAAAAATGCTTGTTTGTTTGACAATTAATAACCATGTAATTTGATTTTTTTTTTAAGGATGAAAGCCATGGTTACATTTCTAGCAGCATTAAGGTTTTCTTGACTTCCATTTTTAGTTAGCTTATTATTAGGTTTTAAACCCTCTGGTTAGCACAGCTTTTGGGGAGAGAAGAAGTGAATTTGTAGGAATTACTTTAGTTACTATTTGAGGAGATAATTAAGGACATCACCTCCTTCATTTCAATCACAAAAGTACAGGCTAGAATGCTAAGCTACATGAACAAAGTCCTCATCTACGGGCCTGTGTTGTTGGAGTTTGCGAAATCTTTCTAGGTGCACTCTATCCAAGTATTTTAATTAATATATTGATTACCATTTTTATTTTTTATTTTTTATTTTTATTTAGTTTTAGCTTTAGTGCATATGGTTTGGTGTTGGTCCTTCTATTTTATTTTATTTTTTAATTTATGGCACAATAGTTTTTGGGATTCTCTAGTTGAGCTGTATAATATCAATGCATGCCACCCCTAGCTACTTTGTTCATACTAATACCATCTATAACAAATTATATCGCCCGTCACCTCAGGTATTTTATCTTTTTTTTTTCTCTACTGATCTCTAAAATTGTCGATAAGTTATAGAATCAGTGCCCTTTTTTTTAAATAACCGCACGTAGTGATTAATGGTTCCTAGAAATGCAACTACGTTGTGATGATAGTACTCATGATTTTGGGGTATCTAGATTTATTATTCCTAATATTCAACCTCTGAAAAATAATGGTTATGGCTCTCTCCCAGATTTTGGTAAAATTAAGACCAAACACTATAAGTTAATGAGGCCGGGCAGTGCCCGCAATGATGGAGGAATACAGTTTTAGAGAGTTGTGTAAGTTTGTTAATACCGTTCCGGTCGTCGTTTTGATTTTTTTATTGGTATGAAATGTTTTGGTTTTGAAATATTTCAGCGTGCCGTTTCGGGGTTAAAGTGTTCATATATAATTAATTATATATATATATGTGAAAAAAATTAAAATATTAATTTAACAAGCATAATAAAAATTCAAGATAAATTAACTTTAAATTATACAATATAAACACAAAGTCAAACAAACATAATCTCAAAATTAGAAATACAATCACAAGTTAATCAAAATAAGAAGGATTTTAAAGTCGGAACGGCACACTCGGAATGGTATCGAGACGTTCCGGCCGGTATTTCCGGAACGGGCTGAAATTAAAACCGAGATGAAAACGACACAGTTTTGTCTCGGTTTTGTTAATAGCATGGAACGTTCTGGTCGAAACGGCCGAAACGAAACAATATTGACAACCCTAGAGTTGCATGAATTTTTTTTATTACGTAAAAAATCATTTATCTTAGATTCAAGACTATTTATATAATATTGAATTCGCATATATTTGTTCATGTAAGAATAGAATGGTCAGTATGTTTGTCATCTTTAATTTTGAATTACTTGAGAGAAAAAATTCTTGAATGACAACGACGAATTACTGCAAAAATTGCTGATAGATGGATTTCCGGTGTATAGAATTATCCAATCTTCATGGATTCGGGTGTATATACATCAACTTTCATGTAGATCGAGTTGGTTTTCATAGAATATTATTGAGCCTCTTATTCAAAAATATTTTTTTTTGGAAGTCAAGGCTAATAGAGTGATTAAATATTTAATCAAGGAATATATGTGCTTGTAATCTTAAAATGTACAAGAACATAGTGAATAAGTTAGCTATAAAACCCAGAAAATGATCATGCATTAATATAAGATTCGGATAAGTCAACTAAAAGTTAAGGTGGCCATTTTATGCCACGATGCGTAGCCTTCCTAGGGTTTGTTTCTGGTTTGTACACCTTTATGTTAACGTAAAGCTTGCTCATTTGCTAGGTACAAAACTTTCTAGCTCATTTTCACGAACATTTCCCCCCACATGAGTGGAAAATTTAACCATTTTAGTCCAGTAGGAGAGATCATGGCCCTTGAATCAATCGGTTTGTAACGATGAATTTTTTAAGATTTACAGCTCTATTACGCAAAATGGTATTGGAGAAAAACAATTAGAGCTAATATATCAAGCTGTTAAGCATAGTCCCACCTGTATTAACATCTTCTTCTTCTTAATGAATTGTATCAGAATTTTAGGTTTGTAGGAGAAAAAAAATTAGAGTCATGAAGGAGATGGCTATAGCCAGACCAAAAAACAACATGTACATGGATTGATTATGGTAGTAGAGTTTCGGGGTTTGAATTAGTAAGCATCTCTTGGTGCAGAAATATTTTTGTGTGTGTGGCTTGTGGAATCACTTGTTAATATATTTTGTAAAGAATCGAAATCATCAATGTTAAGGAATCATCTCACCTAAAAGCTTAAATTTATAAGTGAGGCTCCAGAATATGATTTATATTATTCTCTAACACATCCCCTCAAGTGAAAGCTCTTTGGGCTTGAAACTTGCACAGACCCACATTACCTTGTGCTTGATTTTTTTTTTATCAAATAGAATGGGGGTGGTGAGATTCGAACTCGTGACCGCTAGATTAACAAGGCTCTGATGCCATGTTAAGGAACCATCTCACATAAAAGCTTAAGCTTATAAGTGAGGTCCCATAATATGATTTATATTATTTTCTAACAATCAATCTAAGTCGTGTGGTTCTTACGTTGAAATTTAAGTCACTGGATCAAGTCTTGGGGGATCATTCTTTTTTTCTTTTCTCCTTAAGGTGCTTGCTAGGTCTTGAGCTACGCAATAAGGATGGTTTGGCTCTATTTCTTTAACTCGCTCTTTCTTGCTGTGAAACCCTATTAGAGAATAATATAAATTATATTCTAGAATTTTATCTAATAGTTTAAGTATTTAAGTGAGATGGTTTTTTAACATGGTATTAAAGTTTTGTTGACCCAGCGGTCACGAGTTCGAATCTCACCATCTTTATTCTATTTGATAAAAATCAAGCACAAATTATTGTGGGTCTGTGCAAATTTTAAACTAAAAAAGCTTTCAATTTAGAGGGTGTTAGAGAATAATATAAATCATATTATAAAAACTCACCTAATAATTTAAGTTTTTAGATAAAATAGTTCTTTTACAAATCCTGTATTACCTGGAATCATGGCCAGTGACTTTGCAAGCTGCTAATAATACCAACCCGAGGTAGGAATCATGGCGAGTGACTTTGCTAGCTAGGTAACAACAACCCTACCAAATGGGAGCTTGGAATCAAGGCAGTAAGGTTTCAGTAGCACCATTAAATTGACAATTCTTGTTAGTGTCTCGTTTGGGGCTGACACCTTTTAAATTGATTTTTCAACACGTTTTTTTTATATATAAAATTTGAATTTTATTTTAAAAAATATGTTTTTAATATTTTTATATAGTTTAATATGTGAATATAAAAAAAATATTATTTTAATATATTTTTAAACGAAAAATACTTTTAAAAAACCATTTACGAGACTCTCCTTGTACACCCATCTTAGTTAAGCTAACAGCTAGGTCAGAGGAATCATGTGCCAACTAAATGCATTCCTTTTGGTTTTCTTTTGATTAGGTCTTGTTCATCAACTAAATGGATGATAGATGTATTAATTTGATATATCTGCTTCCCGTAATTAATTAGGTTGGTTTGATCACCTATTACCAAGAAAATTAAAGGAGTGTTTTTCCTTTATTTAACTCCGTGGATGTTTCAACTAATGATTTCCATTAGTATCATTGGCTTAGGAATATAGGTTACAGTTTATCATTTTCTTCTCGTTCAGAAATTCAGAAGCAGGTCAACGGTTTGATTGTAACTGATAGTGTTTTTATTAATTGTTGCAGCAAAGGAGGATGGCATAACAGCTCAAGAGATCTAGATGGGCTTAAGGTGGAAGCTCCATCATCTCAGCAAGTATCAGGAAATAAACTGGATGTGAGTATCTGAACTTAATGAAAAAAATAATATATTAATCAATAAGCATCTCCATAACTCTGTTGACTATCATATATTTGCCAGTAATTAACAGATATTTGCATCTAAATTAATTTCTGGATCCTCTATGCATGCATCCAATGATGCCAATACTGCAATTATAGTGTACAGATGCTTGTGTTATGAAAAATATCAAGAAATTATCTCACCTAAGAGCTTAAACGGTTAGGTGAGGTCTTAAAATATGATTTATATTATTTTTCTAACATACTTCCTCAAGTGAAAGCTATTTGGGCTTGAAACTTGCACAGAATCACACTACCTTGTGCTTGATTTTTATCAAATAGAATGGGGGTGGTGAGATTCGAACTTGTAATTGTTGGGTTAACAAGGCTCTGATATCATGTCAAGGAACCATCTTACCTAAAAATTTAAGTTATTAAATGAAGATCCAAAATATAATTTATATTATTTTCTAACAGAAAATAGACTGTTTTTTATGCCATGCGCTCTTGTATAACTTCTCAGAGAGCTACTTTGTATCCATGCTAGCTGTGGAGCCAGGTATATGAAATCAGATATATAATTAAACAAAAGCTTACGAGCTAAAATAAGTGATTAATGCAAGTTTTCAGTTGAATTCCCAATATAAAGTATAAATCATAAGCTCATAATAATTCCAAGATTCTGAAAGCCAGCTTCACCATTGCTAACATCTGTATATTTTCTCTTATTGTGATGTTTTTGTGGTTTAATTACAGACTTGTCCCAATTCTTACACTTGCAGGGAGTTGGTTTTGCTCAGTCAAGAAGCATTACAGGATTGATCGATCAAGAGCTCAAGAACCCAATCCTGGAGTTTTCCTTAGGGAGACCAGACTGGCAAAACAAAGAACATGAATGATGATTTAAGATAGGGTTCGTGCTGGCTAACAGTGGCATGGTATTTAGAATTCCCTTTTTCTTAAACAAAAAGAAAAAGATCATAGATAATATAAATAGATATAGGGCTTTGCAAGGGGAGAAGAAGAAAGTCTTGCTCTGTCAGTTCAGTGCATGTATGTCTGTATATTCTTTCTTACACCATTGTTGGACTATGTTATGAGTTGATGTTAGTCATTACATCGATCAACGAAGCAAAAAGCAGTAGAGATGAAGGAATCCGTTTTAATGGTGCATGATATATATAAATTCAGTCCCAAAGAACCGTGGCGGCGTGATGGCAAAGAGTTTGAGATCTACATAGCAGGTTTCGAGTTCGAGTCAGGACGTGCATCTATTATAAGAGTTTACTCGTTCACCTGGACTCACAAAGTGCGTTTTCCAGAGAATGAGGTTTACTCGAATCAAGAAATACAATATATATATATAAATCTCTGTTTTTTCTTACAAGATCCTTTTTCCATTGTCTCCTAGAGTGTGAAAGCTTGACTTTAATTCCATCTTTTCGTGCCATTATATCAGCTTTGATTGAAGTTTGATGTGCAACGTCCAGCAAAGTTGATAAAGCAACAAGCCACTAATTGCTGTAAAGACATGAAAAGAATATTTCTTTCTAATGAAAATCAGATCTCTTTTAGTCAAACTGTGATGTTGCTGCATAAAATTTAGATATAATTGCTTGGTAACACATCATCGCTTTTTCCATGAATGATTCCTTCCTCTTTTCTTCTTATTTTCAACACTAAAATGGGGTGTTGGGATTGTGGGTTGCATGTATGTCCCACTCATTTATCTACTTTAGTCAATTTCTGCTGGTAATACTGCATCAAATCTAGCTAATTGATATCTTCAAACGTCATTATCACCTAATTATCTTATCATCGTCTTTAATTTTTTAAATTTAAATCTTATTTTAAAAATATTAAAATGTTTTTTCTTAAATGGAAGAAAGGAAAACCATGAGATATTAAGAAATAAAAACTATAAAGTCTTGCATGGCTGATGAAAATGTTGAAAACAGTTTTCATAAACAGGAAATATATAACGCAAGCAATTATTCCAAAGCATGGTTGTCTATTTCGTTCCGAAACAGCCAAAATGTTTCGTATCATTTAAAAAAAAAGACAAAACGACGTTGTTTTAACTTCGGTCTAAATTCTGACCCGTTCCAGATTTTTCGGCCAAATACCGGCTGAAACGTTCTGGCTTCGTTCCGCCTGTTCCGTTTCAGCCAAATAGTATTTTTTTAATAATAAATAGTTTTACAATATCAATCATATCTCTTAATTTGACCATTAGATTGAGATGAAATTTTTTTTTCGGCCAAATATAAATTTATATATATTATGTTAAAATTTCAGAGCAATCAGAGAATCTAATCACCTTTCAAGATTGATGATGATATTCTCGTAATATTATACATGTTCATAATTTTATTCAGAAAAATTATTTTACCTTATTTTTTTTAGATTAAATTGCACAATTCTAAATAATTTTATTTTTGGATTTGAAGTTATTTTTTTAGTTAATATATTTAATTATATATATATACACATAAACAGTACAACTCCGAAACAACATGTTGAAATGCTCTAAAATTGAAATATTTCATTTTTATTAAAAAAACAAAACACTAACCGAAACGGTATTGACAACCTTGTTCCAGAGAGGAAGAAGAGAGAGAAGCAAGTAGGAGCTTGTGGATTGGAAAGCAATGCAGGCCGTAGCATGTTCGAGTCTTGAGGCCCAGGTGAGGTTCACCTATTGGAGTACTGTAGGCGGATCACAAATTTACTTTATAGGGCCGTAGCCCAATAACAATGGCTGGCAAGCAGCATGAAGGTGTTCAATAGAAAAAATCTCGAGAAAACAGAAAAATAAAATAAATTGAAATAACAGAAATTGACAAGTGATAAACTTATTAAATACAATAAGGATCCGGTATATACTTTCTGATACTCTGAGGACTATTTGGACATTTAGGACTTGGCTATAAAAAACACAGAAAAATAAAATAGATTGTTTTGACCTAAATCAAGTTTTAAAGTAAATCAGGTTATAATAAAAGTTTAAAGAAATAGATATGTTATTCTCATTTAATATTAATGAGAAAGTTATTTTAAAAATTCTACATAAAATTCTATTTTACAAAATCAAGTGTTAATTGAATGGAGGATATATTTTTAGCATCATGGAATACAAAACAACATGTGAAAATTATTTTCTTATAATTATAATTAAAAAATAATCAAGTTTAAAATCACGTGAACATAATATAGAATAATAAAATTTAAAAAAAAAATGAACCGTAGCTGTGAACAGTAAATATGTCCTATTCTACCATAAAAGAAACAGTGAAAATTATTTTCTTATAATTATAATTATTTATCTTAGTCATACAAATTGATGGTTTGAGAGTATGTTTAAAGTTGTTTTTCAAAGTATTTTTTATTTATAAATATACCAAAATGATATTCTTTTAAAAAAAAAATATTTTTAACGCCAATACATAGAAACAATTTAAAAATATCAAAAATATTTAATTTAAAATAAAAACAAAAATAAAAATAAAATTATTTTAATTATTTCCTTATAATTATAATTATTTATCTTAGACAAACAAATTGATGATTTGAAAGTCTGTTTAAAATTGTTTTTAAATGTATTTTTTGTTTACAAATACATCAAAATGATATTTTTAAAACTAATACATAAAAATAATCTAAAAAAATCAAAGATATTTAATTTAAAATAAAAACAAAAATAAAATAAAATTATTTTAATTGTTTAAAAAAATATTTTTAAAACTTAAAGAATCAAGACAGAGAGAGAGAGAGAGAGGACAACAAAAGAAGTTTTATACTTCTGGCGATGGGTAAATAAATGTATCGACCTGTGAGCACTGATTTTCTTCGAGCTGTGGGCTACCTTTAGTACCAAGTTCCTTTCCCCTATCACTATTCTTTTGTTTGTAGTTCTGCTGCTATTTATTTTTTATAGTTTATTATATATATATTTTTTACATTTTATAAGTTTTTTATTATCATGTCAAGTCTTTTAGGAACAAAATGATATTGTAAGAGAGACTTGGGGCCTGTCTAGGAAGGCGGTTGCGGTTGCTTTTGAAAGTGCTTTTTATTTAGAAAAATACATCAAAATAATATTTTTTTATTTTTAAAAAATTATTTTTAACATTAACACATCAAAATAATCTAAAAATACCAAAAATTTTAGCCAAACGCGAATTTGACCGTAGTGCCAACAGCTTCTTGGTCGAGGCAATTTCCTCCAACCATCTCCTGATCCGTACTTATGAGGTAAGTTTCTAATGCATAACATTTTTGGAGGCTTCCTCCAAACGAGGAGAAATAAAATAGGCTGTGTAAGTAGTGTGGAAGATGGTGTCCATATATAAGTAGTCAAGTACATGGACAAGAAAGTAGAGCTGTAATAGTTTCACAGAGGCTAGCGGAGAGGGAAACGGCAGGTGGAGAAGTGGTGGGGAGAGCCGAGTGTGGGTGCTGTGGTATGTGGGAAGAGTGCACTTTGGAATACATAGGCTGGGTGCGGGCGAGGTTCGGTGGGGTCTGGGTCTGTGGTCTCTGAGGAAGCAATCAAGGATGAGCGAGCGAGGCTTGGAGGAGGAGTTGAAGTTGCTCCGAGGGTTCATACCACCTTTAGAGAGACTGCAAATGCTGGCCCTCCCATTCCCGAAGCTCAATCCATTGTCCAACTCTGTTGTGTGTCCCGCACCATGTGATGGTGGGACCACCACATTTAAATTAAGAGGGGGTTGCCACATCACTTAAAAAGGGTATTAGGGTTTTAGGTCATCATCGAGCTGAGATTTGGACAACGGCTTCTAAACACATTAATCTTCATTCTGAATGGTTGGATTGAAGATTGGAATTGTGGAAGTTAATCGTTTTGACAGAAAACGAGACTGTCAGTATTGTGAGCCTTTTCTCAAACTTTGTTCTCTTTAATCTTGTTGTATTCCAAGAATAAGTTGTTCTTGATGATATATGTTGTAGCCCTTAGTTGAATCTGAGGAAGAATATTGTGAACCCATTATTTGTGATGGTGGAAGTTTTAAGTGGACTACGGTCCCGTGGTTTTTTCCCGCATTGGATTTTCCACGTAAAAATCTTGGTGTTGATGTGTTTGATTATTTGCATTATATTGTTGATTGTTTGATCCCATAATTTGATTGCACAAAAAGAGAAAAAGGTTTGGGACTTGATTGGTAATCCGCTAAATTGGTGCCCTATTATTGAGTTCTTTTCCCAACAAACTCATCAAGAAGATCATGTCCAAGTAGGGTTTCTGTGCCGTGATTCTAACTTCGAGGGTGCTTGTGAGAAAGCTCAAGGGAGAGTTGGCTATTATTCTCACAATGTAAATTAGCTAAAGCTTCATGCTCCTCTGTGATTTGGATATGATAGTATCTCAGTTGTTCAATAGGTTCCTGCTCAACTTCTTAAGATTTAAGCTTTTACTTTGCATTACTAGATTTCCCAGAAGCTAAAGCTTACAACAATCTGATGGTGAAACGATTCGAGTTGTGAACAGGGTACAGATTCAAGAAAGTTAGGATTTTTTTTCTTTTTTTTAACAGAGATTTTGGATAGTGAAGTGCTAAATCCGTGGTATTGATGACTGAGTGATAGTACTTTGCATGATTGCTGGGTGAATGAACAGACTCCGATTGAAATCTCCAAATTAATTTCCATTACAATAAATTCCTGAGACAATTATCTACCAGTTTGTCACCTGCCAGACTCAACATCGCACTGTAAGAAGCCGACATAGATACAATAAATCAATACATACATGTCCAAGAACACAACAACAATGAAACAAAGAAACAACAATCACAAGAACAGTTCTAATTTCTCTACAACACCGAGTTTGAACTTCGTATTTACTCAATTCTAAGAACAGAAAACAGCCTAGAATTGCGTTTGTATATGATCCGAGCATCTTCAGCTACTGGTTGGGCCCCAAAAGAGCAAGAAGGAAAGTCCGATAATGACCTGAAGTTTCTGAGTTAACGGCATCATTCAATGTCTTTTTGTACTCCTTCCGATATTCAGCTTTTATGTATTGCATGTCAATCTCAGTCCTTGTCACGATTACCCTTATGAGGGCAGAGTCATTGGTTCCCAAGCCTTTCATCGCCTTGCGCAGCAGCTGCAAAGTTTTATGAAATTGATAGGATTTATCATCGGCTTCAATATAAAAAATAATAATATCAGGTAAATAAATGAACTGGACAATATCACAAGAGATGGGATTCAATCCTGGTTTCACCCAGATGCTCGAAACCCTGGTGTAGAAATGATAATTAGTTATGCTCGAAACCCTGGTGTAGAAATGATAATTAGTTATGCTCGAAACCCTGGTGTAGAAATGATCACGCCATAGATGGCCAACTCATGAGCTTGCTTGTATCATAAGTTCACTATTACTCGATATCAGAAGATGCCGACTCGTTTGACAAAATCAATTTCGATCTGTGTCATCTTCAATATTCAGATTTTTCTTCCTAATTTCTACATGATCTCTATCTTGCGATGATTTTTTAAAAAACACTAAGGCCGAACTGCTGAAATGTGTACCACACGTATGAAACAAGCTACATTCCTGTCATCTACACATCGCTTAAGTTTACCACAACGAATAAACAATTTAATGAAACCATAATATTCAATGCATGGATTGTCTGCATCCCATACTTCACTTCATGGAGGAAAAAGTTTTCACATGAACCAGATAAAGCGGAGAGAACCAAATCAAAGAGATTAAAAATGTGGAAGGATACCTTGGCAAAGTGCTTTGCCGGATTCTCTGAGCATTGTAAAATTGTCTTCAAAGCATGCTCAAATTGTCCTGAAGTTTCGTTCTTTATAGCCTGAAATTGTTCCGGATGAATTTGCTTCACAGAATAACCACAGATCGAAGAGAGGTAAGAGAACATTGAGAAAGTTTACCTTTTTCAGACACTTTCCATACATGCCGTGATAGGCAGAGTCAACAGCAGTCAAATGTGCTGCACTTCGTTCACAGAATACGCGGATGAAAGTCTTCTCATCAGTTCCCCATCTCTTCTCACCTGCTTTATAAAGAGCCTTTGCATCCTTCTCAGCCATAACTCTGTCAACTTCACGGCCTTCATAACGAGGCGTGCTTACATATGCTAGCAGGAGCTAAATCAAGTATATTATGATAAATCATCAGAAATTTCAGTTTCCTTTAATGAATATTGAATAAAAACGCTGACATGTATTCTGGGAGGAATAAAAGAAAAGGTGGTGGATGGGGAAGGCCATACTAGAAATCCCTATTGGCAGCATAAAAACAGAGTGGACAGAATTCTATAACAAGGGCGAATGCTGTTTTTAGAAAAACAAAATCCCAAATTATTCCAGTGAAACTCCATTATTGCAAGTAGAAAGAAATCTAACGGTTGGGAAGTCCAACTGAACTTTTCCATGGTTAAAGCAGCAGCCACACTATTCCCAAATCTTAGAAAGGCGAGCAGCAGCAACGAAATGTTCAGTAATAAACATCTGTTTTTGAGATTCACGGTTCATTTCCTAAGAATATACAGGATCATCTCACAAAATTTTACATCGTGACAATAGGCAAATGCCACGTAAGGTTTCGTAGCTGATTAAAATTAAAGTTAAAGTATATATCTAAACCGCGTAGAAAAACTAGAACCACAAATTGCTACAGAGAAATTCGACTTTATTGTCGATCAACGCTTTTGCATGAACAAGGAAACAAAGGCCAACCTATCATGTCCGAAATCTTTGTAGATGTGATGCCTAACAATTCACGAGCTAAGAATATTACCCAATCAAAGCAACAAACATTTACCAGCCATCAAGCACATCTTTTTAGAAAGAATGGATTGCTAAAGTTTACCTTTTTATGGTCTCCAGATGCCCGTAATTCAATATCATGCTCAAGATGAACCCCATATTTTGCATAGTAATGCTGTTTAAATACTTGTATCTGGGATGACGTGCGAGAACAAATTACTTCAGTTGCAGTTTCCAGATTTAATAAATCTTTCCTAAGTGCCTGCCTGACAATCATTGCATCACGACCAGGCGGATCATGCATCCACAACAGAAGTGCTGTCTGAATTGCAAAAGGAACACAAAATACATAAGATGTCTGTTTTTCTCATAAAAAAAAAAAAGTTGAAATATGATATATGGTACCTCCAAATTGCCAGAAAGCTCCGACGACAAGCGTCTAGGAAGGTCCTCGGCGTACAAAGCTCTGTACTCGTGTTGGATGAGAGCACGCTGCGCTGCATCTCGATGAGCCAGGATATTGATCACCGCAGATTTGTCACTTCCAAATCCTGGAAGGATAAACAAAACAAGTTAAAGAAATATCATTTATTTATAATTCTTCATATTTTCTTAATGATCAAGAAACATAACTAAGTAAATAAATACCCTTAAAAGCACGGTGGAGATGCATTGCATCATCTCTAGGGGATGAGAGCAGTGGCGGAACAGTTAAAGTTGACATCTTTTAAACAAAAAACAGAAAAGGGGAACGGAGAACTGAAGTTTAATCAATTTCAAGGCCGCCGGAGTTGCTACTATGGACGACCCTGTTGTCCTTTTATCTCACGCAGAGTACGGGTTGTCCTATGATTTTATTTTTTATTTTTTTATTCTAGAAATGCCCGGGTAAGATATTTTTGGCCCAGTGGCGTGTAGCCGCGTACACCGTGTTGACGCCGCACATCGGCGGCTGAACGGCTCAAAGAGTTTTCTTTTCTTTTCAAACTTGCACAGTATAAAAAATTATAATTAGTTGTACAGATTTTATCTGCGGAACTTGAGACATATATGCTAAATAATTCCTTTTTTTTCTAACCTATTTTTATATTTAGTTCCATAATTTTATCCAAATTAGTAAAAGAATATTTAACTAAAACTAATATTTATTTTTTAATGCAATTGTTAAAAAAAAATTTGATACGAAATAACTTTACCAAAGTCCATGTTATAGGCTCATATGAACAAATAAAACTCTAATTGTTTTATTCTCTTACAAGTAGTGCACGTTTTAACTCGAACTTGAGATCAGCTATGTAAATTATAAGTCTTTTGTCATTACGTCACGTCCCTGAGGACGATTATTAATTTTTGCCTAAACAATTGCTAGGTTTTTTACTGATTTAAGTAAAAAATAAGTTTAAATTATGAAAAAATCATAATATTAAAATCAATATTTACTTTTTAATGAAATTGTTATTTTTTGCCTAAAAAATTGTTAGTGTTTTACTAATTTAAGTAAAAATAAGTTTAATTGATGAAATAATTATAATAATAAAATTAAAAAAAAAACTTCATGATTTATTTTGATTTGCTTTCTATGAGGTTATCTATGTCTTATAACCCGAGTCACGTGTTTTGTGGATTAACTCAGGTAGACTCAGGTTGTTTTATTGTATCTTGTGTTTAGATTGATTTTTTTTTTAATTTCAACATTCAACAATGAGTTTATTAAAATTTGAGCTCCATAAATTTATTTATTTAATAGGGCTATCATAGTCTCATGAACTTGATCACAAGTTTGGTAGGATAGCCCGGGTTAATTTAGGTTTTTTTTTTAATTTCATCCTTAAACATTGGATTGATTGGAAATTGAGCTTTATAGTTTTTTTTAATTAGTTTTTATGGAGTTATACTAATCACATGATTTATGTTGCAACTTTGATAAGTTAACCCAGGTAGACTTTAATGTTTGTTTATGTTCTTAATTGAATTGTTTTTTTTTTTTTTCATTTTCATCCTTCAACATTAGTTTAATAGGGAATTGAGTTTCATATTTAATTTTCATTTTCTTTTTATAACATTATCTCAATCTCATGATTTAGGTCGTGAATTTAATAGATTAACCCGAGTTTATTTGAATCGATCCAATATGGTTTCATCCCAATAGTTTGTTTAAAAATAAGTTATCTTGAATTTTTTTTTTAGTCAAATTATATTTTTAAAAATTGTCTAGATTATTTGTAGATCGTTCAAGTTGACCGAGTCAATAGATTAAACCACACACAATTTTTTTTTTTTTTTTTTCTAGAAAACAAATTAGAGTTACTATACTTTTTTATATTAAAAAAAAATATAACACGCGAACGGTCAATAATATAGTAATATACATAAAACAAAAGGAAGCTTAATTCCATTTCAAGTTTTAATTAATTTATTAAAAAGAGAGACTTTCTCACACGCATATCGGCATTATCTAATTAACTGATGGCCATGTTTATCTATTTTATATATTTCTTAACCAATTTGAGATCGCATATACAATTTTATTTTTGGTTTTTCCTCATAATTTATGTGCTTCTAAACTGTAATACACAATTATAGCTAGGAAAATACAATTCTTAATACACAATTAATAATGTAACGATTTTTTCTACAAAAATTAAGGTCAAAAGATTTTTGCTCCGTAAATAATTATTTTATTTTATTTTTGAAACTTTGATTTTTGCTGCGTCACAAATCCAGCCGTTGGATTGAAGTTATACAGTGGTCATTTGTGTGGGAATTTTACAATCCCTAGTATAGAATATTTTACAATCCATTTGAATATCAATTTTGAAGAAGATGGAAAACGCACGTATCCGCCGAGACCTGGAGAAGACGACGCGTGCGTGGTGGATTCGGAGAAATCTACATGCACATAATGCTGCGTGGCACAAGCTACATATGTCCGAATCCGAACAACTAAGGTAACTCTGTCCAATGATAACTGGACAGGTGTCCGAACAACTAAAGTTAACTCTGTCCACTGAGAACTCGACAGGTGTCTGAACAACAACTAAAGCTAAATCTGTCCCATGAGAACAAATTTCAAGTTTCTAGCGTATACATGTTGATTATTATAAAGATGGCGGTGGATGATGCGAACCCCCCTGTTGTCGGCACACTAGATGAATATTATTATAATCATACTTTAATTGCACAATATTTAAAAAAAATATATATTTCGTAACCGCATTACCGAATATTTTTTAAGAAACATTTTAATCCTTCGGTGGTATGATTCTATAAGATAAAGTTTTAAATTGTAATAAAAAGATAAATAAAAGGTGAGAGGACCATAATGTAAAATGTAAAGAAAATATTATTATTTTCATCTTTTTTATTTTTATTTTGTCCATAGATTTTGTTTCCTTTTTTATAAAATACTTTTGAGCTTCACTATTCATCAATCGTGAAGTTCATCTTTTTCCTTCTTTTTTTTTTATTCCTTGTTTTCCATCTCCTCCTTTCTTTAATTTTCTTTTTTTTATAAAAAAAAATTATTCACACATATTTTTAACAATTATCTTAATTGTTTTTGGACAATCAAATCAAATAGATCATGTCAGAATAACTTTTTCACAATTTGATCTGAAATTCAGGTTAAGTAGGGAATCAAGTCAATAATTCGACTCGCAACAACAATATCTTATCATAAAAATATTTGTTAATTATCTACAACTTGAGTATTTTTTATGTTCAAGAATAATTTTGATTCGACTCACAAAGTAACGAGGGTATATAAAATAACTCTTATATGAAAAATATTTTAAAAAATATATTTTATGTGAAAAATATATGTTGATTATTAACTCTTTTTTTTGGGTTTATCCTTACTTTATCCATGTTTGATACCACTTTTTTTTTCTATGCATATAAGTGGATTGTCCCAAAACAAATACCTATTTTTAATATATCCGTATGATTTTCTCACTTTGATATGAATTAGATTTTATCTACAAAAATGATATTTTTTAAGTGAATAATAAATGATTGTAGTTGCTATTTTAACATATGCTTTTCATGTATTTTATATATTTATATTTGTATTGTATATCAACGTGTTAAATCTAATTATTTTATTTCTCATATTTTCTTAGATTTAATTATATTTTTATCCTAAAATCTTAACAATCCTAGTTAAAATCCCAATTTATTAATAACCTTTTAAAGTTATGTTTTAAGAGTTCATTAAAATTAGCGGGATGCCTAGATCCATGAAGCCCAACAAGTTCAATCAATTTGACGGTGCGCAAACGTTTGGGCCAGCCCATTTAAACCCTATATCACATGGAGAAGGACCCAATTCATAGTTAAAATCGCAAGCTGACATGTCAAATAGCTCCAAGTAATTTGGCTTCGTTTAATTACATATTTTTTAAAATATTTTCTTTATTTATTACATAATAATAAAGATATCACTAAAAAAGTTATAGAATATTCTTTAAATGTATTCTTCAATTTAAATTATACAATTTATTTTCAATGTATTTTTATACCCTCTAAAAAAAGGGGTCAAAATATACAAATTAAATTGGGAAAAAATTCTCTATTAACTTCAATTTTTTTTTTTGTTGAATTGAAACTATTAATACCAAAACAATTATTTTTTTATTGTCGGGTTGTGATCAACCGATAATGTTTTCTATTGTACTGTAATTCAGTGATTTTACTTCGATAACTAAAACAAGCAACATGAACCAAATTACCTATCCAAAACATAAATCAATATAGTTTAAGTTTGATAGCCGGATTAAAAATATATATAAATGATCAAAAAATAAAAAAATAATAAAAAGTTGTTATTTCAATACATGAATAAAGTTTTCATCAAGAAATACTCTGCTTTATAATAAATAAGTTGTTTGTTTTAGCTAGTTAGCCGTGTTTCTAAAAAAATAAGTTTTTTTATTTTAAATAATGTTGTTATTATTTTTATATGATAATATCAAAAATACATTTTAAAAATAAAAATATATATTATTTAAATATATTTCTGAATAAAAAATACAATTAAAAATAAATCTACAATATAAAAAACCAACAAATACCGTATTTGGGCCGCGGTTATGCGTGGAAAGTATACGCGGAAGGAGGAGACGATTCTGCCTCTAATAATATTTAACAGTCAAGAATTTAAATATTTTATTATTTCACGTGTCACTTATTTGTTTTTTTTTTTTTTTAAGAAATGAGTTATCATGATATAATCTATTTGTGAGCACGAACCTATTTGATAATATAGTTTAAATTATTTTTGAAAATAGCTTTTTGTTTAAAAATATATTAAAATCAATAAATTTAGTTGTTAACCGCTCTATTTTGATGTGTCAATGTCAAAATACAAAAGAAATATGAAATTTTATTATTATTTTCATGCATTTAAAAGAAAAAAAATACAATGAAAAATAACTTATATCACACTCTCAAACAAAACTCTAAAGTATTTTCAGATATATTTTTTAATTGATTTTTTTTTTCAAATCAATCCTTTCATATTCAAATATGTTTCCATTTCAATATCTTAAAAACATGATATTTTAATTATTATTTTTTAAATTAAACTATAATTTTGTCGATTCAAATCAAATCAATCCTCTCGTAATATTTTTTTTTTAAAAAAATATTAGTAACATCTTAGAGTTTTTTCACATTAAAAATTAATCTAATTCATAATATAACATTTGTTGCTCTAATGTCTCTAAGGGTCGTGACACAATAACAAAAAATTTATGATTTATGCAACAAGTCTCGAGTTCAAGTCAGAACATTTATTTTTTATAATAATTTAAAATAATTAATATTTTACTTATTTAACTAAATTTACATAGTGTGTTTTTCCGAAAATAAGATTTAATAATAAAATATGCTAATTTGGAGTTGATCATGGGAGCAAAAAAGCTGCTTGATAGAGATTGGCATGTTCATATCCACCATAAGCTGAAAAAGCAGCAGCAGATTGGATAGAGACTCGACTGTTTTTGACTTTTTGTATTATATCCGGACCGCATCATCATAAGTTACTGTAGTTTTGTAGGGCCCTTTGCCCCTTTCTTCACCAAAAATTGTCTCTTGCATCATTTTTTATATTCTCAAAACATAAAATATAAAAAAATATTTTTTCCTTCCATCTCCACTATCTGACAAGTTTTACACGTGTCAATATCACTCACCTTTAGTTGTTGAAACCAGTTAAATTCTGACACGTTTACAATTGAATATTCCAGAGCACACCGTTGGATGTTCAGCACAACTTCTTAAAAAGTATTTTTGAAAAAAAAAAAAAAAAAACAATCACGGTTACTTTTACAAACACCCCGCTAGTCGACCACACACGTGTATGTACACCCGGACCAACGGCTATACATTACGCCACCGGCCACCCGCGTTCCTTTTTGGGTGACCCAATTTCCGTTATTCAGTTATTTGTATATTTTTTAATTTGATTATAATTATATTTAAACCACCATGTATTTATCTCACTAATTATGCTAGTAAATGTATATATATCATAACCTATGATAATTAATATAATTAATTTTATCAATGTTGTTTTTAATTTACATATAATTAATTTTATAATAATATTTAACCATAATGTGTAGCATTAAATTTCACAAAATGCAAAATTATTTACCCAAATTGAAATGTAATTAACATTCAAATTTCACAAACCTACTTATAATTTTAAATTTTATTTTATTTTACTCAGATCACAATTCAGTTAGCACCTCTCTTATATAAGCATATGTATAATTTAAATTGTTTTATTCTTTTTAAAGAATTTATTTTAGACCACACTTATTTAATCCAAATATATATGTATCTATTCAATGTGAATAACTATTTGTACGTTTTTTTATCAATTAGATTTAAATTTAAAAAAAACATGTTTATAAATAAACAAGAAAATATTATATATATATATATATATATATATATATCATGAATTATATCACATGATTTGACTTTTTATTTATAGATAATTTGAAACGAGTAGGTTGTTGCCAATTTCTATTAAGCTAATGAAAATGCACAATAGGGGCAAATGTGTAAAGGGATAAAAAGTTTCGTGGAAATTTCGCAAAAACTTCAATGTTGAGACTGATACAGTTTAATTGAGTTATCTTTTTTTAATTATTGCAAAAAATAGAAATAAAATCGAATTCTTATTGGACACATAAAAAATGAAAAAAAAACACTTTATATTTATTTTAAAATAAATTTATTCTATATTTTAAAAATATAGAAAATAAATATTTTCTTCTGTATTTTCGCAGCTGCAGATCTATATACAATTGAAGATTAGCAGATGTTTTATTTTTAAAAAAATATTTTTAATATTAATATGAAAATAATATGAAAATACAAAAAAAATATATAAAAAAATCTATAAATTGTTTTTAAAACATTTTGAAACGAATTGCCATGATATTCTTCTCTTATTTTCCGGTTCCTTTTCAATCTTTTTAGATGTACGACTCCATTGTGACCATTCATACTACCTGTCTCGATCATGAGATGTGCATTCACATTTTAATGATTTGTGTTTATTTACATGGATATTAATGCGGTGTTTAGAAGTTTATTTTAAAAACAGTTTTTTTTTATGTTTTTAAATTTTTTTTTTATTTTAATTTTTTTTTAATATTTTAGATCATTTTGATACGTTAATATTAAAAATAATTTCTTAAAAATTAAAAAAATAATATTATTTTAATATATTTTCAGATAAAAATATCTTGAAATGCAATATATTTCCAAAATAATAAACATCTTAATAATTACCTGTGAATTGTAATTACTAATGCATATATATATGCCTGACCTGGTAGAGAGATATATACAAATGAAAAAAAAGATTGAAAAAACATAAAGAATATTTTCCAGTTTATACGAACAAATATATTTTTTATTATTGTATAAAAAATATTTAGAGCTTATTTGATATTATTATAGTGATTGTTTTCTGTTTGGATATATATATCACATTAAAATAATATAAAACATAATTTTTTTATTTTAAAGAAAATGTTTTTTTATCTTTTTTTTTTAAAACACAAAAATAAACAAGCACACATAAATAACTACTCATATTTATTTTCTGAGCAACAATACTAGCTTAATTAGTGTAGATTTGTTTCAATTTAATAATATTTTTTAATTTTGAAGCCAATCGTCATGGAAGAAATTCTAATCCACACATCTCTACGCCTCCCGGGTCTTATCTTTAAGGTCATGGTTAAGTTTTCTGCCTAATTTATGCTTCAGAAGGACTAAATTGAATCTTAAAGTGCGAAAACAAAAGCTTTTTGCATTTCATGTAATAATATAGGTGTCAAAAGTATATCTCGTAACATTGAGTTTTGAATTTATTTATTTTTATTGATCCAAAAAACATGGAAATTAAGAAGAAAAAAATATTGTTGTTGTTTTGAAGAAGTTTTGGAGGTAGACAGCTGAGTGTATAAATGAAATATCTGTATGTGCTGGTCCCTCTATTCTTAACTTTCTCCGATTTACTCTTTTATTTTTTAAATAATTCACTTGGTCCCTCTACTTTTGAGAAATGTTTTCATTGCGGTCCCTCCATTCCAATTCTTTTCATTTTAGAGTTAATTCTTGAAAGATATCAAAAAAGATGTACTCATTATTAAAAGTCATATTTGTTTTTGTGCTTTAATTTTTTTAAGAAAAGAATATATTATTTTTCATGTTTTTTCTTTACTCTCACTTAATTTGTTTTTGGTGTTTTCAAACTATTTTAATTTGCTGGTGTAAAAACTATTTCTTAAGAATAATAAAAATTATTATTTTGATGTATTTATGAATTTGTTTTTGTTTTTGAAAAGGCTACACTCTCATACGCCTCTTAAGTGTTAATTATAATTAATGTTTTCTTTAATTTTGTTGTTGATGATAGAATTTTTAAAGTAAATTGCGCATCAAACAAATTAGTATGATTATTAATCTAGATTAAAAAAAATATTGACTTTATTTTATTTTTCAAATTCTCAGCAGCTTACCATGGACTTGATGTGGCATTCAATATCTGTTGGCTTGAGCCAAGGAAAATGTACGAGGGAGGATATGAGTGAAACTAAAGAATAATCGGCGAGACATTTGCAAGGAGTTGAAGGTTAAGTACTAACCACTCAATAGCAATAAAATGGAGGACTAAATAATTATTTTAATTACTTATTTCTTGAAAAATCAAATTCTCAAAGGATGCAATGGACACCTGTCATATCTCGAACCTCATATACAGTTAGTCAATGGATTAACGTGATACGAATTCCTTACGATATACAACAAGTTTTTATTAATATTAAAAATATATTATAATATTTATTTATATATATTTTTAATATTAATATAGAACAATTATTTAAAAAAATATAAAAATATTCATTCAATATATATTTTAAATAAAAAATAATTTAAGAGACATTTTAGTAAATAAATTGTAACGCAAACTAAGCGCTCATATTAATCTCAATGTTAACAAGACCAAAAATCAAACTTGAATTCCAATTCTTTTGCTTTCATTTATTTATTATAATAATAATATTACACTTTTGTTCTGAAAATATATTTCATATTTTTTATAATGAGATTAATATGAGAAATGCATAATTAAAGTTATTTAAATAAAAAATTCAGTATTATTAACGCATAAACTTTATTGAAAATATCATCAATATCAATTTTTTTTTTATTTTTTTTTTATGAAAAATCATAACAACATCCATTTACATATTAATCAAAATTAAATCTTTGATTTGTCTAAAGAATATAATCCAGATATCCACATTAATAATAATAAAAAAATAAATCTATTAAAAAATGTAATAAAACACTTCTCTAATATCACACAGTAGATTTTTTAAATTTTAATAAAAGAAATATGGTATTATTATTATTAATAATAAAAATTCTTTTCTTTCATTTTTCTGAACATTGTAATATAGTAAGAAATCAGTTTTTTTTTTTTTTTTTTTTTTTTTTTTTTTTTTTTAATTTAAATGGCAGTGGTGCGCTCTATATAAAAAGCTCCAAGTATGGGAAAACCAGAGCAGTGGTTTCTTTGTTTGGTCGATGAGAAAAATTCTGAGGGTGTATTTGTCACTAAATTAACCACCCACCATTTCCTTTTTGTTTTTCTCTCTCTGTTTATGCTATATAAACAACAATCGTTTTCTTAACGTTATAAACAACCTCGCTTTCGCCCTTTTATTTATGTTTTATGTTCAAAGAATCATTTTCAAGAGAACCAAGAGCAAATTTTAAGAATTTAAAGGCACCTGTAGTTATCAAGCAATTAAGGATTAACCCATGGCTTCAAACGCAGCAACACCATCATCGCCGTCCTATCTTCTAACGTCCGGTGCAAGTGGGAGAATTACTGCATTATTTTCCGTTCAAACGTTAAAAAGCTTGTTGATGCTGATAAATGCATTCTTTTTGCTACTTTTAGCCCCTTTCCGTGGACGGAGACGGATGGTGGTGGCGGCAGCGGTGGCGGCGAGGGGGTCATCTACGTCTTCGTCAGGTGATCAGAAATCCAAGGATGGTAGGTTGTTGCGGGAAAGTAGTAGCGGGGTCCACCGGACCAAGCTGCGGGTCCCGGCAACAATTGTACCGTGGAAGAGTGGTGGTGGTGGTGGTGGTGGGGTGACGGCGGTGGTGGACCCGGAAGTTGGGGGCAGGCGGGCCATTGCGATAAAGAGGGTGTTACATGATGATGACACCAATACGGTCAGGGAATTTTCACTGTTTGTTACTGCTCGGGGTGACACCCTTTTTACCCAGCTGTGGACCCCAGTTTCTGCTAAAATCAGGTATGCTCGTTGAATTTGATGTTTTTATTATTATGATTCTGTCTCAATTAATTAATTTCAAGGGGCTTGAGTTGTTGATCAGCTGTTTGTTTATTGGTGATAATTCAATTAATTTGATGGATCGTGTTTGATTATGATCCAAACAAGGACACTTCCTCATGTTTTTGGTAATTGAATGATTAAAAGAAAGGAGAGTCCTGTTTGCTGTTAGCAGAAAATTCAAGTTTAAGACTGAAGAATATGGAAACCGAATTGCTTGAATAAATGGGAAGTGAGAATAAGTTCTTTTCTTGGTTTTTGTTCTAGTTTTTGCAACATATTTGTGGAAAAATAAATTAGTACAAAAATGTTTCTGCAAAAAGGCATGATTTATGATAATTTTTCCCAATGTTTGGAAATGATTATGCCTTTAATATCATATTCCAGTTTAGTAGATTCTGTTTTCTTGTTTGCATTAAGTAATTTAATTATGACCTAACTGTTTCTTTGAGTTTGGAACAAGGAATATGCAGATTGATCACCTAAATGTTCTTGCTTTTTATCACCACTTGTATTGGAAACCTGTTTCCTGGTTTGTTTTAGCTGAGTTATGTCACTATCTGGAATGCGCATATAGATTTCATGCTTATTCTTCTTGTTCATATCGCCCTCTTGAATTCTGGAATGCTACAATTCAGACGAGTTTCATGTTTAAAATATTTTGATGCGTTGCCTTCACTTGATGAACTGCATCATAGATGGCTGCATTTCCAACAGCACTGATTAATTAGACAACATATTCCTGGACATCACTATTGTTTCTATAACCTATTGTTAGAATACCACCTTGTCTGGAAGGAATAATATGGTCTGAGCAGATTGGTCTAATAATTATCTGAAGAAGGACCGCCCCCCAAGAACTGTAGTTCTCAGGTATAGCTATTATTATTTATCCTTGGCTATTTTTCTGGTTTTAAACCTAACATCTCTTTCACCTGGTCCCTTCCTTCCTCCTTCTCTTGTCACCTGCATTATGGTGCCACAGTCTTCAAAATGCCACTTGCATCAGAGAGATTGAATTCATTGTTGTTAATGCTGTTTGTAGTGTCTGAGACTACCACATATATTTTCTGACAAGCCCATCTATAGGCACGAGTCTAATGGATTGGATTCTTCTTAAACATGATTTGGCAGATGCTTCATATGAACATTCAGTTATGAGAAAATGAAACATCTAAAAGTATAGTTTTGTGTCGGATTAACACAATTAAAGGGAATAAATAGGTTTCATTCACATTCTGTTTCTAATTGGTTTATTAGACAGAGTAAAAATGAATTTATCTTAAGCAGAGCAGCAAGTTCGAGTCCATTTCTGCTGCCTGAAATTGTGGCAACTTGTCTTGAGTTGATGACCATCTAGGTAATAGAGTTGCATAATGACACTCGAATGTGTTGTGATTATCTAATCACGTGTGTAATACACATGCTAGAACCAGTATTCTTACATACCATGCTTAGTGTACACATATGACGCAGATTTGACCATTATGACAGTTGACACCCTCGAGTATCATGACATTTCTCTAATTACAAATTTAGCAGGATAAAACTTTAAATATTTGAAAATTAAGTCTAGCTTCAAGGTTTTTCATTGAATTAGTAACGAGATTTTGCAGAGAATTTTTAAGGACACTGCCCTGCTGCTGCTGGAATATTTTGGCATGCTTTTGGAATACCAAGAAAATGATAAACTGGAAAAACCAAAAGCTAAAATATTGCATGTCATTAATGAGACAATTTGTTTAATTGTGAGATTTCGCACGCTGCTAATCCATATAACCTCAAATCTTCATAGGAAATAGTACATCCTGTCCTTATTCTGTAGCTCACTGACAACTACATGTAGGTGATTAAGCATATATCCTTGATGGTAGTGTGATGGAAGTGATGCTGTTTCCATCATCATCTTTTTTTTTGCCTGCTTAAATCTGTATAACCTCAAATCTTAATAGAGAATAGTACATCGTATTGTTATTCCGTACTTACTAACAACCAACTGTAGGTGGATTAAGCATATGTTATTGATGCCAGTGTGAAGAAAGTGATGCTGTTTACATCTTCTTTACTTTTGGTTCCACAGTGACTATGAGTCACTAGGTGACCTCATGCTTGATATAAAATTTTACTAATTTCGAATCTTCTTCTTGTTATGAAGTTAATTATGGTGGTTTTTATTTGTTATCGGTTTGTTCTCTTACTTTTATCTGGAAGAGTACAATGACTCATGCTTTCCTGGTGCTATGTCCTAACATCAAATCACATATCTTTTCTAGGGGGCTGGTTGTTCTGATGCATGGCTTGAATGAACACAGGTTTGTTTATGTGCCTAATGGTCCATTTGGAACTCATTTTCTATTGATTCTATTATTTGATTATTATCTCACAATACCATTCCTTACAAACAGTGGAAGATATAATGACTTTGCAAGGGAGTTGAATGCTAATGGGTTTAAGGTGTATGGAATGGATTGGATTGGTAAGTTTGAAATTTTACATGGTTGTTTGGATTTCTCATTCCTGATTAGACAAAATAATCTCTTCATGCTTGCTTGATATCACTACCTTGCATTTTGGTGATCATAGTTGTGGTGGAATTTGTGTCTGTCTCGTACTTGAAGAGTTTTAATTTTTGACAACTATTTTCTTTGAACATAACCTTTTGGTTTCTTTGTGGAGATGGAATTGAAAAGCATATGATAGTATGATCTCATGTCTTCTTGACAAATGTCTTGATTTGCCCCCCTCTGGTATGGGTATAATCTTAATCATTTGATGAGTTCTCTAGAGGCCAAGATTTGTGGTTTCTGATTCATTAAAAGGTGCTGGAATCATATTTCATACAATCACGATGCTTAAAAGAGACCGAGTTGTCTCACTATAGGATTCCCTTGAGCTTATGCAGTGACACGAAAAGGAATTTTTTTTTTCTTATCCTTTTCAACAATGGTCATTTTCTTTATCTGCTCATGATATTGCAGAGCAGCTTGTTTTACTCCCGCTGTTTCTTAAGGGGATCGCGTGAAGCAGGATGGATCATAAAGTTAAGATTGTATTTCGAGTTGATGCTTATGAAATTGATTCTACAAACTTAGTAAGGAGTGCAAACTGGAAGAAATAAGTTGTCCAGTTTAGTAGTGCAAATGTGCTACCTTGAACATTATATTTCCACAAGTTCATCACCTGTGCTATGATGGATGCTCTGGGTGAATAATTCTGAAATTCTCATGCGAAGACTGAGAACCAGTAGAAAGTATGAAATGCGAAAGAAAGGAAAAATCCATCAGTCACTTGTATTTTTAGTTTCCTTGGTTAAAAGTTCTCACTTCTCATTGAATATTATTTATGTTCATGGTAGCAGTGGAATCCAAATCCGAGCTGGAAATTATATTAACACTAACAATTGATGGGAGAAAAAGTAATATATAATCCCCGCTTTGATGCATTGTTTCTCAACTGTTTCATGAACTTGCAATCTTCTTCAACAATGCATCTATATTTGGGTGTTGCAGGATCTGGGCTTTCTGTCCATTGGTGCAAAAAGTAACATGTGAAGCTACTCTTAATAAGTAAGCTTGTTATTTGCATGCATGTGTCTGGCCTCACTTTTCCGAAAATCTCAAAAGGGAGGACTAGTGCTTCGCTGTCATGGTCTTCTAATATGTTTTCCAGCTTTATGAGCTAAAGAGGCAGGAAAATGAAAGATACTGTGTGCTTAACCTTTGTAAATTTCTCCTTAAGAGTAATGTTTTTGACTAGTGTAGAACTTTAGAAAAATACTGAAGACAATATGATCCCATGCCTGATGTCAGCACATTGCAGAACAAGCCTTCAGTTTGAAGGCACATAACTGTGCTCATGTCATGTTAACCGAGTGACAACATTGACACCTGAATTAAGATCTTATATTTCTGTTGCAATTCAAATTTGCTGGTGAAAGCTGCATGTCCCTTTTTTTTTATGGCTTAAGCAAAAGTTTCTTTATTTTATGCGTTTTTGATTTTCCATGTGCAATCCAATTCACTTTACGAACATTTTTTTTTATTATTAAAATGATATCTTTGTAAGTTACATTTTCATTTCCACATCCGTCTGGTATGGGTGTGAGGGCCGATGTGTAGCCACTCATATTGAAGGACTTTAGCTGCACAGTTTCTGTCTGCAACTTGCTGCTTTGCTAATTAGATTACATGGTGCAGTATCTTCTGAAAATTAGCTCATGAGTTTTTGTTGTCTTTTATGTATGTTTTCTAACCTGTCCAATCCTTTTCTTCAAATCAGGACATGGTGGAAGTGATGGTCTACATGGATATGTTCATTCACTTGATTACGCTGTTGATGATTTGGTATGTTTTGATTTGTATCCACAAGATGCTGATGGGTTTATTTTGCATCTGATGAATCTAAATGCACTCTATTCTTGTCCAAAATTGTACAGAAATCATTTCTTGACAAGATCTTAACAGAAAATCCGGGGTTTCCATGTTTTTGCTTTGGGCACTCAACAGGTGCAGCCATTGTTCTCAAGGTATGGTTTCTTTGCAATCATAGTCTCTTGTATTTCTCCAAATGTATCATTTAGCAGAAGCTCCCTGTTAATGTGTATGCCTGGGTTTATGCACTTATTCTGTATTGCATGGCAAGATCCAATCACAACATGTGAAATCAAGGTTCATGTAATTATTTCTCTAACAATTTTCACTTCTTTTTTTGAGTAAATTTGCAGGCGATGATAGATCCAAAAGTCGAAGCCAGTGTATCTGGTGTGGTATTGACTTCACCTGCAATAAGAATTCAGCCATCCCATCCTTTGGTTGTGGTAAGAATCTCTGTTATATTTGACTTTCTAGTTCATAAACTATAGAAAGACATTGGGTGGTACTTTGTTGATATGAGAACAGAAATCAAATCACTATATGTGATGCCCTTATTTTTTGGCCATGACAGATGCTAGCCCCAGTTATGTCATTTTTTATACCAACTTTCCAACTTAACACATCAAATAAGAAGGGCATGCCAGTTTCTCGCGACCCAGAGGCACTAGTGGCTAAGTATTCGGACCCACTAGTCTACACGGGACCTGTCAGGGTAAGGACCGGCTATGAAATTCTCCGAACGACAGCCTATTTACAGAAGAATCTGGAAAGATTGAGAGTTCCATTTTTTGTTCTTCATGGTGCTGCTGACACTGTAACTGACCCGGATGCTTCGCAAAAACTTTACGAAGAAGCATCCTCTACAGACAAGACAATCAAACTATTAGAAGGTTACTTGCATGATCTCCTATTTGAACCAGAACGGGAAGAAATCATGGAGGGCATAATTGATTGGTTGAATTGTAGAGTGTAATAGAAATCATTGAAATCTTCACTAACGAAGAGACAACAAGATCAGAAAGGAGTGAAGGCTATCCTTTGTTCAGCAGCGTTTTTACACACCGCTGCTTGAAGTCTTCCATTTAAGTAGACAAGACTAGTTTTTTATTGATGAATAAGATTCAGCATTGTTTATGTTGAAACTGGACTTTGTTGTTTCTGTACTCGTTTCACCGAGTGTAATATTATTTTGGAGTATTTAGGATCCATCCAAAACCCAAATATATATTGTAATTGTTGCCTGCAATGTCTCTGAAAAATGAGAATTTCTTGCAGGTCAGGAGCATTTTCCCATCATTGTTGTAGGCAGACAAGTTAGCCACCATAAACACACCTTCAATTTTCTTTTCCTGACTGGAAGCATGCATAGTTAAACACCATGAATTCATGCAGTCTACTAACCATTTGTTCTTCATTGCACTTAACATTTGACTTGGCTGCAGGGTATAGTCTTTTCTTGAGAGTCTAAATATTATCTGTTTATTAACCTGGGATGATTTAATCATTTACTTTTTAAATATACCATTTTTTTTTTGCATGGGAAGAAAACCCCACTTCTAGAATGTGTATTTTATAGGTCCAGGTGAACGAGTAAAACCCTGGCTGTCTCAGATTCTTACAAAGAATACACGTCCTGACTAGAACTTAAATTATGCTATGCAAATAACAAATCTTTTGTTATCATGCCATGCTTGATGTTTAAACTAAAAAAAAACTAGCTTTCATTCTAGAGGCATTTTTGGTTTTGTTTTTTTTACAAGGTCAATTATGTAAATGTCCTAAAATATGTCTACTTTTTTATTGAATTTTGTTCTAAATTTTTCTTTTGATTTTATTATGTCAATCTTACATAATAGACTATTAGCTGATTAAATTACCTCGAGTTATCTTGGATTTTCTTCTTCAACACTATTTTTTTTTTAATCTTAACATCAGATTATGAGACCTTAAAATTAACAATTTTCTTTTACTTTTCTTTTTGCGTATTCTTTTGGTCTCGTATCTCAAGTCATATTTTAGTTGATCTAAACTAGATTGTCTCGGATTATTGTAACATATTGCCCGCCACCAATCAAGTTCAAATCTATAATAGAAGAGCAGGGATCATGTGATACAATAGTTATCAGTCAGTCGCCATTCCAAGTATAATATTGGTGGGCGCTAATAAACCATGGAAGAAGATGCGAAAGAAAGTTTATTGAAATTCAATGGATGACAACATCATTCTGAAAACACATAAACTCAGCATAGAAATAAGTTAGAAAATCATTTCCACGAGTGAAATTCTTTTCAATATTTTTCTTCAACTCTTCTTTACCTCCTCCTTGATCTTTCTAAGCGTGTTCACGTAAGTATAACTGGAAAATGACACAAAAAGCTTGCGGAACCTGCAGAATGAAGCCACACAAAATGAAATATCTGACCCAGAGGAAAAACAGAAATGTAAAGGAAGCAGATTGGTTACGTTTCAATCCTAAGTCGAAATACAATCACTATTCTCTCTCAAATTGTGACAGCATACATACCAAACCCATTGGCTTGAATGTTCTGCCATAGCATGAAAGCTCTTCCGGGGATGCTCATTTAGCAGGCAGTGCGTCATTCCGTCGGCGTATCTCAGCGGTAATAACATGGACAGCCAAATATCAACAGGTCCACTGTACTTCCGCAAAATGCAGGTACTGGTCTGAGAATGCATGGAGAAGAAAATGAACATCCTCATCATAAGAGATCAACACAAATGATGTAATATGGCCAATCATTTTGAGGGGAAAAGAAAAACAGTTAATTGAACTTCTGCTGCAACTGATATTCTCCAGAGACCCACATTTTAGCGGGCAAATGCAAGTATTCAATGCCAGCACATCACCGTACTAAAATTAAATAAGAGATATTTCACAAGGGAATGTGGGGAGAAGGAAGATGCACTTTTGGTAAACAGAAGTAGAAAATATTCATTATAAACTACAAATAATATAAAACAATGGGGTTGCCTGCTCATGTATGTTTTCACAACATCAATGGATCCGGTCAAATAACTGAACCACAAGAACTGGCATAAAATGTAACATTAGGGTAAACTAGGAGAAGCTAAAGAACATGCATGCTTACGAGTTCCCAGGCTTCCACACTTCTTTTTGAAACATTGTGCAGGAGTCGGCTGCATATGCAGAAAACATATAGAGTTAAAATAAATAAATAATCCCTGAACTAACAGCAATTTTTTCATTGGGGCTATTTGAAATGGGCCATTTTCTTAATAGCAAAAGAAAAGATTCAAAGCAGGCATAAAATTTATCTTGCACTTTTGCACAATGATATGGCAGTTATGCAATCCAAAATGCAGCCCACATGTTACCTGCTACTCCACTACAGATAAAGCTTAAAACTTTGAAATTTAAAAATGAAACTCATATACAAAATACATTCCAAAAGGAATATAAAATTTAACAGACCATTTAAATGCAAAATAAGGAAGATTTTACTGCTCTTTCATTTTCATATTCCTTGCTCATCTTTTACAAGTCTTTCCATGAGTCTATTATGATTCAGAGATTTCATACAAAATACAGTATTGGGACTTAATTTGTGCATTCTAGTTCCCCATTATTCAGTCCGATTTCCTTGTTCTATTGCAAGTATCGGATTTAAAAAGGGACTTGAACGTTTGAGGCTACAT
Source organism: Salix caprea (assembly GCA_964035475.1). Classification (NCBI taxonomy): domain Eukaryota; kingdom Viridiplantae; phylum Streptophyta; class Magnoliopsida; order Malpighiales; family Salicaceae; genus Salix; species Salix caprea. The sequence goes on from OZ037744.1 coordinate 28,540,914, forward strand.
GAATGGTGGGCATACATTCCAAAATCGTTTAATTAAATGGAGTTATTAATGTTAAATGGTCTTAGTAGCAATAGTTCACATTTAAACAAAATGACAGATGTATGAGAACCAGGATTGAGAAAAGAGAAAAGTCTTTAAGCATACATAGTTTACTAAAGCTTAAAAGCATCAACTTACCATACTCCATGATGAACATCACGATGATTACAATGACCAGAAACCCCATAGTTATCAAAAGTAATAATCTGAGAAGTAAAGAATTTGTGTTTAAGATCAGTGTACACGTGTAAGCCTAAAGATTTAGCCAATGAAAAAAAAATACTCATACAAGCATCATGAAAGCAAGTATTTAATGATCCTTAACAGTGTTAAAATGGAAGCTGAATGTATCCAATGGGAATGGACAACTAATATAGTTCACAGGAGCCACAAATCTCACCATGTCAATGCCATGACTAGATACCTCCTCTTCAATGATCTTTGCCAACAATTCATGGTCCCAGACTTTGCCAAAACCATCCTACATGTTGGCACTGCATCAGGTTTCAGAGGCCTCAAGATGAAAATTCAACTAAAATTATAATACACGGGTTTCCAGGGATGACTAGGAGTGCAACCTGCAAATCTGGATGGTCTAGAACCTTCACCTGTTGAAGTGGAACCTGCACAAGCAGAAATTGGAAGTTCAAGAACAGAAAGGTGGTTCAGGTAAAATGCTTAGAAAATTTTGTTTCTCAAATTTTGATGATGTTTTCAGGTTACATCAACTAATCAATACTATTTCTAAATTTCAAACCTTGATTGTTTCAATATGAATATAAGATATTGGACTGCCAAGTGTGCAGAAAAGTTTCAATTATTTAGATTCCAGATTACAAAGTACAGATTTGAAACCATAGATCTTTGGTGTTCCATATTCCTAATCCACCTTGAGGACAGCACAAGCCTGGTAGAACTCCTGTTTTCTAGTGTTTCCTATACCATCTGCATTGCCTACATGAAAAACAAAATAAAATGAATTACAAAAAAAATTGTTTTAAAAGTCACAAGATACACACACACACCAGGGTGTCACCCGAACCATTTAAGAAATTTATGAAACCATCCATAAAGAGAGTCTATACCCAATGCTTGGATAGGGAACACCAGCCTTTCCAAAATCCATTTCAAAAAGGAAAAGGAAAAAGAAAACTGCTGAAAGGAGGGGGAAAACAGAAAAGAACCAAAGACTTCTGTGCCTTCAAAAGGAAGAAGTTTAGCAAGGGCAGATAAAACATATATGGATTAAAACTTCTTGTGTTGAAAATGCAAGCCTCCCATAGTTAGCTATTTAAAGCGCTTTAGCAGCAGGCTTTAAACTCAGATGCTTATATTAACTGCTTTAAAACTTAGTAAATGTAACTACACTAGCAAGTAAACATGGAAACAAGATCCTAAAATCTCATTTCATAGATCATCTTTTGGTGAAAATATTTACAGGGTAAGAAATGAAATCATTATATAGGTTTAGAGATGAGTTCAAAACCAACAAAACAAATTCATTGCACACTTTGTGATGCTAGTTTAAACTTTTTACATGCATTTATCAAGCAGTGGTATGACAAAATTGTAATATTCAACTTCTTTCCACTCCAAGTAACATCTAATCAACTTTTACAATTTAGGGCTTTACCTTAATTGAAGCAAACAAAGCAAAATAGCAGGAAAAAAAGAGAGAATCACCGTATAATTTGAAACCTGAAAGATCAACAACTATAGAGTAGGAGACTCCTAATAAAGGAAGCTTTAAACTTCTCCCTTTTCAGATATAATGCCTAACAATCATATTAGGGAATAAAAAAATAAACCAAAAGCAAAATCTGGCTCCATGTGGCAAATACTTCTGGGTTCTATTAAGAAAACTTCACAGCAGCACATTCTCAATTTTGGTCTAAGCATTTCTTAATTCCAACCATGGCCAACCCAATAGACATAGAATTACATCTAAACATGAAAGAATATTGAAACTAAATCACATATTAATGAAAGCAACATTACCAATTGAAAAACATAATATGTAAAGATTATGCCCTCTGGAAATCAGATAGTTTATAGTTGGTGAGAAGAACCTGTACAAGATTTTTTTATAAGAAGCAACACAAATTTCAACATAACATAAAAAAAAATTCAACTTTAAATGCCAAACACCAAAACAAGAAGCTTTACATGGATTCATCGTCTGGGTGTGCAACAACAAGCAGGGCATTTCTCTTGGATAGAGCTCTATCTGGGTTTAATAAGAACAAAAGAGTGTCAAACCTTAAAAAATTAAACCATAAACAACATATTATTAAGAGAAAGCAAAACAATGTTTATTGCATAGGAAATTTCCACCAACCATCACTCAGAAATGAAGTTTTTGAAAATGAAGTTGACGATGATGAGTAAAGAACTTTCCATAAAGAAGCAATCCAAAGTACAATTAGTGAAACAACAACCAAACTCCATCCCATCTTTATAGAGCATTCACCTGTTAAGTACAAAGGACACACAAATGAACACACCAATTCAGTTATAAGGAAAAGAATTTACAGCATTGCATGGAAAATTGAAATGACACAACCTTTTCAATTTTTTTGCTATGAATCCAAATGGGTTTTTGTTAGAATCAACGAAATTTCAAATAGGTTATGAGATGAAGAAAAAAAGAAGTTAAACTCACGCCGGTCTCAATGCCATGCGTTCACCGGTGATCTTGTCTTTCGTCTCTGTTTATTAAGTTTGATTAATTGATGATGGTTTTTAAGTTCTCGATGGTTTTGTTTTCTTGGCTCTATTTTTTTTTTTAAATAGTTTGGGATTTAATTATTATTAGTTGTGAATTAAAGCTAGTTTTAGGTTTTTTTTTAAAGAATTATTTTTTATATTTTTTCATTTTTATTTTTATTTATATTTTCAGTTGTAAAAAATATTTTTTTTTAAAAATAATTATAAAATATTATTTCAATGTATTTTTAAATGAAAAATTCTTTTAAAAAACAATAATATTATAATATTAAATTAATTTTTATTTATTGATTATTATTTCTCTATTTCTTTATGAGTGATGAATGAATGACCTATTATGATATTTTTTACATGTGTAGAATTTTTGGAATTGAATTCAATCCATAAAGTTAAATTAATTTTGTATTTGTAGCTTTTTTTAAGGTATTGACTTAAATTCAAAATAAAATTTAATTTATAAGAAAATGACCAAAAGCGAATCAAAGGGATGCCAAATGATTTGCTATGAAATTAAGTTTTAATTGATATTGAAAATTATTTTTCAAAAATAGCCTCTTTTTATTTCATTCTAGAAACCCTAACTTTCATCTCTTCTTTCCTACTCTTTTTCTATCTTTTCTTTTTCAACCGCATTGCATGTTAAAAACATTTTTGAATTTTTATTTTTATTTTTTATTTTAAATTTATTTTTTTAATATTTTAAATTTATTTTTTAAATATTTTTAAATTATTTTTTAAAAATATAATAAAAATTATTTTAATTTATTTTTAAATAAAAAACACTTTAAATCATATTCTCAAATAAGTACTCCAACTGGACACCTTGTTCAGTTGCTAAAAAGACTTTTTAAACTAAAAAATAACATTTATTATTTAAAGAATTATACATCTAGATTTCAACAATTTCACTTGCAGCAAAATAATTTACTTATTAGTCATTTGTTTTCTAGAAAGTTAAAATGAGAAAGTTGAATTTTCATAAGTTTAATCCTTTGACAGCCAACTTTAACATACACAACCTCTTTTTTGCTCAACTTCTAAAATAATATTTAATAATAGATGAATTTCCTATCTTTGTGAAGCCATTACAAATTTCTTCGAACATGTGTATGTTGCGATTTACTATTGAACAAAATATTGTAATTTATTGACTTGTTATATTTGATTTTTGAATAAGTAAAAAAAAGTTAAGATTGTTAATTGAATTTATTTCCATAGGTATTCCAAACAATATAATTAAATTTAATTATTTTGTTTAGTATTTTATTCTAAACACGAGAATTGTAATATGTTATTTATTCAATTCAAATAATATTTAGAAGTAAATTCAATTTTCACTTGTGATTTGACTACAAACAAGTTATCAAGGCTTTCGTTAGATAGCATTTTCCAGTTTACAGACTTCACCTATGAATACGTGGATCAACATGAAGATATCCTAAAAAGATATTGTTTCATTTAAAAGAAAAAAACAAATGTGAACATTTTTTAAATATAATTAAAATGATTTCATTTTGGACTTGATTTTTTTTAAATCCTTGAAATCAACACAACTAGGTTAACCAAGTTATCAGTTGACCTATTGGGTCATTTAGGTTTAATCAAGTTACTTTTCAAAACAGTTTGAAAAGAAACTAGGTCTAACCTCTAGATAGACGAGTCACCAAGTCAACCTATAGCCATTCTTACAAATGACAAATTGAATATATGTAGTTTATCCAAATCTTTAACTAAAGTGGCATTAATTTTATTTCTATTTTAAGTATACTAACAAAAAAAACTAAAAGAACTAGGTGTTTATCTATTCTTTCTAATTTATGCTTACACCTAATGACACTTTTATTTTATTTTTTTTCTAATATTTTTTTTTTTCATTTGATCCTTTGAAGAACTTGATTTTGAGTTCTTAAAGTGTAAAAAAATCATGATGTTTGATAAATGCTCGATTTTGCAAAAAAACTATATTTAGAATTTTTGTTTTTTGAAAGATTGAAAATGATGAAATTGAAAGAAAAAAAACATGACATCTCTCTTTGAGAATTTTGTTACTGAAGGAAAAAAAAGAAGAAGAAATCAAGCACAAAAATGAATGAAAAGAAGAAAAAAAAGGTCACTAGAGCCACATCAAAGGTACAACATGAATATATGTTGCCATCTAAGAAGCCCTTGTTGAGACTATTCTAACAGCATCAAGTATGACAATTATCAAAGCTCAAGAAACAAAAAGAAGCCAATGAAGCTAGAGAAGTTCTTGAGTAGTATCGCCCATAATATGATATTTTGCTTTAGTACTTGACCGAGAACAATAATTTGCTTCTTACAGCGCTAAGAGATCAATTAATCACCAAGGAAGAAACAAAAATCAATAGTAGAACGACGATCAATAGGATCACCATCTCAATCAGAATCAGAAAAGGAACGCACCTCAAGAGAGGAATGAGCTGAATTGTGTAACCCATAAAATATAGTGCCTTTGATATATCATAAAACACGTACCAAGGCATCGTAGTGTGAAGAACAAGAAGCAACTATAAACTGATTGAGAATATGAACAACATAAGTAATGTCTATACGAGTAGCCGTGAGATAAATAAGACTACCAACTAATTATCGATATAGTGTGGCATCCTTCAGAGGTTGACCATTAAAACGAGTAAGATGATTTTGAGAATCAATCGAAGTAGATGCAGTCTTGCAATCAGTGAGACCAACACGAGCCAAGAGATCAGAAGCATACGTGGTCTAAGAAAGAAAAGAGCTAGTAATATCATAACTGATCTCTAATTCTAGAAAATAGTTAAACGAGCCCAAATCTTTCATCTCAAACTAACGATTGAGGAATTGTTTGAGATTAGAGATTTCAATAGCATCATCCCTAGTGATACTTATGTCATCCACATAGAGAAGAAGGAAAATGACCCCATTCTTACTCTTACATATGAAAGAGCATAGTCATAATGACTGGAGGTAAAGCCAAAATCCTGACTGGTAGAGCTGAATTTGTCAAACCAGGCACGCAAAGCTTGCTTAAGATCGTATAAGGCAAGTCGAAGTTTACATACTTTTGGAGACTGAATGTTGGAAGAAGGAGGAGGATTGATAAAAAAATATATAGTAAGATTACCATTGAGGAATGCATTCTTGACACCCATTTGATAAAGATTCCATTGGCGAGCAGTAGCAACAACAAGCAGGTTGCGCACTAAAGTAAGGTGAGCAATAAGAGAAAATATTTTCTCGTAATCAATCTCATATTCCTGAGAGAACCCCTGAGCAACAGGTTGAGCTTTATAACGCTCAATAAAACCATCTAAGTGTGTCTTGTTTTGTACACCTATCTACACCCAATAGTAGTTTTGTCAGGAGGAAGATCAATTATGTCTTAGGTATGATTTATCTAGAGTCTGCAATTCATTAGTCATAACTTGCTGCCAAAGTGAATTTGACTAAGCCTCACGATAGGAACTAGGTTCATAAGATAAAAAGATAGTATAACCAACAATAAAATCACAAAAACCATATGGTTTTGTAACCCTTTGTGGTCGTCTTGATGAAGGTAAAGCTAATGGAGATGATGGTTCAATAGGAAGCTCAACAGAAGTATTAGATGAAGGATCATCATCAAAGACAGGACCCTTAATATGAGCAACAAACATGATAATCTTTGGTGAACTAGAGAAAACACCTTCATCAAACTCATTAGAAAACAAGTTTATAAATAGATCAATGAATACCAGAGAGGTAGATGTGTGGGGTAAGTGAAATTTAAACAATGATGAAAACATTTCATACTCCTAAAAAACCAAATGACAAGAAATGCGAAGACGTTTAGCGATAGAATCCCAACAACGATACCTTTTATATTCGATATTATACCTTAGAAAACAAGAAAGACAAGAACAAGGTTCAATTGGTGTGTTCATGAGGTTGAAGTAAGACAAAACATGTAAAACCAAAAATCTTAAGAGTATTATAAGAAGAGGTTCCATACAAACGCTCATAAGAAGAATGATTGCCTATAATAGGAGTAGAAATTTGATTGATGATATAGGTTGTAGTAAAAATAGTTTCTCCCAAAAAATGTTTAGGATATAAGGAGGATATGAGGAGAGCACGGTAGTGTCAAGAATATGATGATGTTTTTATTCTGCACGACCATTTTGTTGAGAAGTGTCAGGGCAAGAATGATGAAGTTGGGTACCCTGAGACCAAGATATGAAAGAAAATCAGAATCTTGATATTCCATAGCATTATCAAAACAAAAAGTTTTAATAGTGCTTGAAAATTGAGTTTTGACCATAACTGAAAAATTGTAATAAATTTGTTTAAGTTCAGACCATTTTTCATGAGAAAAATCCAAGTGTAGCGAGCATAATCATCAACAAAGATAACAAAATAATAAGAATCGCCTATGGTAGGTGTAGGTGAGGGCCCCCAAACATCAAAATGCACAAGAACAAAAAGAGTAGTAGAAATAAAAACACTTTTAGTCAAAGATAATACAGGTTGTTTAACCAGTTAAAAAGATAGACAATCTATATTATCAGGACCAACATAACCTAACTTGTCTCTAGAAATCAAAGTTTTGAAATGACAAAATGAAATGTGTCCTAAGCGACAATGTCATGAAGAAAAATTAGATGTAGTGGAAGCAACATTATAGGTTAGGGGTACTCGGAGATAAATAAGCTCGAAGAGATGTCCATGCCTATGGCCTATCCTAAGGGTCTGTCTTGTTAGATGATCCTGCACCAAACAAACTTCAGCAGAGAAGATAGACCAAGTTCACACAGTAGGCCCACATATATAAGATTTAAGGTAAGTGCAAGGATGTGATAAGTTTTTGGGAGAGAGACATTTGATGTAGAAATATAACCAATATGACTAACAGATATATTAGAACCATAAACAGTGTATATAGAGGAAATATAGGATGATGAAGATTTTGAAAAAAAAACACCAAGGTCAGAGGTCATATGATTACAACATGCTGAATCAAAAAAATCAGGAAAAAGTACCTAAGGTGGCTGACAGAGTAATATAAGGAGTAGTATCAGTGAACATCACGTGTTTGATGATTGAGGCAACATCATCCATAAAGAAAGATGGAGTTGATGACTCGATATTACTAGAAGACAAAGACCCTCAGAGGTGGCAGCTGCAACAAAATGAGATGCAGGAAAAGACCTGAACTTATACCCAGAACAAGAAGATATTGTCCAGGCAAACTGTGGACAATTACTTTATAAGTGACCCGGAGCAATCTTATGGCAGGATAAGCACTTACAAACCTGACATTTTTCTAGAGAATGATTAGCAGGTAAATAATGATTGGAACAGTAAGGACATGTTCGTTGTGAAAACGATCGAGACTGAGGAGTAGCCATAACTGAATTTATATTCTGAGATTTGAGAGTGCCAAAACAAGTCTCATCTAATATTAATTTTGAAACATATTGCTCCAAAATAGGCAAGGGAAGATGATGAAGCAGAGAAGCTCATACAAGCTCAAAAGTTTTATTAAGGCCATTAGAAACTATAACAATCTTTGATGATATTGATAAGTAATAAAAAGTTTGGCATCTTCAGAATATTTCCAATTAGGATCAGATTGAGAAAGTTGATCCCAAATAGAATACATATATGAGATAGAAAATCATTAATGGATTGACCAGGTGTTTGGCGCATATGGTGAGGATTCTGTAACAACTGATATTGATGAGCATGCCTAGTAGTCTGATAATGTTCTTTTAAAAAATCCCAAATTGCTTTATCAGGAGAAGCAATGGTATCATCATCCTGAAATCGTCCAAATTGTAAATTGATAGAAGGCACACATGTGTTCCTGAACCAAGTGATAATTTGATAGGTTTTCCCATCCCATTCATCTAATCGATCGACAAATTAGTTCTCACTTTCATCTGTATTTTATGGTGGTTTGCCAAGAGTATTGTTAATAATGTGCCAAAGTCTTTTTCCTTTAATAAACCTTAACATAACTTGTGTCCAAATAACATAATTAGAACCATCAAACACAATGGATATAGGTTGAGCAACTTCGGAATGATCCATTATAAAAACACTAGGGCAACAACAGTTTTGTAGCAATTCTTAAGTCGACACACTGATGATGATAATTGTAGTAGCTACAGGGACAATGACAAGGACAACAACAATGATAGTGGGAATAATGGTGATACCATAATAGTGGCAGCGACAGTGGCAATGCCAAAACAAGATAAGCAAGAAGACGGCAAGAGGTTGATCAAGATAGTGTAGTTGATCAACAATGATCAAGGCGACGATGGTTGTGAAGCTATATATGTTGCGACAGTGCAGATCAACGATGACAAGACAATGTAGAAGCAGTGAAGGTTATAGACAACCTGTTGCCGAAGAGGACAAAGACAATTATGAAAGGAAGGCAAGTGCAACGACGGGTGTAGCAGCAAGATAACACAACTGTGAAGGGTGTTTAACCTTTCATAATTACGGCAGTGACAACAAGCGAGTGAACCGAAGGTCAACAGTAAGGAAGCTTATTGCAGCAGCCGGTAGTAGTGATGAGGAAGACATCAGCGACTATGGTGATGAACCAAAGGAAGACAACTTGTTGCAACAGCTAGTGGCAGTGATGAGAAAGACAACAACGACTATGTTGCTGAACCTAAGAAAGACAGCTTGTTGCGGGTAGTGACGAGGAAGACAACGATGACTATAGCTTTGATACCATGTTGACAGAATAAGATAAAGAGATAATTGAGTATATTACATGATGTAAAACACATATACAATCATCCTTTATATAGGAAATGATCAAACTAAAATAAGAAATTTAGAGAGAATCTTGGCTAAATATATGACTAATTGATTTACACTCTGGTCACGATCAGAGATCATCACGAGGATCAAACTAAAATAAGAAATTTAGAGAGAATCGTGGCTAAATATATGACTAATTTATTGCTAATTGATTTACACTTTCTAGTCACGATCAGAGATCATCACGAGGATCAAACTAAAATAAGAAATTTAGAGAGAATCGTGGCTAAATATATGACTAATTTATTGCTAATTGATTTACACTTTCTGGTCACGATTAGAGATCATCACGTCAGGGAAATCGAAAACCCTATGCAAACAAATAAATAATGAAGGAACACAGGAGAACACTTTATATATATTTATATATTCACTAGTAGTTGGGAAGCAAAGGAAAGTAGAAAAACATAAAATCTTGAACCCTAGTTTTAAAACTCAAAACGTGACAAGAAGGAAAAGGGAGCTCATACACCTCGTTTGCAGCTCCAAAATTAAAAATGAATGTATTCACGACAACATGTGAAGAAGAATAAAAGGTGAAAATGTGGCATTCATGAGAGGTTGTACAATTAAAAATAATATAAAATCATTTTTAAAACCTAACAATATCTTAAACTCTTGTGCCGACCTGACTTCTTAATATATATATACAATAAGAGTACAAGATAATCATGAGTATATTGAAATTTCAAACTTAAATAACTTTTTTAATTAATGGAAGTATTAAAAATAATATAAAAATTATTTTTTAAATACTTTAGTCAATAACTTAAGCTTTTTAGTTAAATAAAAATATTATTTATGGTGTCACCTTCTTCTTTCTGTAGGGGCTTGGAAGCATCCACGGTTTTGTCAATTGGTTGTGTGCATAAACTGTATTATATGAAAGTGTATTTTTATAGTATTTTTTAGATTATCTGTTCTGTCCTTTCCTCGATCGTTCTGCCAAGGCCATGGATTCATCCATGGTTTAGTATATTGGTTGTGTCCATGTGTACTACTACATCATAGTGTATTTTTTAAATTACTTTTTAGATTTTTTTTTCAGAATCTCATTTTAATTTTTAATTTTTTTTTTCTATTTTCTAAGTTTTTAATCTAAGCCAATATATAGTTTGTTTGTTTTTGTGGCTCAAATTGGTTTTAAGAGTGTTTTTTAAACTATTTTAATATATTTTTAATAAAAAAATATGTTTATTTACCAAAATAGTATTGGAGCAACCCTAATCTTCAAAAATTATTAGATAGAGATGGAGCCGGATCTGCAAGCCGAATATTTGTGCTCAGACCCGTTATTGTCACTCGGGTTTGGATATATTAACTGGATAGCCCGACACTTCAACAGGTCAACTAGTTGTGATCCATTATTTTAAAGTATCCAGTAAATAAATAAATAAATAGAGAGAAAGAAAGCATTGTTTATATATCCATATTTTTATGCAGCTTAATTCTGCCAAGCTTTTAAACTCTTAAGAAATTAATTAATAATTGATAGAAAATCTAAAATGCATGGAAAAACTACTGTCTCATCACTGTGGATCAGACTCTATGGACTTGCAATGTTGATCTGCACGCCTCTTTTCTTCGCAAGATGTGGTGAAATTTAGTCATGGTTTCATTATGGTTCGTTTAGGGCTTTCAGTTGTAGAGGCTTGGTCTTGCTCTAGGTCTGTTCAAGCTCGATCCTGTGCAAACAACCTTGGTTTGGCTTCGGTAGTGGTTCGAGCCTCCGAGCTGCTCATATTCTTGGTCGATTGTGGGTGATGGCTCAGAAAATATGGTCTGTGTTGACGACTATGCATTAAACGCATAGCTCATTGCTTCGGTCCTTGGTCCCTCTACAGCATTGGGAGAGCTGCTGCTTCTTGGGGTATGTAGGATTGGATGCTTGCTAGGGTCCGGGCAGCTCGTTCGGGGATTCCATTTCCTTGAGTCTCTCATTTCTCCAATTAACATATTAAAACCATTAACAAAGTATATATAGTGGGAATACAGGATGATAAAGATTTTGAAGAAAAGACACCAAAGTTAGAGTTCATATGATTACAATATGCTGAATCAAAAAACTAGAAAGAGGTACCTGAGATGGCTGACAGAGCACTAAAAGGAGTAATAAAAATGGAGTTGATGACTCGATATGACTAAAAGATAAATGCAGGAAAAAACTTGAATTTATACTGGAACAAGAAGATTTTGTCTAGGCAAATTGTGGACAATTACTATGTAAGTGACTCCGAGCAATCTTATAGCAGGATAAGTACTTACGAACATGACATTTTTCCAAAAAATAATTAGCAGGTAAACGATGATTGGAACAGTAAAGACATGTTCACTCTGAAAAAACGTAAGCCCTAAAACATGATATTTTTCCAGAAAATGATTAGCAGGTAAACGATGATTGGAACAGTAAAGACACGTTCGTTGTGAAAACATCAGCCCTAAAACAATGATTGTTTTAGGTCATGTTTTATTGGAATTTTCTATTCTAGCTAGCAGGAGTAACTATAATCATTGGATTTTTCATGCTTTTACGTGCTTTATCTAGGGTTGAAGCAGGGTGTGTAGAGGTTCATTTGCATTTCCTCTTGGTTTTCTTCCATGCCTCTCTCTTAGACCCATGCACATTCACTTTATAAGTGCCATTTTCCTTCCCTGTGCTTGGTTTTGACAAGCTTTTCTTCCTACGTTTTCATTTTTGCTGAGTTTCTTTTCCTTTAGTTGTCTCGCTAGTTCTCTACTATCTCACGTAGATTTCAGCAGACGCTGCGATATTTGAAGATATAATGAAAGGAAAGCTCAATTGAAACCTCTGGTAGCACAAACTAAAAATAAAATAAAATTGAAGCGACATATATTAATATTAATGGCCATGGGGTTCATGCAATGTATATTCAAAATATATCACAGCAGGTTAAAAAACAATATATTTGATTGTACGTATGTCCAAAAAGAGCTCATCATCTAGCTGGTGTGCCAGATTAGAACCATTTGCACTAGTAACTATCATCGAAAACCTTTTTTTTTTGCCGGCTGGGCAATGGCAATGATCAACAACAGTATTGTCGTCTCCTGCTAAAGAAAAAACCTTCATTATTTTTATACCTAGCTAGGCCCCGCCCAAGAATACCATGTACTATATTTGATAGCAAGAACTTTCCCACAGGGCACAATACATCCAAGTCAAGTTGATTCAAAGCAAATTCTTTTTTTTGGATTTGAGAAAACTCTATTTCAAAAAATATTTTATGGGTTTAAATGAGCGGGTAAAACTCTAGTTATTCAAGATTCTTACAAGAAATAATATATCTTCTGACTCGAACTCGAAATCTGTTGTACAAATCTCAAAATCTTTATCATCAGACACTCGTTGAGAACAATTCAAAGCAAACTGTTAACGATTGATATTATGATATATGTTTGTATGAACAACTACATTTTCTTTAATGGAAAAGTGGGCATCCATATGACCACCAGATAACATGACTAGGAAATTAGGGGGGGGGGGGGGGGCGAGAAAGAGACTCGTGTTAACTTTTTCAATTGTCTCAAATTTAATCAATAACTTATTGCTTTCTATAACTTATTGCACGAAAAGTTTAATAAATATAGTTTGACTTACATCATCAAACACATCAGGACTGCCCTCATATTGTAGCTATCCTTTCCAAGTTGCCCATTTGAGTCTTTTATACAATATTTTTGGTGGGTGCACTTGTGGTCCATTGCTCTCCATTTCCTGCTCAACGCGGTCATTGTAATTTTTTTTTTTTTTAATCTATAGTTTGCTCCATTCAATGACTTAAATCCTTTTCCCCCTCTACAAAACATTACATCACTTCCAACTAAACCATGCAAGGATTAATCGAGGAAGAAGTAAGCACCCTTAGGCTCTCTCATTCTACCTAGCTGATCTCTTCCTTTTCTTTTTCTTATTTATTATTTAGCATATGATTCATTTTTGAAGGTCATGTGGCCAAAGTTTGTGGCTAACAAGGTCTTGAGGAATATGTTGGGTAGCAACAACTTAGTTGTGGACTTTTCAAATTCCACAGAGACCATGTTAGAGCTTGAAGAAACTAGTTCTTGGGTTCCACCTTCGCCCATCAGTTCCAAGAAATACATCACTGGTCATGATAAGGATAAACACAAGTACAAGCTTTCTACTCAAAACTATGAGAGTCGCTTTATTTATGATCATCATATTCAAGTTATTTTCTTTTCTTTCCTAATTTCTTCTATTTTATGATCATTAATATAGATAGTTTAACAGGATCTTCGTTGGCTCATGGAATGTTGGAGGCATTGCACCACCTGATGATCTGAACATGGAAGATTGGTTGTGCGCAGAGACTGAACCTGCTGATATCTATGTTCTTGGGTGCGTTTTTAATATTCTAATGCTATATAACTGTAAAACTTTAAAAAATAATTCTATTTAAACTTCCTTTTTTAACTGAATATATATCTCACAAGAGATATAATCAATGGAATTTGTTGAAAGACTTGTGTTGAATATTTATGCGATGGTTTGTATTATTCGATGAATAGAGAAATTTGGGACTCGAGCCCAATGGTGTCGTGTATTTGTGCAGAGTGCCTGTAATTTTATTGAATATAAAAAAAATCCATTCCATATGTCTTACTTTATATATATATATATATATATATATATATATATTTCAGGTTCCAAGAAGTTGTGCCTCTCAATGCCGGAAACATTGTTCTAGGTTTTGAAAACAGCAAGATTTGCACCAAATGGAATTCTCTTATTAGAGAAGCTCTGAACAGTAGTGCTTCGAAACCTGTTCACGAAGATAAAGTAGGAGAGTTTCAAAAGGTGCTCCCCGAGATGAAAAATAGCAGTAATTCTCTTGAAAAAAGCAGCAATATTTTTCCACGCTGCTTTGATTGTATCATAAGTAAGCAAATGGTTGGGATTTTTATCACTATTTGGGTTCGATGTGATCTCCTTCCATACATACAACATCCTAGTGTCTCATGCGTAGGCTGTGGCATCTTGGGCTGCCTAGGCAATAAGGTATATATATCTATATCTATATATATATATATGTACATATTCCTCACGTAATGAAAAGGGAAAATCCATGCAAATTAATAGATATGTATCAGTGCTTTTCTGACTTGAATATGGCTTGCCATGCAGGGATCTGTCTCGGTTAGGTTTTTCTTGCTTGAAACAAGCTTATGTTTTGTGTGTAGTCATCTGGCTTCTGGAGGGAAAGAAGGAGATGAAAAGAATAGAAATGCCGACGCTTCTGAGATTTTGTCATGCACAAGATTTTCTCGTGGCCCTTTGCGCAACTTGCCACGCAAAATTCTTGATCATGAGTACGTATATATATATTTATGTGTGAAAATTCTATACCACAATAATATGCCAACCTTTTTCTGTATCTAACCAGTTAGGTAATTGATCAAAAAGGTTTCTAAGAGACGTGGCGTGATGGCAAAAAGCTTGAGATCTACACAGCAGGTCTTAAGTTCGAGTCAGAGCGTGCACCTTTAGTAAGATCCTGTGATAGCCGAGGTTTTACTTGCTCATCTGAGCTCACAAAATATGTTTTCCAGGGGTGGGGTTTCCTCGAATTAAAAAAAAAATGATCAAAAACATCAAACATCATTTTCTTTTGCTCTGATCCTTCCAATTTTTCAATTTTTTTTGTTTTACTTTATGGTGAGGGTGTGAGATATTTGTTGGTTTCATGACAAACTCTTATAGTGTGCTTAGCATTGAAAGTTTATAGGATTTAATTAAGAGTAACCTTTCTGTAATCATCATTAAATAAAGAGAAACGTAGACGACCACTTGCAATTTGGAAAATTTTTATAACAAAAAATATCTAGTCGGTTAACGGCCAACATGATAATAATTTTCATGTTTATTTAGATGGATTTGTAATGATTTCAATTGTTTTTAAGCTGATTACCTAACCTAAAACTAGAGTCATTTGCATCGAGATTTCAAGTGATGTGAATCTTGACTTCGGCTTTCATAATGCATTGCTGTATATATAATTCAGAATTTATATGAACCGTAGAGTAATAAAATTAAAATAAATAAAAAACTAGCGAGTGAGACAATTTGTTTTCATATGATGAGTAATTTATTACAAGTTGAATATGTTTAATTATTATTTAACACTATATTAGCTATCCATATGCAGTCAGGTAATCTGGCTAGGAGATTTGAACTACAGGATATACCTGTCTCATACCAAAACAAGATCTTTAGTACAGAAAAAAGAGTGGAACATCTTGTTAGAAAAGGATCAGGTATATATTGAAAAAGATTATTGATGGTGAAAGTCTTATTATATCCTTTCAAAATGATTATTACAGTCCTGAGGAGGATGATAAAGTTAAGTTCATTTTGAAAAAAATATTTAGCTCAAGGCCGAGCTCACGGAAGGCCATGTTTTCCAAGGCTGGCATGAGGGGATCATTGAATTTGCACCTACTTACAAGTACTATCAGAATTCACAAGTCTACTATGGCTGTGATCAGAAGAGGAAGGGTGAAAAGAAGCGTGCTCCTGCATGGTAACTTGTTGTTCTTGGTGATATTTAAAATGGAATCATCTAAAACAAGATATATATAGAATAAGATGATGCTCAAGAGAGGTTTTTTGCAGGTGCGATCGAATAATTTGGTTCGGAAAGGGACTGAAGCAGAAACAATACAGCAGAAGTGAATCTAGATTGTCTGACCATAGACCTGTCCGGGCAATCTTCACTGCAGAAACAGAAGTCTTAGGTAAGTCCAGGAGATTAGGAAGCTCTTTTCCAGGCAGATTCGATTGCTTAGGAAACCATTTTGAAGAGTTTCCAGATGAAAAGATATCATGTAATGACAGAACAAGCTTCTAGCTATTTACAAGAATAATAGCAGTAACTTTCCATATGCTGTAGTAATTTTAAAGACAAAAAAAAACCATTCTGTCACAAGTAATTGAAAGAGAAATCATTTATAAGATCCGTGTTATGATTACATGGGAAAAAAGAAATAGCAGAAGTAGAATGGCTTGTAAAAATAGAATAACAAAAGTAGTGATAATAGTTAATTCAACCTGTGTTTTGTAGTGATAATAGTTAATTTAGCATGTGCTTGCTAATATTCCCATGTGATGTAAGTAAGTTAGTTGGTAGTTATTTAAATGACAAAGATAGTTGCAAAATAGTTAGCTAAAATTCTTAGTTAGTTAGCTTGGAAAAAAAAATATTGCAAGTGAGGAACTTGGAAGGCAAGCAATAAGAGTTTGCCATTTCTGTATTTTATAGAAGCTTGTTATCTTTACCTTCTATTTCATCAAATCTTCTTAATCCTCCATTTTTCTTCTAACAAAATGAATAATGAGATACAACAACACAGTGGAGAACGACTACCTAACAACTCCACCCAATTGAAATACCTAATTACAATATAATATGGAATAAAAGGAACTTTCTTGAAGTGCATATCTTAGGTGATGATTTCTCAGATGAGCAATTAATCCAAAATAAGTAAGCATATGGCCACAGCATTCCCATTCCACTGTGCAGGGAGGGGAATCTCTAATATTTTATCACAGGCAAGCATATGCTATTTGCACCAGTGTTGTCAATTTCGCTTCATTTCGATTAAAACAGTCAAAATATTTCATACCAATTGAAAAAAATAAAATAAAATGACACAGTTTTTATCTCGTTTAAAATTTTAGTCCATTTCAAAAATTCCGCTCAAATTTCAGTCAGAACATTCCGGTTTCGTTCCGTCTGTTCTGTTTTGGGTAAATAGTAGGTTTTTTTAAATAATAAATAATTTTACAATATTAATCATATCTTTTAATCCGACCATTAGATTGAGATGAAATTTTACGGGGAGTCTCTTGACATACTTATATATATTATGTAAAAATTTCAGAGTAATCAGATAATATAATGACCTTGCAAGATTGATAATGATATTCTCATAATATTATACATGTTTATAATTTTATTTAGAAAAATCATTTTATTTTGTCCAATTTTAGATTAAATTACACAATTCTAAATAATTTTATTTTTGGATTTGAATTAAAAATATTGAAGTAATTATATATATTTATATGTATAAACAATACAACCCCGAAATAGCATGCCAAAACAATCCGAAACCTTTATATATTCCGTTTCAATTATTTATATGTATAAACAATACAACCCCGAAATAACATGCCAAAACAATCCGAAACCTTTATATATTCCATTTCAATTGAAAAAAAAACAAAATACTGACTAAAACAGAATTGACAACCTTTATTTATACAAAGTTGGTGCTTCTGGCATGCAGCATGACGTTCAACACACAGTTTCTAGATATTTTTTCCAATGAACTCTCCTTGATATGACTCTCCAACCTCACATATGCCATGGCGATATTCACCCATTTATTTCATGCCATAGAGCAACCCTGCTAGTAGTTTCATCCATTGCCTAAGTCAGTACATTGTTTTCTAACACGCCCATAATAACAGGAAAACAACCAGCATCCAACTTTTCGTTCTTTTTTTCCCAGGAAAAGAACAAGCTTATGAATCAATGGAACAGTAGCACGGTGGAAAAAAAGGATCCTGTTTGACACAATATTAGCACTCCCTCCGCCCCCAAGAAGAACAGCTTTTGTAAGAGCAAACCACAATCTTGATCATGGCATTTGAACCCTCAGAGGTTCGATATAAGATAGCAAATAGTCTTGAGTAACAAAACAGAACAGAAACAAGACCATGATGAAGAGCGAAAATCGCAGAAACCCTATGGATCTTATAGCACAATATTGCAGAAACAATTTTCAACTCTGAGCCAAACTTACAAAACATATAATACTGCAGTTGTAATGTATCCAAGCGAATGAAAGTTCTATCACATAAGACTTTAGAATAATAATATCGACAACTGCAAGTTAACAGAGAATAATTGAGTAGCTTTCAACCTTCACACGTGCAAACTATTAGTTTTCTGAGCATCTCTATCAACTCAGATGACGACGTGAACAGGAGAAACCTCAGAACACCAGCAAGAACTCAGAATTGTTCACTTTCTTATAGGATAAAAAAGAAAACCGAATCCAAGTACAGCTACAATAATCAAGGTATAACCTGTTATAAGCCCCACCAATCTAAACATCTGGTCCAAATTCTACATGCCTCGTTACAACTGACAAAACAAAAAGAATTGTTCCCTGATGTATACTAGGTTATCAGCATTTTGTTTCATATCTAAGATAGTTTTTTTTAGCAACCTATCTGGACGATAATTCCTCTATCATAATTTCCCCTCAATACTTGCCAAAAGAACATACTTTTGGTGGAATCAATCTTCTCCACATAATATTTTTACACTAGAAATCTTGAACAATGCATCAATGCCCTCTAAAGTAACGTAAAATGATCTAACACTGCACAAGCCTTTGCCAACAAACTTCCATACCATCTATCATTCCTAGACCGGTTCAAGTTGATTTACATTCTTCCAAAAATGTCCAATGTTCCAGATCCAAATCAAATAAACTTTTCCTTGAGAGTAGATTTTTGACAGCCGCTTAGATCCCAATTTGCTAACCAGATCTAGTACAAGATTTATCAAAATTAACCAAAAGAAGAAACAGTAAATCGACACGCAAACAGCTTAAAAATTATGCCCAAATTTTGAACAGCATGACCTTGAAATGCAGTTTTTTTATCATTCAAACAAAGGGCTCTCTTTTTCCATGCAGACCAGATCTAGAACAAGATTTATCTAAATTAACCAAAAGAAGAAACAGTAAACAAAAATAATTTTTTTTCCTGTACATTACAAATAGCATGTAAGGCATGACACTAACAAGTTTAAGACCTAAGGCTAAAGTAATGAGGAAAGTCAGTAAAACAAAAGGTTCTCTGAGGCTGCAAGAAAACAGTGAAATTAGGCATTATCAGCCCCCTAATATTTCACTTAAGTGACAGCCCATGACCTGCTAGACATCCTCCCAGGCTTCAATATTTTGAGTCACTTCTTACATCCCACCATGCAAGTTTTCCAATACTTTCAAGCAGCCACAGATATTGAAGGAATTAGAATATAATGAACATCACACAAATTCAGCACAGAGTAAATTCCAGTGAATGACTATTTCAAAGCAGTTATCTATAATCTGGAGACTTTACAGAAAAACTAGATGAAAAAACCAAGACTAAAAGCCTTCTAAGAGATGCTTTTCGAATTGAGATCATGCATTCCCCTAACTCCCGGATTCTGGTGTGCTATACTTCTTAGAAATGCCAATGACCTGCTGATATTTTGTTGTAGTAATCAAGCATCAGAATTGGTAGAAAGCAAAAGAAAAGAGGCTATTCCAGTATTGAAACGTCAGAGGTTTAAAAATGTAATGAATGGAAACAAAAAGAAGACCACGAAAAAAAAAAAGAGTTAGTACAATACATAAGGAAATAGATCAAACTAAAGTTGTTAGTGTGCTGATGAAGAAAATATTCCAGCAATGAAGAATAGTGGTTATATATTCTGATAAAAAAATTTACTTCAATATGTGGGTTTAAGCTAGTTGCTAGGTTAGGGGACTCAAAGATATCATAGTTTTTTCTATGGTCCTGAAATAAAATAATTCAGGATTAATACCTAGTTATCATATAACTGCTATGCATATATTTTCCAGTATGATTTAAATGAGTAGCATTAACCTGATATAGCATGTTTACCTGATGCATAGCAGTTATATGATAATTAGGTATTAATCCTGAATTTATTATTTCATACTGGATTTACCAATTATTGAACAATTTTAATCCAGGGATGGATTATTTATCTGTTTCAATCCAAGGGCCTTGTAGCTTTTTGGTATAGGTTCTGAAAATTTTAAATCTGGACAATTTTTATCATGGCTACAATAGATGTGACAATTTTTATTATAACATCATCCACGAGCTATTTTCTCTTTGTTCATATCCTCTATCTCCCCATGGTTCAGAAGACTTTACCACATGATTGACAAAATTAACAGCCATGCACACACTTATGCTGAATGTCAAGTGCCATCCTAGAAGTTCACTTTTCTCACTTCCTAAAACTAGCTAGAAAGGGACTTTCAACCAACCTATCACTGAAATACTTTTTTTTTCATGCAGATTTTATTTAAGATAAATTTTGTAAAGGAAATGATTTTGAAACATCAACAGATTTCACATAACACTTCCTTCATTTTTGTGTATTTTAGTGAACTATTTTAAAAAATTGGCAAGCAAGTATTTCCTAGAAAAAAGAACTCTTATTTGTGTTGATGCATTAATTTCTCTCATTCAAGGAAGTTCTTGCTCAATCAATGACATGTGAGAAAACCTTGTCTTAATTCATGAATCATCAGCTCCCCCCTCCCCTCTCCGCCCAAATACACTACCAAGAAATAAATGAGGAAGAAAAGCTCAATTCATTATAAGCTACCAACTCTACACGCAATTATTTCACTTTCCACCAATAACCCCAACACTCTTTATAGCTAAGACCCTCATGTTTACTTCATTTAGAATCCAACATTATTTGTCAAAACTCGCATTCCAATCCTAAAGTTAAATCAATCGTACAATCATCACCATACATAGCACAAACAGTTTAAATAAAATTGAGTAAATATTAAAACAAGATGCAATTGAACAATTTAGGACGATTTTTTTTATGTTTAGCTATCAATGACAGTAAAGAGCATCAGCCATCAAGATGGTTCATGTGCAGAATAAAATATAATGATTCTCTGTAATCAATCCATTTTATCTTGTATTTAAGAATAGGGAAAGAGAAAGGACATACAGAAAAAGAAAAGGTTTAATTCAGAGCATACATCAGGAATGTGCTGAAAAGTCATCTCTCTCCTGCTCATCCACTCCCCTGCATATGAAAAACAAAATAATTTTGTATAATAAGCAGGAGGGTGAAAAAAATCCTTCAATTAAAGTCTATGTTAGAAACAATTTGTGTGAGTGACCCTCAAAAGCTTAAGATCCCTATTTACGAAAGTCTTCTGATTTGACAATGATGCAGTGAGCTTTCTAGGAATGCAGTTTAGTAGATGGAAAGGCAAAACTAGGAAGAAACACGAAAAAAACTGTGATCCAAAAGTGGAAATCAAAAGAAAAGTTTGTCTCTGATGGCAATGAAGTCTCCTAACCTATGAAAATACATTGGTTGAATTGTTGAAAAATGAACCCCAGAAACAAACCCTAATTATACAATTAGATGTCTTCAATCACTTGTCTGTTTATTTATAAAGGCTTGCCTTGTGCAAACATAAGCACATCAAAATATTTGCAACATGCAAGAAATATCAAAAACTATATGTGGCAGAAAGCTTCTTTTTCTATCCCGAATTCTCACAAGAGCAAAATTGCATGTATTTTTAAGATTACAACATTATTATTCATAGAAAATAATGCAATAGTTTGTACCTCCAATATAGCTTTGGCTTCATGGTCAAATGCTTTGCAGAGAATCTCATAACTCTTTTCAAGACCCATCTGTGAAAGGAATAAAGCTCCTTATTGTTAGAGTATATAATATAATCATATTCTGGGGCCTCACCTATAAGCTTAAGCTTTTAGGTGAGATGGTTCCTTAACATGGTATCAGAGCCTTGTTGACCCAGCGGTCACGAGTTCGAATCTCACCACCCCCATTCTATTTGATAAAAAAACTAAGCACAAGGTGATGTGGGCCTGTGCAAGTTTCAAGCCCAAAGGGCTTTCACTTGAGGGGGTGTGTTAGAGTATAATATAATCATATTCTGGGGCCTCACCTATAAGCTTAAGCTTTTAGGTGAGATGGTTCCTTAACACTTATATCAGAGCCTTGTTAACCCAGCGGTCACGAGTTCGAATCTCACCACCCCCATTCTATTTGATAAAAAAACTAAGCACAAGATGATGTGGGCCTGTGCAAGTTTCAAGCCCAAAGGGCTTTCACTTGAGGGGGTGTGTTAGAGTATAATATAATCATATTCTGGGGCCTCACCTATAAGCTTAAGCTTTTAGGTGAGATAGTTCCTTAACACTTATGTCAGAGGGGGCAAACATAAATTGTAGATACTTTACATAATGTAATCAATAATCGCATACCAGGGGATCAACTCTGGATGGTGAAATGCTTGATATTGTGTATCTGCATAGAAATGAAATTGATTGGTGAATTAAAAAACAATCTTAAAAACCATTTTTTTGTGGCAGAAATGGTAAGGAAAAATCATGGATTGGTGGGGAAATGGTTAGTAGCCTAGGAAGGAAAAAGGCTTCTTCTCGTTTCTATTTGCCATTAGCATCTAAGTATACTCATTACTATTGCATTTTATCTAGCATATGAATGGAACTCAACTTAGATACTCAGAGCTAAATGTCACCAAGTTTAAAAGATCACTGAGACAACAATATTCCAAGTAAAAGACAAACCTCAGCTTACTTCGGTAGAAATTAATGGCTACTGCATTCGCTTTTTGAACCGTTAATACTACAGCACCCATGCAGCTCTACAGAAGGTGAAAGGACTAAATTAAATCTCAAATATGAAGCACAACTAGCATCTAGAAGATTTAATTCTGAGGTACGAAGTAGAAAAACTAGAGATTTACATGAAAGGGGAGAAGGATAGTTCATATTACTTGTATGCTGTTCAATAACAAAACATAGAAACATGGGTGTTTTCATATATCTCATAAGTTAATCACGACCATTAAAGAGCTACAAGAAAGAGCATCCAGCACCTTGCGAGCAATAAGCTCAATTAGTTGCATAAGGAATTTCCCCAACCCCTTCCCTTGGACATGAGACTCGAGCTGTATTTCATACACATAAAGAACAGGTATCTCTTCCTCAAGCGTAAAGCGAAAATGTACAAATCCAACCAGGGGGCTTTTATCAACAGTAGCATTTGGCGCCTCATGAACAAATATATAACGCGCTTCTGAAGAAACCATGTCCCTACACTTCACCTTTTCTTCGGTTGACCACTTAGGACCAAACACCACCTCCATATTGACCTGTAAATTTCAAACACTTTAGGCAATTCCACAATGGTACTAACATAGAATCTCCAACTGACATATTTATTGAGCACATGCAATATAAGATCACAGAATCCCAAATTAACAAAAACAATAAGACTCTTAAACTCTCTTTTTTTTTTACCTTAAGGAGGTTTTGAATGTACTGCTTTACAGAAGAGGAAAGTTTATCCCCACTTCCAGATTCTATAAACACAGACAGACCTAGTAATCAAATCATGACAGGGATTCAGCTTTCAAAAACATAGAATTTGTAAACAAAATAGCACACCCATGAAACAAAAGGAACCAACATGCTAAAATCTAATGCTAAATAGCTACAGTAAATCAGCCAATTCAATCATCCAATAAAAAATGTACTCATAAAATCCAAGGAAAAAAAAAGTCAGCCATATGAACCAATTCTGAGCAAGGAACTAAGGATTATACCATTTCTATTGTAATGACAAAATGGTTGGAAATAAACAAGATGGCTCTTCTCAGAAGATGCTGCTTTTATCAATTCATCATTTGCCTTCTTCTTTTCCAGTATCTAATCATAGAACAAGGAAAAAAAAAAGACTGGGCCTTTACATCTCAGAATCCCTTAAAAGAAAGAAGGCTTTTATTTCGTGTTGGTTTTTGGATTATACCTCTCTGCGCTTAGTCTTCTTTTCTCTGCTGCTAACATTGTTGCAGTGGCTCGCCACCCGGCTCGACTCCATTATTTTTCTGCAGCTCTACTCAAAGCTCGCACTCCACAATTTAATTACCATCTTTAAGGTAAACTTCATCCTTATCCCTATAAATTCATTAATTTCCACTCTTAACCCTATATTCTAATATTTCCTAATGTTAACCATGTAGTTTCCAAAATAATTCAAACATTCCCCCGTACCATGAGAGTGTGTTTTGTACTGTGGTTGTTTTTCCAATGATGATTTGGAAAGAAAAAAGTTTTATAAAAGTTGTTTTTAATTGAGGTTTATTTGTTAAGATAAAATATTTAGTTAAAATTGTGATTTAAGATGAAATTGAACAAAAATAATTTCATATATTTGGTTAATATGTTGTTTATAATGAGTTTTGGTTGTGAAATTACTTGAAAATATATATATATATATATATATATATATATATATATATATATATATATATATATATAACACCAAGTACTTTTAACAATGGTGCTTATATATTCTCTCTAGTAACAACAAAGTTGGAATATATTATGTCAAATTTAAACTTCAAAGATGAATCAAGACCAGCATAACTGAATTTTTTTGCTCCTCTAATTTTTTACATCAAATAAATACATATAATTAATGAAACATCATGTTGTCAATCAATTTAAGAAATAGGAAAAAGACAAATAAAATAATTAATATCATGAAAATTAACCTGAATTTTTGTTTTTTTACCACTCATCACTAGCTAAGATTGTTCCTAATTCACTACTATAGCCCACACCAATTTTGAAAGTAAGTTTTATCCATATCCTTCAATTCTTTTTATACTCATTCCTATTTGTGTTTCCAGTTGTGTTTTGATGAATACATGGCTGATTTTGTTCTTTGAATATTATTATAATAAATCTTCATCCTGTTTGATCAAAATGAGTATTATATCTTATTTAAACGTCAATTATCTTAATACATAGGTCACAAAATATATGCAACATTTACTTTTTCTAAGCAACCTTATTTATAATTTCAGTACTTTCCATTTTATATTTTAAATCATTTAACAAAGCTTGATTATATAATTCAAAATGATTAACAAAACCAGTATGTAGTATTAACAACAAGACAATAATAGTATCTTGATTATACACTGTTTACTAGAAGGATCATTAGCATATAAAAAAAGATTTGAAATCAACTAAGGTTATACATTGATTACCATTGTAATCAACCCTAAAAACATGTTACCAATAAGAAATTGTTTCCAAGATAAATGACATACCACCTAGAAAACTCATACAACCAGCCCCAAACAAATTAAAAACTAACATAAATAATTATTAAAAAATCAAAAAATAATTCAAAATTAACATTAAATTATTATTCTCATATGTTTCTTAGTAAATTTGTAGTTATAATGGACTAATATGGTGTTTTTGTTGCTGAAAATTGTCTTGTATACTCTTTTTTTTCTTTTTTAGTAACTTTAGGATACTTATAAAAATGACATGTTCACTACTTTTCTGTTATATATTGCATTTCTAAGCTTATTAAACTGTTACACAAAGAAGTAACATAATTATTGACAAGGTTTATTGAGTGTTTGTTTTAGATAGAATTCTGAATTACCAAGCAATTCTATATGTATACAATTGTAATTAGAGCTCTTGTAACTTATTTTCTTAAAAATGACCAATTCCTTTGAAATAAACACAATAAAAGAAAAGTCAATTTCAGTTATGAACACCTAAAAATAAATTGTAATTATTAGTATATTTTTCTTATATTCTATTATTTTTTATTCAAATCACAAGAAATAGCTTTGTCAATATTCAAAATTGTCTTCACACACGAGTTAATGCAAAAACAATAGCTAAATCCAGGCATTAACCCAAATAAAAAAAGATCATTTAGAAGAAGCAAAACCCAGGTAATATAAACTAATCAAACAAACAAAACTCCATCATATATTAGTTATTACAAAAGAGAAAAAAATCAAAAGAAAAAAGTAACTACCTTTAAAAATAGGATTTGATAAACAAGTGTGGTTCAATCTTAATCAAAACACTAAAAATCAATGTTTCAACCCAACTTAACCATACCCACAAAACCAAATAGACTCGTGATATTGTTATCATTATAAGAGTTTGTTTTGTTTTTGTTTTTTAAAAATAATTTTGAAAAACATATTTTTTTTTGCCTTACATTAGTATTTTTTAATGTTTCCATATCATTTTGATGTATTGTTATCAGAAATCATTTTTTTTTAAAAAAAATATTTCAATGCATTTCCAATTAAAAAAACACTTTGAAAAATAATTGTTATCACTATAACAAACAAACTCTAAAAATATGTTTGTTATATCATTTTTATATATTGATATTAACAATAAATTTTAAAAATAATAAAAATATCATTGTAATGAATTTTCAAGAAAAAAAGACTATGAAAATCAACTGTTAACGTAATATTAAGCATATACTAAATAACCGACCTTTTAAATTTAGTTTTATATTTTAAATATTTTTTGTTGTGAGATATTGTAACAAGATACGAGAGAAAATAAGGAAAACATAATAAAAATATGAAATTAGTAAGTTTTTGTTAGTTATTTAGTTAGTTGTGGCAAAATTGAAACATTTTAAAAATATAGGGATAACAATTTACAATTTTAAAATAGAGGGATAGATGTAAAACCCTTAAAATCGAGAAACCTTAAAAGTTAAAATTCTTGAAACCTCTCGTATCTTTGCCACCCTTCCGTCTCTGGGAAGTTTTTGTCTGTCTGGAAGACACGACCATGGCAATGATCGAGTTTTCACAAGAATGGAAGTCAGGATTTCCAATAGACACTGTGTTTAAAGCACCACTCTTACTCTCAAAAGGAACCTCAGAATCCTTTATTGGTCCACTTATCTTCAACCCAATCCCTGAATCACTGGTACACCTCTTTACCTCTCCTGCTCTCTCTCCTCCTCTTCTAAACCCACCACCCCATCTTTCTCTCACAAGATTTATCTCCACTTCAACACTCGCTGACGCTCCTCTCCCTCTCTCTACTGCTTCCTCTATTGCCTTTTCTTTTGGGCCTCAAGATCTTCACTTTTCTTCTCCTTTGTTAGCTTATAATAGACTCCAGTTCCTTAAATGCCCACATGATGATACTGTTGTTGTGTTTTTTACCACTGGGACTAATCTTGACCGAGTTGGGTTTTTGTTACTTTCTGTTAAAGATAAGAGCTTGGTGGCTACTGGGGATCAAAAGGGTGGGATTTTTACTGCTAATAAGAGTTTGGGGTCAAAGATTGTGAGGGTTTTAGTGAACCCAATTGAGGATGATGATTCTTTTTTGAATGGTAATTATTCCTTTTCTGGCTCGTTTGGTTATTTGTTAGTTTATACTATGTATTCCGTGAATTGGTTCTGCGTTAAATATAGTAAAAGTATGAAAAGGCCTGTTTTGAGTTATTTAGGCTGTAAGAATTTTAAGAGTTGTGGAATTGCGAGTGCTTGTTGGAGTCCTTATATAAAAGTTCAGAGTGTGGTTTTGTTGGAGAATGGTACATTATATTTGTTTGATTTGGAAGCCGATTGTTCTGATATGTATTTTAGGGGTACTAAACTGAAAGTTTCGTGGGGTGATGAAGGTAAGTTAGGGGATTGTAAATGGTTCGGGTGTGAGTTTAGTTGGCATTGTAGGGTTTTGATTGTTGCACGGTCAGATGCTGTTTTTATGGTTGATTGGAAGTGTGGTGATTTTGATGTGACTTGTTTAGCAAGGATTGATATGTTTAGTGCATATGCTCTTAGTGAAAACGAACGGTTCCTGGCTATGTCCAGGGCAGTTTCGGATAGTCTTCATTTTGCTTTGGTTTCCGAAACTATGTTAATTATTTGTGATGTGCGTAAGCCTATGGTACCATTGTTGCAATGGGCACATGGTCTTGATAAGCCATGTTTCATTGATGTGTTTAGATTGTCTGATTTGAGATCCAACTCAAGGGATGACACACATGACTGGGCGAACTCTTCAGGTTCTGTCATTCTTTTGGGGTCATTTTGGAACTGTGAATTCAGCCTCTTTTTCTATGGACCATCCTTTCCTCCTCGTAAAGGGTCCATTGCCCTGGAAATTTCTAATTTTTCCAGTTGTTTATACGCTTGGGACCATCCTTCACGTCTCATGTTATCAGGTGATGATTGTCAATGTGGAGATTGCCTTGTAAGAGAACAGTTTTGGAAGGAAGCTCTTCCTGAATGGACTGATTGGCAGCAGAAAAAAGACATAGTGTTGGGCTTTGGTGTCTTAAGCAATGATCTCTCTTCATTGTTGTTTGAGCCTGATGAATTTGGTGGTTTTGCTTTAATTAGATTGATGTCATCAGGGAAGCTTGAATCACAGAGATACTGTGCCTCGTGGGAATTGGTTAAAAATATAGAAGTGGCTCAAAGAGATCCAATGCCGCATTCAGAAGACAACTTACTTTACTTCATGGGTGATGAGGAATACAAATTCCCTAGAAAATTTAAGTATTTTGAACTTAACTATCTACATGCATATTTGAATGGCAACCTTTCTCAAGTTCTCGATTCAAACATGGCAAAGCCTTGTGAGTATCCTCATGAGAAGGAATCGTTCAGCCTAGAGTTTCATGAAGTATTATGCAAGAAGCTGAAAATTTGTGGGTTTGGTCGATTTAGAACATCCCCTGCCATTACAGTTACATTTAATGACATAAACTTGCCAACAAGCATCCATGAGGTAGCTTTGAGGAGAATGTGGGCTGAATTGCCAACAGAATTCTTACAACTCGCCTTTTCCAGCTATTCTGATTTGCATGAAGTACTTTTGAATCAGAAAAGGGTTACTTTGGAATTTTCAGTTGTTCCAGAACTACCTCAATTACCTCCATTTTTCTTGCGGAAGCCTTCAAACCGCAGCAATAGGTGGTCACATAAAGTGCAAAGTGGTGATGCCCTTGTTGGTCCGGTTCTGCCTCTCCCTATTTTGTCTACACTTCATGAGCTTCTTAACGGTTGTCCAAATTCACAGGAAGAAACAGGTGGATTTTCATCAGAATCGGAACTTAGAGTTCAATGCAATGAAGTTATGCAGGTGGCTAAGGAAGTGGCTGTATCAGATTCCACAACCAAGCTTCAGGATGATAATGCTGTCTCCCTTGATGATGACAGAGATGACTTTTTGGGTCATTCTGAAAAACCAAAGTCTTTCCTTCTATACCATCCAGCTGCTTGTCATCTCTCTTTTCAAGTTCACAAAGAGGATAATAGTGTCTACCAGGATGATAAGTTTGCTTCCATGATTACAAAAGTGCATGATAAACAGTCACCTCATCCTGAAAAGGTGGAAGCTTTCAAACTAGAATACTTTGATGATTTGTGCCCAATCACCTTGAAATTCGATGATCGTGAAGTGAAATTTAGTTCACAAGAGTCGAAAATATCAAATTTATTGAAGAAGAATTTTTCAAAATGGCAAGAGGAATTCACTCCTTATCGAGAGTTTTGTTCCCGATTTACATCCCCTCGTGACAAGATGGCCTAATGTAAGATTTTTATTTATTGCAATTTCTACTGCTTATTTCTTCAATTATAGTTGTCTCGTTTTCTTATAAGTTCATCCCTTTTCCCTTTAATTGTACTTTTAAAAACATGTATCCAGCTGATGCTTGCGTGCTGCTAACATTATTGTATAGTTTCTTTTTTTTCTTCTCCCAGGGGCTGGTTCTTCTCATACTTGATCTGATGAACACAGGTTTGTGATTTTCTACTCCTTTTTCTGTGCATAATGCTCCACTTGAAAAATTTGTTATACTGATTCTATAGTTTGATGATTTTCTTGCAATCCTATTATTCACAAACAGCGGGAAAGCAGTGATTTTGCGAAGCAGCAGAACTGAATTCACATCAATTCAAGTCCCTGAATATCGATGATCAGTCTTCCAAATCGATTCATGTTTTCTCATACTTGACTTGTGCAATCCTCAAGGTAACTGCGAGTATGAAATCAATCCAAAAAATCTATGGCTAAAATCTGCACTCTATAACCTGGAAATTATTTGATTTTTTTCCCCGCATAGGTCCGATACCCTTTTTTGTGTGTGTGTGTGAACCAATCAAGGATTGGAATTCAGAAATGCTAACATTAAGTGACTGTAAAATCAGAAAAAAATCATAAGATAAAATAGTTAAAGCATTTTCACCGAATCTGCCTTTTCAGTTGTTTAACCTCCGATAATTGCATATGCAGGTTTCAGTTCAACAGGTGAACTTTCTGGACTATCCATATTTGCAGGTTGTACACCTGATCCGTAGAAAGCTCATGTATTTAAGTTTTAGTTGAAAATAGTGTTCGAGGATTTATACCTTGACACAGTATCAATTTGCAGGATGGTTATGGCTCATCATGGGACCTCAACTTATTGAAAGAGGAGGTATCTAGTCATGACATGGACAAAGCAAGATGTTCAGTTCCACTGAACTTTTTACGTTGTACATGCCCTCAAAATAGTTTATGGTCTCAATTCCAAGGCTTCTGAACCTGTACATGCTACAGGATTCGAAAATTCCTCGCCTGGCTATCTTAGTGCTTCCACCATTGAAAGGTTGGTGCTGTACATAATTCCAGTCATAGAAACAAAAACAATACTAGGGACTAAATCAGTCATTTCGGTTGCAACCAACCATCAGGAAAAAAGCAAGTTAAAGCAAAAGAAATAAGATATTATATTTCATTTCTGTAATAATGAAAAAGGGCAGAAGAGAGACGGGATGGCCCTTATTAGCAGGAGAGCTTTATCAGTTTATCAACTGCCTTCTTATTTTCCGGTATCTACATACCCAGAGAAAGAAAAGAAAGGATTTGCACTTGAGGTCTTGGCCTAGCAGGGGCGGGTCTTGTTCCCTTCCTCTATGTTCGAGTTCGAGTCTCTTTGTCCATGTCTGTCACCCTTGTAGTGCCTTACTTGTCCACTGGGCTTGCAGGATGTTCAGTGGATCCAGGGATTAGTTGTAGTGTGCGTAAGCTAGCCCGGACATTCTGATTATTAAAAAAAAAGAAAAAGATTCTGTATGTCAGATACCTTAGACAAAAAAGAATGTTAATTTGGTTTATTTCTTGTTTTCTTAATGCCTCTCTGTGTTTATTATCCTTTTCTCTGCTGGGTTCTATGATGTAGCTGCTAGGGAGAGCCCTTACCTCAGCGTTTTTCTGCTGCTGAGCTGAAAATGACTTTCTGCTTTGCTCACTCCCATTTGAATCTTGCTTATTAATTAAGAAATTTTTTTCCATCAATCCAATTGAATTGGAGCTCCTGCTTCTAATCAATGGGAGAGCGTCCCGTATCTATATGATTTTTCCCTGGACCAAGAAAGACAGCTGAATTACAGCTTAGAAACATTACATTGAGTTCCGAGTCCTCTAGGGTCCAAACCAAAGATTTTAAATAAAGACAGTTCAAATTCCTTCATAATATGTCAATGAAATTCAGAATTTCATCTAAATATAATACCAAGTTTGCATTTAAATATGGAAACTCCGTTTGGGGATTTCAAGCTTGGCAATATATCAGCCAAAAAACAAAAGAAACTGAAAGTTAAAGTCCCAAAAGCAAAGCAAGGTTTGGCGGCTAAAATTGAGAGTAATATTAGCTGCAGACCGAAGGGATGGACAAAAATGCATAAACCAGAAAAGGAAAGAAACCATGATCCATGAGAGCAACAAAGAAATTTTCAATAATCTTCTAAATTAGCCATTTCATAATTTTCTGCCTCCCCTCCTTGGGGAATACAAATATACAACTGTAAAAGTATATCTAAATACCTCTTGTAGTTCTCAAAAGGGGAAAAAGTTACTGTACATCTATAATCCCAGCATCACCAATAACCTCTGCAGGAGCACGACCCTTTCTTGAAATGATGGAAGCGGCTTGAGTCTCTCAATATGATTTCATGGTCAATGATCATGGATATGTAGGTAATGGCATTGTGGCAATCCCCACAGACACGCAAGTTCTTGGTGATTCGGATGGGTGCCCCTGGAGCTGATATTAAGATGCCATAGGCAAGGGCCAACTTCTCACTGTGTTCAAAAAGAAGATCATCTTTCTCTTCATCATCCACATCATGAAGTGCAAAGCTGGTCTCTGGAACATATCCAAGGACTTTAATCCGTTGAATCAGGACTCTGAGGATTTCATATATCTGCTTTGACTGTGGATGAGTCTTGTCCGCAACATAGAAGGTTGTAGTTCCTTTCTTTCCTTGGACCCAACTGCAGCCAGGTCTCTTCCTAATTCCAATATTTTTCATCAAAGATCTGACCCTGGCCACATCTTTCCAGCGTCTGGCATTGGCATATATGTTTGAAAGAAGTGTATACGATCCATCATTTTCTGAGTTCAATTCCAAAAGTTGCTTTGCAGCATGTTCCCCTAATTCCACATTTGCATGGATCCTGCAGCCACTAAGCAATGCCACCCACACTATTGAGCTTGGTTCCATTTGCATACCTTCAATGAGCTCCATAGCTTCATTTAAGCGACCAGCACGACCCAGTAGGTCAACCATGCAAGCATGGTGTTCTTGACCAGGAAAAACCCCAAATTCCTTGCTCATGCTGTTAAAAAGTTTAATCCCGTGATCAATCATTCCTGAATGGCTGCAAGCATAGAGCACAACAAGCAAGGTTACACCGTCAGGCTGAAGACCCAATCTCCTCATCTCTTCGAAAACCTCAAGAGCTTCTTCACCACGGCCATGCATACCATAACCTGTCATTATGGATGTCCAAGAAACAAAATTCTTCTGCTTCAAATTGTCAAACACAAATCTAGCAACATCAATATCTCCAGATTTTGCATACATATCAATGAGACAATTGGCCACATAAAGAAAGGCGGAGTCAAAGTGATTGCGAAATATGTAAGCATGAATTTGTCTACCAAGCCTCAGTGCAGCCAAACGAGCACATGCAATTAAGGCACAAGATATGGTGAAGGAATTCGGCTTTACTAATCCATCCTGTTTGAACATCCACGAAAACAATTCTAATGCATCATTGGCTTCACCATGCTGGGCATATCCACCAATCATAACAGTCCAACTCACCACATCCTTACCCTTTGGTTCTAAGGAATCAAACATGGTGCGTGCCACATTGATACTTTTGCACTTTGCATACATGTCAATTAGAGCATTAATCACCATAAGATCATCCTCAAGATCACTCCCCTCAAAGTTCAACATGCATTTTATGGCATAACAATGAGTCTCCTTCCCATGAAGCAATGCTCCAACCGAAGCACAACCAGAAAGAAGAGACACAAGGGTAACCTCATTTGGCTTCGACCCACAAACTTGCATTTCCCGAAACACATCCAAAGTTTCACACCCAAGTCCTCTCTGTGCATACCCTGCAATAACAGCACTCCAAGACACAACATTCAACTCAATATTCTCCTCCCTCATCTTCTCAAACAAACCAAGAGCATCCTCAAACCTACCACTCTGTGAATAACCATTAACCATAGCATTCCAAGATACCACATCCTTCTCCTTAATCCTGTCAAAAACCTTGCTTGCCACATCCACCATTCCACACTTCGCATACATATCCACCAACGCATTACCCACAAACAAATCCTCAAGAGAACCACTCCTCACTGCAATACCATGCAGTGCTTTACCATGCAACCACGCACCCATCGATGCGCAAGCAGGAAGCACATTCACAAGACTAACAACATCCGGCCTCATATCAATATCACCCAATTTACACATTCCATCAAACAACCCCAACGCATTCTTACAATCTCCTCTTTGCATATAAACAGCGACAATAGAATTCCACGAAACCAAATCATACACCCTTCTCTCACACATTTCATCAAACAGTTTGCGCGCATAGTCCAATTTACCACACCTTCCATACATTGCCACAATAGCATTACAAACAAACACATTAGACTCAAACCCAGTTGAGAAAACAACACCATGAATCGAAGCACCAATTCTACAGCACATTAAATCCCCACAAGCCTTAAAAACCAAAGGAAACGTATAATTATCAGGAGTCCAGCCCAGTCTCCACATGTTACGGAAAAGAGCAAGGGAATGGCTCAAAAGTCCGGGTTGGATGGAACCGCGAATGAGTGCATTCCAGAAGTAGACAGCGGAAGGGGAAGGAGTGAGGTTTTGGAGGAGGGAGAGGGCATGGGAAGGAGAACTGACAGCAATGTAAGTGGAAATGAGATTGGTGGAGAAATGGGTAATTAGGCCCTGGACAAGTGTTTGTTGGTGGATAAGGTTTACCTGAGAAACTGAACTGCATTGTTTGAGGAGAGTAGGAGTGATCAAGGGAGGAGTTATTGCGGCAGAGGAGGAGAAACGGCGGCTGTGGTGGAGGAGCATGTGGCGGAATAGCATACCAGTGTAGTTGCGGCGGGAAATGTAATTATATTTGAAGTCCTCGGGTTCATTAGTGTTTTTTTCTTTTCCAATTTGTTTTTTTTTAATTATTTTCTATTTAGAAATCACACTCATAAAAGCATAAAATAAAGCTAGAAATCATAGTGTCTAGGATACAAGGGCTCTATCTTAGATTGTTGAGGATCAAAAAATATATTTTAAAAGATGATATAGCTGGAGAGTGCATTCAAAAGAGAAGAGATATG
Organism: Salix caprea; assembly: GCA_964035475.1. Lineage (NCBI taxonomy): Eukaryota > Viridiplantae > Streptophyta > Magnoliopsida > Malpighiales > Salicaceae > Salix > Salix caprea. Next base: position 28,575,929 of record OZ037744.1, read on the forward strand.
ACCGGAAAAACATATTATTTAAGTTGGTTGTTGAGGTTTAGAAATCACATTTAAATACAAAAAATAGAGATAAGGTTGGAAAACACATTATTTAGGTTGATAGTTAAGAGCTTAAAAGAACATTTTAAATATAGGGGATATTGCTGAAAAACACATTATCTAAAATAGTTGAGAGTTGAAAAACACACTAAAAAAAACAAAGATAAGAATGAAAAACATATTATTTGAGTTAATAGTTGAGAGCTAGATAACACGCGTATAAAAAAAAGATAAGGATAAAAAATACAAACAAAAAATGAAAGAGATATGGCTAAAAAGGTGTATTATCTTAGAGAGGTAAAAAGCGCACTAAAAAAAGATAAGGGTTTAAAAGTGCACTCAAAACATATGAGAGAGGGTTTGTAAACTACAAGCCCGCCAAAGATTGTTCTCTTAAATTCTCACCAAAGATTCAAGTGTAAAAGATTATGATGCATGTGTACTTACCTTAAAAATATAAGTTTTTTTTCTTCACGAACATGCCTTTTAAAGTTGGGATCCTTATAACAAGTTTTAGTGGCTTCTCATTTTTGTTTAATTGAGGTAGAACTTGTGATCATGATCTCTAGAGTGTTAGACCTTCAAACTGTATCCACATGCCCTTTACTTAAAGATCTTTAATTTTATTAAATATCCTTTATTTTTTTAGAAAAAGAACCATGAAGTTAGTCCCATTTTGTTCATTGGATTGCTCCATCCTGATCATGGCCCAAGTGTTCTTGCCTTTGAGTTTTCTTTTAGGGAAGATGTTATATAGAAAAAAAGTTTGGTTATTTACAATGATTGCTTTCATGGAAGATTTCATTTTGAAATTTCAAAGTCACTGTAAGGACAAAAACCATTTTAAATGTTAGTTTAAAGTAAACTCTTTTTGAGAAGAATTTAATTGATCCTCATTGTCAAGTTCATACAAAGGTTAAAACATTTATGTTGTTTTTGGTAAAATAATGTTTATTTCATGTCTTGTTGATCAACATGGTCTAAATTTTGACTTAATATTTTTAGAGGAATGAACAGGTCTTGTGAAGCGTTCATAAGGTTTGTTTTGAATGAAAAAATATTGCCTATCAATCCAAATTGCTTGCCTTTGGTTAAAAAAAGATCTTAATTGGACATGTATTAGAGGCTTTGGCTCTTGATTACAAAGGAAATGAATGTTTGTAGGCTCAAAAAAATGTTCAAAGGGTTTAAGGATTTAAGATCACTATTGCTTGCTCATAGGCCTCCTTTTGGTACATGCCCCCAATGATCCAAGTTGTTAGTCTTTGATCAGAAAGGTCTTGACTTGACATGTAATGAGGGTTTGACTCTTGACAATAAAAAAAAATATTTATAGACTCAAAAGGTGTTAAAGGGGTTTTAAGACTTAAGATCACTAGTGATTGCTCATATGCTTCATTTTGGTATATGGATTTTAGACCCTTGTAATTGGCTTAAAAAGTGGTTTGCATGCCCTTAACATTTGATTCGGGCTTTTCACCTTTGTTTTTGTTATCATTAAGTTTTTATCATTATCATCATGTTTGTTATTTTGTTATGGCGTGCTCAACATTTTAGACCTTTTGAATTCTTTTATGCTCCTCAACTTTGTTTGGGTACCTTTAGTTACTAAGGACTGTTTTATATATTTGAAATGTTTTTTTTTTATTTTCTTATTTACCCCCTAGTGTAAGGTATGATCTTAGTAATGGTTATATCTCAAGAAACTTATTGAACTCAAATAGGGACTGCAATGATTATTTAAGAGTTATGAAGGGATCAAAAATGGTATTTTCTAATTTCAAACACGTATTTAGATTGGTAAGCTTTTGCTTTTACATGTGAAACAATTTATTTATTCAACTAAAATCTTAGCTTTATTGTCTTTTCATGGTATTTTAGTTGTTTTTCATGTTTTTAATTGTATGGTCACTTTTCATGGAGACCACTTGAATTCTCGGAACTTATTTGTTAAGACAAACACCAATTTGATTTTTGCTTTCGTACTAAAACTCAACTCATTGTTAAGACAAGGAATGGTTAGGACATAGTAATATTGCAATTACCGAATAAACACTCAACTCAAAGTTGGATGTTTTATACATCTGAACCCTGAATAAAAATCATAAGGTAGACTGTTACTCCCCACCTCACCTAGAAATGGATTTATTTGCAAAATTAAAGTGTATGAGGGCAGTTATCCATATCCAATGTACTGATACATGAACTAGAATTAAAAACACATGTTAAAGTAATAAAAGCAGGTGTTCAAATTAAATTAAACAAAAAATAAAAAATAGACAAACAATCAAAGAAACAAAGCTCGTTCCAACCAGATAAGTTCCTATTGGAGTCGTCATCCTATCGCGTGGCACACAACACCTCGATAGCTGATATGCCTCCATATTATGTGTACAAAAAGGGTTATGAGTATAATTATAAAATTATTATTGTAATTTTCAGGATTCGCCACTTAATATTAAGATTACTGGAAAATTTAATAGTTTACGAGAATTTAGGTAAGAGGACTTATTGTGCATGTAAAAGAGTCATCCTCCATTCACCCTATCTAAGATACGAGAGAGAAGGAAACTTGAGTTTGGGCGTTGTTGTCTATGTATTATGGTAAGGGTTAGCACATGTTAAAGAGGAATTGATGGTCATGATGGCGTTGAGGTAGTGGTGCCCGGAGAAAGAGGGAAGATTGATTGGCTAGAGAAAAAAATAGGGTTAAGGTTTTATTTGCCAATTTTGGACCTTTATTTCTTGATTTTGAACCATGGAATTCACCCTTATTTATAGGGGTGAATAGGGGTGGAATAGAGCAATTTTGTCTTATTGAGGTAAAATTTCAATTTTAAATTCAGCACTTAAGCATATTAACTATTAGCTGAAAGTTGTTATTATGAATTATCAAATTTAACCACCAAAAGCTGCATTGACCATTTTGAGGTGGCATTGTGGCTGTCATGGTGTCAACTAACCTGAATTGGATTGGTATGGTATGGTATGGGGGGGGGGGGGGGGGTATTACGTTATGCTGTGGCTCTACTTGGAATTATTTGGTCTACCTTTGGTTTGGTGCATTATTTAGTTTGATGAGGTTTATATGATTGGCTAATTAGTTTTTTTATTTTATTTTTTATCAAGAATTTGATGAAGATCATATGCTGTTGTGATCTCCTCACTCCTCGCTAACTTGGGAAGTTTTTAGATTGGGCATTGTTATTAACAAGTGGTACCTGTAATGGAAGTTAGGGTTTTCTTTTCTTCTTCTGACAGGAGGAATCGGTTTTGGGTTCAGCTCCTTAGTCAGGCTGTAGTATTTGGTAGTGTTATCAACCTTGATTTTCAAGGAAGAATGTGGTATGTGTTTTGACACCCATTCATTTTGATAACTGGGTTTTGTGCACGTGGCACGACATTTCCTCGTCTCAAGATAACTACACAGAATGTTATTTTTACATGCGTAAAATCCGACATGACATCCAAAAGTCTATATTCCAGTGACTGATATTATGAACAGTTCCGAAACATATTATTGTCAACTCTTATAAGATTTGACCAATCTCTGGAATTTTAAATTTTCTATAGATTTCAGGACTCGTATGGATAGAACTCACTCTCCCAGCTATGCGAGCAAAATTTGCAAAAGCGGAAGGCCTGATTAGTTGGATTGTAGTGTACAATCATGAGGGAAAAATAGCTCTTCGTTTAAATCTGCAGTGAAAAAGGAGTTCAAATTGGAGGGAAACGCGGATGCAATCTACTCATGAAGCTGGTGGTTGTTTTTGACAGCCAAGGCGGCTGCTCTATACCATGCGGCTGCAGCCATGGCCCCGGGGTCAGGCACGGTGGCAAGAATGTCTGAGGAGATGTATGTTGAGCGACCAGCCTGCATAAACTATGTGGTAAGATCCCCAGAACACACGCAACGCAACGCATAAAAATATGGAGGTGCTTTTAGAGCAACCAAAATCTGCCAATGCAGTGCGCACTATGAAAACATGCAAATTACCATTTTGACAATAACTACGAGGAAGTCGTTAGTTGTTTAGATGAGAAAGAAAAGAACATGCACTTGGCATTTATCATGTTTTTACTCGAGTTAATTATTTATTTACTTTTATGACCGCTCCCGTGATGATCTTTCGAGGATGTTCAAGTGACCTATGTATATCATGGGAAAGTCTTTCAACCTTCACTAATCTGGTTTTTACAGGGTTACAAGCACTCTCAAAAAAGCCACCTTGCTTTAGATAGGACAGAATGGGATAAGAAATACCACCATATATATAGTAAAAGCATATATAATTTAAGGGAAACGTGCATGAAGAATAAACATCGTTTTCAATTATTCCTGGGAAGGACAGAAAATATACACCTGTCGGCCCCCCGGCATTAAAAGAAATGTCTAGTCTTGATAAACACCTAGATTATATTGCCACAATGATTGGACGTTTAAATCTTTTTACATCAACAACCTGTCTGTTCTTTATATTTAAAGTCACTCCATTTGATTTGTTCTCTATGAACGGAGAGCTAATGCCTATGAAGGTAACTATATATCGTATGATAGATCTACCTGTATGGATATGTTATTTCACTAGTGACCTCTTTTTCTTCTCCCAATCCTTTCTTCCCTGTGAGTTAATACTTATGTTTTGTTTTTTAATTTAGTTTTGATGGATGGGTACAGGAGAGGGTGTGGAATTGGTCGCAATTTCAGCTGTATGTAAATTCATTTATTTTCCATATGGACTCAAAGAATTGGTGAAAATCATTACCGACCTCTTTCTTACCATGAAAGCATCATGCTTTGTCAGAACCATGTTTTATCTGAGTCAACTTGAATACTGACCTTTGTATCAAACAGGAGAGATATGGGAAGATACACGTAACAGGAATCTAGAAAAGAAGAAGAAAAATGTCACCTGTGCTTGCATGTGTTTGGTTGATTCGGCTCCAGCCACTGCTGCTTCAGATGAGAGAAGGAAAGCAGTGCAAGGATCATCCCCAGCATTTAGCCTCTGATCATGAAAGTAACTATATTAGTATCAAAGAAAACACCGCATCAACAGAAAATAGAAAACAGTGATGATTGTTGACCTCCTGAAGAACAGCTGAAGCTGGAATAAGGGCATCTAACAAAGTGCGAAATCCAGCACTAGCACCACCATATTTACTGACTGCAGCTATGGAAGCTTCAAGTGCTTCAGCCCCTGATTCAAGAGACGAGTTAGAATCAAGATTTTCATATCCGACAATGACCACATTAGGAGTATCATCTCACATTGTTTCGATGTGACAGGTGTCTGGGTGTTTGCTTTCAACTGCGCACATGCTGCCTTGCAGAATATGGTATATCTGTTTAAAGAAGTAGAATGCAGAGCTTTATGAGTAGATATTCATGAGTGATAATAAGAATCATAAGAAATGAATGTAAATCATTATCAAGCATTGGGTGGTCAACACAAGTAAATACATAATTCCACTGGTCCCTCCCATAACTCTTCTGACAGATGATCCAATTTCGTTCACTGTTTCTGCAGCATCATTCAAGGGATAACTGGAAGTAGGAGGCGATTCAGGTCAGTGATGGAAAACACAAACTTTATTCATGAAATAGAAAGTTTCTAACAATTTACTAAGAGACCCAAAGACATACTAATACTAGGATTATAAATTCTTTAGATTCTTAACTTGAGGAGTCATTCACCATGGAGCAATAGTTTATTTATTGCTGGTAGATCCAATCAATACATGAATACAAACAATTGCATATGAAAATTGTATGAAGTCCCCCCGTTAATGATATGAAAATTCCATTATATGTTGAAAAAATCCTTAAAATTGCAAAAATATACAACATAGTACAATAACTTAACCCTGATATCCCTTAGAAAAGTTCTGAACAGCAGAGAAGCAAACTTACTGCTTCTTCATGTCCTCTAGAATTGCTGTTGCACCCCTGTACATCTGCAAAAGCCAACGAATCAACCCTATAGTGCACCAAGTCAGAATCACAGGATGAAAACAGAGTTTGAGATAGACTCACTGTTGATCCACAGTCACCATCACCTACTCTGCCATCCCATTCATTTAAATTGTCCCTGAGATCAATGACCGCATTCACTCCTGCTTCAATAGCCACCTCAAGAAGATAACCTTGTTTACTAAGCTGTTGTGGCCGACTTAATGACTAGTCAAAACCAAAAAAGGGAGATCAGGTTTAACAAAGTAATGCTATTTGCCTTTAATGTCATCATTCTTAAGCATATCATTGTAAATAGGCCAATATTTATTTAAATTAGCATAAGGATAGTCATCCGGTTTAATGCTTTTGCCACCAGAAAGACATGGATAGTCTACTGGCATCTGCTTGAATGAAAATCTTTTCCTCTCCTTGAACGTTAACATTTTTTTATTTGACTCAGTGCCAAAATGAACTTTTTATATTTTTAGCACGTGCAACTCCTTTACATGGTACTTCTTGGTAGCAATGCCACCACATGAGCCAAGTTTTTTGTCCCAATAAAATGCAAGGCAAATGAACTCCAGTTTCTCTGGATGGGAGGAGAGAGAACAGGAAAGAAGGGAATATTTCAAAATTAAGGAAAAAGGGCGTTACAATTTACCAATAACACACCTGCATGTGTGTGCGAGCACATAGAAAGAGAGAAATTCATAGCTAATAGCATGTTCTGTCATCAATTTGTTTTCTACAGAATAAATGGTAGAAAAACAAAAAATCCAAGCTGTGGGGAGGGAACTTTAATCAGAGAAAAGAGACGTCTTTTTCCTAAGATCACACATGGATGTAGAGAAATATGTGTTTGTGTATGTGTGTAGAAAATACCTCATCACTCTTTGCTGAAGGAGACACTGGCAGTGGAACAGGTATCTTGGCAGGTGGGCGATTACCTGCAAAGAAAACTCATGAGACCAATCAACATGAAATCTGTTGAACTTCAACTGACTTGATAGTTAAAATTATATTGTTTTTTTTTTGGAAAAGCTACAAGAGGAACACAGATGAACGGTTCGTGATACTACCTCATAGTAATGAAAAGTAATCTTATAAAATAATCATAAAGATCAGAAACCAAGCAATAAGCCACAAAGAATAAAAACAATATCCTAATATATCACCACAGACCATCTACTCCAACAGGCCAGTATGGAGCCTTGGTAGCAGCATCCAAACGTTGCAAAAATGATTCATCTGCCTTCATTATGGAAATTGAGAATCCTGAAAGAAGAAAAACCTGAGATAAGCTATATCATTCATTAGTCATTAATAGAATGCTCTTTCAAAAATCATGAAAGAAACCTAACATTGAGATGAACAGCTATATCAGTTCCAAACCTGCCATATCAAGGGAAGTCATAAAAGATCCAGTATACACTCTATCAACAGCCAATCCATGTTCCAGCTGCAACTGGGGAACTGCTTTTCCTGCTGCAATCATTAACTCCATACTAGGGGTGGCGCCTAGTCTGAGATTTTTAAAACAGAAGAATAAGCGGGAAAAACTTTCAGATGGTCAGAACATCCAACAACCTGATCAGAATAGAGTGCTTGATTTTGAACAGCATTATCCCCACAATTTAATATGATAGATGCTAATCTAAAGCACAAAAGGAAGAACCTACCCGTTGACCAAGAGTACCACTCTATTACCACGAGTAATTGGGACATAGTTAGTCTCCTGCAACAATTCAATGATAAAAACAATAAGACCTCATTTACGATGTCAGTGAAATATGCAAATATTAACATCCGAAGTTCCCTCCTAGGAACGGAGTAAGAGATCTCTAATTCTTATTCATATGAGCTAACATATTATTAATGGTAGCTATTTAATTAAAAACCTCCTTGAAAGAAGAGATGGATTCGAGTGCATTTACGGCTGAAAAATAGCTCCCAAATTGAGATGCATGGAAAAGATACTAAAACAGTTTGGTGCTAGTAAAGAAAACATAATGAGAAAATAAAATATAATCACGCACTAGAATGAAAATAAATGGACACAAAAGGTCACTAATTCCCTTGGATTATAAAATTGGGAATGAGAGTGAAGTTATATAATATAAATCACCCTTAAAGAGTAATATAAAGTCATTCTTATCCATTTATGTTTTTGAGTTGAATTGGTTCTTCGACAAGTATCAACTGCATTAATGACCATGCAGTTAGGAGTTAGAATCTCACAATACCTATCTTAAATAATAAAATTAAACATAAATTAGTGGTGAACATGTGCAAGTTTCAAGTTCAAAGAACTGTCACTTGAAGGAGTGTGTTAAACATAAGACTAGGAGCCTTACCCCACTACTTTAGCTTTTGGGTTGTCCTAGTTATTTAACACACATTAACCATATTATGGCTCAAAATTGATGGAGGGCACTTTCTTCATTATTCTTGCTATAACTATGTTTATTGCATTATTTCCTTCATTGTTAAGATTTTTAGGTTTCAAGGAGTTTAAGAAGAGTTCACGATGTAATTTGATAAATCAAGCAAAACTTTTAATTAAAATTTTGGATCGAGCTGAAATTTTGATTAAAAAATTATAAGGGCCTTGTTTCTTATTGAATTAAAATTTCATAACGGTCAACTCAAGAAAGCTTTTAAATAAGGATAGAAGTTATTGTGCGGAATTGTCCCTATTTATCTTGTTGTATTTGGATTTCTTTCTCATATTTAGATTAGTACTTTCAATTTAATTATGATTTACTAGTTAGAAATCTTAATGTTAGAAGAATTCTATTAGCCAAGTACATTTTAATAAGAAATCATTTTTCTATAAGGATTCTAGGTCTGGAACTAATATAAATAGAGATGTCTAGTTCAAATTCAGACTATTCATACTTTTATTAAAATATTAAAAAATCTCTTTATTCCTCTACGGTGTTTAGTGTTGCAACCTTAAAACTTGAGAACCCTAACTTATATCCACGTTATACCCAGTGTCAAAAAACCTACATCAATTACTTGTCTTTCCACTATAAAGTCTCTTTCATGTTGTCATAATCTCATGCATCTACCTTGCAAGATGAAAACTTGTAAGCAGCCCTAATTCTTATTAAAATGGCCCCAAATACCTGGGTCCAAAGCATAATAATGTTGAATTTTATATATAATAAAATGAGTACCTTAGGGCTAGTCCTAAGATTTTCAACATACCGGTGATAGAATTTGTTGGAGAACATGAGAAACCACCACTTCGACAGGCTGAAGGTCTGCTAAAGCAGCACCAGGTTCATTATGCTGGAAAGAAAAGGTGCTTTTGAAATTGAGTTTGTAAATGTGCAATCAAAAATCAAAGTAAAGCAAATAGACAGCACCAAAGATCAGGATAATGCTACAGGAAAATTGGACAGCTATTAAGTCAAATGCAATAAAAAAGACTCACCTCAAGATCCCCCCCCCCCCCCCCCAACACACACACACACACACCCCTCGCTCCCTCATAGAAGTGGAAACATAATTGCATTATGATAAATGTGCAGAGAAAGTACACGGACTCAAGTATCATCAACTCAAAAGGATGTCCAGTGCACTTTTGACACTAAAAAAGCAATCACTGCATGGAAATGACTCACAATTCCAAGACCTAGTTCCATCTTTCCTGGACCCAAACGATCTGATGTAACCTGACCAGGCAGTGTACAGACTGACAATGCAACACCCATTGTTCCAACCATTTCAGATGCACGTTTCGCTTCTGCAGCAACTTCATCAAGAGAAAGGCCAGCAGCAGCTGCAGCTCCAGCAACCTTTAGTGTAGGGAGAATTATAAGAAGAAAGCTTGTGCGTAAAACAAATAGTGGTCAAACTTCATATCAAATTATTTACAAAAAACCCACTAAAATTATGAATTGGTTGATAAAAATTATGATCAGCTTAATCATTTATTAAGAAAAGAAATGGTGAGAGAAAACCTAAGCTAAGACTACATTTGTAGAAAGAATCAAAAGGAGGAAAAGATCAAAAGAAATAAAGAAAAGAAACAGAACCAAAAGTGTAAGCTGAATTCACATGCTATCAACCTTAGGTTGTGTGTGTGTGTGTGTGCCACAAGCATGTATTGCAAAGGAGAGAACCTTATGAACAAGAATAGTCCCTGCCAACCCTCTCCGTCCAGCTATGCCTCGAGGTGGAGGTAAAGCACAGTCATCTCCAACAATCACAGTCTGCAAAAGCAATATGATTATATTTGGTTATTCTCTCTAGCTTTGCAGAAGAAACATAAACTTCAGTTAAGAAAGATACCTCTACTTTATAACCTTCAGATTTTGCTTGCTCAGCAGCCAAACCAAAATTTAGACGATCACCAGTATAATTCTGTCAACATCCCAACCAATCCAAAAATAAATCTGACAACCAAATATTTTTCATGCAGTAATTTAATTATGAGAAAGTTGCAGAGTTGATTGTCCCTTTTTTGCAAGTTTTGTTTGGCCCATTTTTTCTTCTTCTCCCCTTCTTTCTTGCTTCTGTTTTTCTTCTTTTATGAGCCAGAATAATACTTGCCACACCAACTAATTTGAAACTATTGATAATCAGCGGATTAGTTTTGAAATGTCAATACCTTGACAATCAGAAGACATCCCATTGGACCAGTTACAGCTCGGATGCCCTAAAGATGAATTAAGAGCAAAGCCATCTAAGAGAAGGATGAGGTGCATAACTGATAAGGTGATATAAACTGTTTCCAACAAGAAATTAAATAGAAAGAAACCATACAGCTAGAATTGCATCAACTTGGGGGGAAGCAAAAACTTCTCCACAGATAGCAGCACTTAACATCCCTTCTCCGACAAATCCAGCATGGGCAGGTTCATGCCCACTTCCTCCTCCTGTATCAGATGAAACCATAGCATTTACATCTTACTTAAGTTCTATCATCTAAGATCATGTAATGCAATATCGTAACCTTTACGTGTTTTCTTATTCCTTGTTGCCATGCATCTCGCATCTCATTCAGGTTTCTTTTGAGTTGGACCTTTTTTTTATGTCAATTCTGTTTGTTTATTAAAAATTAAAAGAGGAAATTTTAAAAGAAAATATGTCACTCCAAGAATCATTTGAAAGGAACTGATGATATTTTAACTTGACAGTAACACCAAATGTCAAGAAGGTTAAGGGGGCGACGTATTGGTTTTGTCCCTGGTGGAAGCCACAAATACACAAATAAACATAATGTGTTTGGCAGTATTGCAAAAAAATAAGAAAAATCAGACAGAACTAAACATTGCATAGCTACATTTAGCACCAGTACCAACCCAGTGCCAAAACTTGCTCATCATTCAGAAGCACATAGCTTTACAGTTCCCTGATTCTCTTTTTATGCCACAAAAACATTAAACCGAACAACACAAGCTTATCAAGAGTTTTAAAGGCACACAATATATATTTCAAGTTTCAACACTAAAAGAACTAAACATTGCTATGTTCAAATACTTTCCATCACCACAAACCTGATATAATTGCAACTTTGTCAAGCATAGCACTCACATGATCAGAACGCAACACAACCTTAACCTGCATCTCCAGAATAATGAAAACATCACAGTTCACCACCAATTCTAATTATTTTAAGGCCCCCTCAAAAATCTTAAATAAAATACTATTTAAAAAAAACCACCTCTGGAAAGCCATCCAGGTACTGTAATCCAGGGTAGGTTTCCACAAGACCTTCAATGAACTCAGTTACTACATCTGCAATAAAACAAATCACTTCATTTAATCCTCACTAGCAACTTTTCACTAATTAACATCCACATTTAAAAAGAATACCATCAATGGAGTAAAAAAAACATGAAACCAACCTACAAGTCAACCATACCTAATTTCAGAAACCTATCTTCATTTGAAAAAAAATTATTTCACGTTTTACGTCATTAAATTAAAATAAAAAACACAATGCAGCAAAAAAGAAAAGAAAAGAAAGAAAGAAAACAATAATTGATACGGTGGGGTTACTCCCACTCCATGATCTATTTTTCTTATTTAGATAGACCAAAATACCTCTAGTTCTATATTTTACAATTGATGGTATTAAATGTTGGTTCTATATTTACATCTAGAAAATATCGCTAAAAGTAGAAATTCTTCATTTTGTATCTAAAATAATCAAATTTTACCTTTTGTTTTTTTATCACCTGTCAACTAATTTAATTTATTGGAAAAAAATTATTTACAATATAGTTTTTTCCTTCTATATATTATCCGCCAATAAAATATTTGTTTCAAAAAAATTAATAGAGCACTTAAAATTTTAAGAGCTTCAATTTATATTTTGTCTTCGTTTTTTCTTTGAGTTGATATTTATTCTAATAAATAGAAAACAGCATTCCAATAACATTTTGATTATGTCAAAAAAAATATACTGTCAATATAATTTTATAATAAATGTGGAGTGGTAGGAATAACCAATCATCTACTCAAAATTCTATTGTCTTTTTTGTAAAAATAAAAATAAAAAACTATCGTATTTCTTACTTTCACTACTCAGTTTTTCTCGGCAATCATACAGATTATGTATTCAGGAGCTCAACAATAACACCAATACTACGATAAACACAGAAATGTGAGCAAAAATAAGTAAATTACAAAATAAACAAAAGCTTCTTTCATAAGCAACAAAAATTAAAAAACACATTCCAAAAATTAAAAAAAATAATTGATTAATTTTCTTTTCGCTTTCTTAGCAACCAAACAAAAACCAACGATCGCACAGAAGCAGTCCGAGTAACAAAAAACTAACAAAATAATAAAAATAAAATGCGGGAGAAAAGAGCGAACCGTTGGGGTTGTTAATGAGTTTCTTTCCTTGAGAAGCCATAGAGCGTCGTCTTCGTTTTGATGATCGAAATGAGGACTTTCAGTGCAGCAAGCTGGACTGAACGACGAATGTATAGCTTTAGAGAGAGGGGGGAGAGAGAGAGCGAGAGGGGAAGGGGGGGGTTTTCCTCTCTTTTTTTAATAATGGGATTTTTTACTTGTGTGGATTATGGAAGAATTTGTTTGTTTGTTTATTTATGTGGTGGTGTTGACGTGTTTTTGTTGCTTGTAAGGATAGCTAATATTTTCTTTTAATGACGAGTCTGTCCTTATCTTTATTGCGAAATTTTCCACTTTGGTCGCCCCGTGTGGGTGAGGGTCAATTTGAATTTGGAGCTAGAAAAGGAAAATGAAATCTGGGCCACGTTGAAGAAAGAGTGAGCTCCAAATGAATTCAATTGAATAATAAAAATACTTTGAGGACTACAATGAAACTAAATTATGAACAATGAGTCCATGGTAAAATATAGAGAGCATGAACAATGCACAATGTTTAGAGTCTTGTGTTTTTTTTATTTTACGTGATTCATTTTACTTATTGTGTTTTTCAGGAAATAAAAATATAAATAAATACAAAATTAAAAAATAGTAAAATATAGTGTTGAAACTGCCAGCATTGATCGAGTCTTTAGGATGTGTTTCTGTTAGTTGCTTAGTGGACTGAATAATTCCTATTGTTTAGAGTAAGTTGTTTATTTCCCAGTTAGTTACCACGTTAATAGGAATGTAAAACGTGGGGTGCAATTTCTGATTTCTTTCTTATCTTTGTAAGGCTATATATATAACCACTTCTATTGCTTTTAATAATGAGTGAGCACATTCTTTTCCAGAAATCTTTACAAAGTGGTATTAGAGCCTGCATATTGGGGAACTGAGAGTGGATTTGTACAACCATGCCATCGAAAGAGTATTGGAGTGTGATTGTAGATGAGATTCTTGTGGAAGCAGATGGAGTTCCATCCATTGAAGCACAAAAGAAGGCGTATGATGATGCAAAGTTGAAGGATATGAAGGCAAAGAACTATCTTTTCCAGGCCATAGACCGATCAATTTTGGAAATAACTTTAAACAAAGATACATCAAAAAACATTTGGGATTCATTGAAGGAGAAATATCTAGGGACAACACGGGTGCATGACGAGCTTATATGTGAAGATATGGTCATTTAAGCTATAGTGGACTAGAAATTCTTCAACAAAAAGGAATGGTTAGAGGGTTATCGTGCTTTGAAGTGTCATCACAAATATGTGAAGATTGTCTGGTGGGGAAACAGCAGAGGGATTCATTTCCCAGAAAAGGTGCATGACGAGCTTCTCATGTTCTAGAAATGGTGCACGCTGATATCTATTGACCAATTAGCCCCATGTCTAACAGCAACAAAAGGTACATAATTAGCTTTATTGATGACTATAGCCGTAAGGTTTGGGTTTACTTCCTGATTGAGAAGTCTGAAGCATTCATTGTTTTTAAGAATTTCAAGAATCATGTTGAGAAAGAGACTAGTCTGTGTATAAAATGTCTTCGTACTGATCGTGGAGGTGAATTCATGTCTTTTGAATTCTCTGATTTTTGCAAAGAAAATAGCATTCGAAGACAACTAACAACCGCATACACCCCTCAACAAAACGGTGTAGCAGAAAGGAAGAATCGAATCATCATGAATATGGTTCGAAGTATGCTCTTAGAGAAGAAGATTCTCAGGGTGTTTTGGCCCAAAGTTGTAACTTGGACAACCTATATTCTTAATAGGAGTCCAACACTTCCAGTGAAGAACAAAACTCCAGAAGAAGCTTAAAGTGGGTTCAAGCCTTCAGTAGATCATTTTTAGAGTATTTGGGTGTCTATCTCATGTGCATATTCCTGATTGCAAGAGGACGAAGCTCGATGATAAAAGCTTCAAATGTGTTCTGCTTGGAATACGTGAGGAATCTAAAGCGTATAGATTGTACGATCCCATTTCTCACAAGATCATAATCAGTCGAGATGTGGTGTTCGATGAAGACATCAATTAGGATTGGGGAAAAGATCATGAGGGAATTACTGTGGCTGATCTAAATTGGGGTGAGAATGCTGAGAATAACACAGAATTCAAAATAGAAGAAATTGAACTAGAGGCAGCTGCTGCAAGTCAAAATGAAGCTAAAATTGACAACCAATACAGTATTGATAGTAGAGATGAACTAAATGCATCCCCTGTGAATCAACATGAAGCTGAAATTGGTGCACATACAGGTACTGACGAAAGTAATGGCAGCCCGTTAGCTGACAACAGTTCATTGGAGGTTCGGGAACAACAACTACGAAGACAAACAAATTGGATGAGGGATTATGTGAGTGGAGATAGCTTATTTGAAGAAACAGACACATCATATTTTGCTATGTTTGCAACAAATGACCCAATTCAATTTGAAGAAGCATTCAAAGATGCAAAGTAGCGAACTGCGATGGA
This sequence comes from Salix caprea, assembly GCA_964035475.1. NCBI lineage: Eukaryota > Viridiplantae > Streptophyta > Magnoliopsida > Malpighiales > Salicaceae > Salix > Salix caprea. Next base: position 28,591,249 of record OZ037744.1, read on the forward strand.
GATGGAAATTGCAGCAATAGAGAAAAATGACACTTGGGTATTGACTAATTTACCTAATACAACAAAGAAAGTTGGTGTAAAATGGATGTATAAAACAAAATTAAATGAAAATGGTGAGGTGGTGAAATACAAAGCCCGTCTAGTTGCAAAGGGTTACACTAAAAAATATGGTGTGGACTACACAAAGGTTTGTACACCTATAGCACATCTAAAGACAGTCTGATTGGTGATTTCTCTTGCAACTTAGAAAAGATGGCCAATTTTTCAGCTTGATGTAAAATCAGCATTTATACATGGAGAAATCAGTGAAGAAGTTTTTATCGAGCAACCTCCTAGTTATGAGAAGAAAGGATAAGAGCAGAATGTGTACCAATTAAAAAATGCCTTATACAAACTTAAACAAGCTCCACGTGCTTGATACAGTAGAATAGAGTCATATTTTACTAAATAAGGGTTTGAAAGATGTCCCTATGAGCATACCTTGTTCATCAAAGTAGGAGAAGGAGGTACAATTCTTATTGTTTGTCTTCTATGTTGATGACTTGATATTTACCGGTAGCGATGAACAAATGTTTATCGAATTCAAGCACTCTATGATGCAAGAGTTTGACATGACAGACCTTGGAAAAATGAGATATTTCCTTGGCATAAAAGTAATACAAGGTCTAGAGGGCATTTTTATATGTCAAAAACGGTACACACAGATGGTATTGAAAAAGGTTTGATACGGATAGATGCAATTCAGTTTTTAATCCAATTGTTCCAAGTTGCAAGCTTATGAAAGATGAGAATGGAGTAAAGGTAGATAGTAGTCGCTACAAACAGGTAATTGGCAGTTTAATGTATCTAACTGCTACTCAAACTGACATTTTATTTGTAGCAAGCCTTCTAAGTAGGTATATGGATCATCCCACAGAGCTTCATCTTTAGACAGCCAAGAGGGTCCTGAGATATCTAAAAGGAACCTTGGATTTTGGGATATTTTATAAACAGGGTGGAGATGAGAATTTGATTGTTTATACAGATATTGACTACTCTAGCGATATAGATGATAGACGAAGTACTTCAGGTTATGTTTTTCTATTAAGTGCAGGGGTCATTTCCTGGTCATCGAAAAAACAACTGATCGTCACTTTATCTACCACTGAAGTCGAGTTCATTGCAACAACTTCATGTGTTTGCCAAGCAGTTTGGGTAAAAAGGATTTTGCAGTTCTTTAATCACGTCCAAGGGGGTGACACAATAATACTTTGTGACAATAGCTCGACGATTGAACTGTCAAAAAATCCAATTTTACATAGTCAAAACAAACATATAGATGTTAGATTCCATTTTCTTTGTGATCTTACTAAAGATAGAGTTGTAAAGTTGGTTCATTGTCACACTCAAGAACAAGTTGCAGACATATTGACCAAACCACTAAAATTTCTTATTTCTTTCTTATGTAAGGTTGTATATATAACCACTTCTTTTGCTTTTAATAATGAGTGAGCACATTCATTTCCAGAAATCTTTACATAGAGGAATAAAATATATAGTTTTGAAACTAAAAATATTAATTAATTAATTATATTAAACTAAAAGGATTAAGTTATAATCTACTTTCAAAGAAAATCATGTTGAGTTTACCAGCCTCAAATTTTATAGCATTTTGAGTTTTTATATATATTAGTATTAGATATATTATTAATAAGCAATAATAAGATAACAAATATTTAAAATTAGTCAAAAAGAATATGGGTATAGTAAAACCATAACCCTTAAGTATCCATTACATTAAAATATTTTTTGAAGAAAATCTCAAGATCTTAAAGAAGGAGAAATTGGAAAAAAAAAGTTTTTCTTCAAGTCTTCTCCTTCAATTCCTTATTTCACTCGCTAGTTTTTATTTTTTTTCACAGCCCATCTTAAACTCCTTTAATCACTAACAAAAACATGTTTTTCATGCATAATTCTAGCTTTCCAATCCTTTTAATCTCTCATTTTCATGACCTTTTAGGGTTTCTCTTTATTTTATTTTTATTTAGGACACAAACTATCTTTATTATGTCTTGTATTATTTATGCATTTTACCTCATTTTTAGACATAATTTATAAAGTCTTCTCGAATTGAGCTAAAATCTTAAACCAAATTAGGCTAGCATGACATTCGACTCCATACAAAACTTTAGCTTAATTTCGATGATCAAATTGAAAGTTATATGTAATAATGAAAAATTGATCGGATTGTATTTTATATCAAAAATCCGATTTTTTCATCTCATCCTTGTATAAATCAATACAACCTAAACTAAAAAATTGTATGCGTTTTCTAATAAATTAATTTAATTTTTTCCCGGTTTAATTAATTTTTAATTTTCAAGTTAGTTTAGGTTAGAATTGAGATAAAAAAAAATGTAAAACAGTCTGGTTCAACTCAATTCTGTTCGATCAATTTTAAATATTTAAAACCAAAACCAAACCGAATTTTTTTATAAGTTTTTTTCAGTTATCAATTTCTCAAGTTTTTTTATCACCACTACCCAAAAATACACAATAAAATGAAGACTTTTTTTCATTTATAATTCTCATGTTTTTCTTTTTATGTATACGAAAATATTTAAAATGCATGATTTAAAGATGACATTAATATTTCACAATTAGCATATTTTATCATGTCAAGATTTTATTTTTTTTAAAGTAACGCATTAAAATTTACAATTAACACATTAAATCAAAACATCAACAAATTAATATTCATAATTTAAAAATAAAAATGATGACCACTAATAAAACATTGAAATTATAATTTAAACACAATATTGACACTTTGAAATTCCAATTTAATCACAGTATAAACACAATAACATTCCGATTAAGACATAATCCAAACTCAGCACAATATTAACACATCAAAATCCAATTAAACATTGACGCATATCAGATTCCATGAATCTGAACAGTGACAGAGCGTGTATCCACGCGCCAACACCACTTCTCCCCTCTCTTCTTCTTCTTCTTCTTCTTCTTCTTCGCGCGGATGTTTCTCTCTCCACCACGGCTGGGTATTCTTAACTGTTGTTCATGATCAATAGATCAAGAGGTGTGGGTATGTGCCCCTGGTAGGTGGAAATAATTGGGAGAAATGAAGGTTTTCACTTTATTTTTCTCTGGTTTGGGTCTTTTGACAGTAAAATAAACGTGAGATGATGAAGCCTGGTTAAAAAATGGGGCAATTATTTTTTTTTCCTTTTATTTCTGCCAGCCGTTTTTTAGTTTATACGCAATTTCATAAAAAATAATAATATATTTTTCTTATTTAGAGTTATATATATTTATTTAAAAATTAATGTAATGTATTAATATAAAAAATAAATTTAAAAAGATTTTTTTTTATTTTTTTTAAATCACTATTATAATACTAAAATAAATACCGATAACTACTTTTTTATGCGAATAAACCTCATCTCCTGGAAAGCGTACTTTATAGTTCCAGATGAGCGATTAAAACCCCGGTTGTTCCAAGCTCTTACAAAGTATGCATGTCCTGACTTGAACTCAAGACTTGCTGTGCAGATTGTAAGCTCTTTGTCATCACGTCACGCCCCGTGAATACAAAAGAAAGATTACTACCTTAATTCTTTTGTTACTATTAGTATTACTACTAAAAAAGAGAGGAGAGGAGATAAGGTCTTTTTATCTAGAGGAGATTAAAGCAATGTAAATTACAACCAAACATGAATGAAAATACACTACTAAAAAATGAGTTGAGTAGCAGAAAACATTGAGATCCGTTGCTAAAAGATATTAGCAATGACTTTGCATCGGAATCTATTTGTTATTAATTTTTTGTTGCTAAATACAATCCGTTATTGATCTATTACTAAATCAACAACGACATTATTCTGTTAGCAGAAAACATTGAAATCTGCTGCTAAAAAAATATTAGCAGCAACTTTGCATCGAAATCTATTTGTTGTTGATTTTTTGTTGCTAAATACAATCCGTTGTTGATATGTTACTAAATTAACAACGACATTATTCTGTTAGCAGAAAACATTGAAATCCGTTACTAAGAAAATATTAGCAATGACTTTGCATCGGAATCTATTTGTTGTTGATTTTTTGTTGCTAAATACAATCCGTTACTGATTTGTTACTAAATCAACAACGACATTATTCTGTTAGCAGAAAACATTGAAATCTGCTGCTAAAAAAATATTAGCAACGACTTTGCATCGGAACCTATTTGTTGTTGATTTTTTGTTGCTAAACATAATCCATTACTGATCTGTTACTAAATCAACAACGACATTATTCTGTTAGCAGAAAACATTGAAATATGTTGCTAAAAAAATATTAACAGTGACTTTGCATCGGAACCTATTTGTTGTTGATTTTTTGTTGCTAAATACAATCCATTGTTGATTTGTTACTAAATCAACAACGATATTATTCTGTTAGCAGAAAACATTGAAATCTGCTGTTAAAAAAAAATATTAGTGGCGACTTTGCATCGAAACCTATTTATTGTTGATTTTTTGTTGCTAAATACAATCCGTTACTGATCTGTTACTAAATTAACAACGATATTATTTTGTTGCTAAAATCAACAGCTCTGTTTTTTCTAGTAGTGATAGGAAAAGAAAAAACCCAATAAAAAAGAAGAAGAAAAGTCATCTCTTCTCCCCCTCTTTCTTACTGAGAGGATGAAGATGCATTGCCAGGAGAAGGAGAAGAAGCAGAAGAAGAATTCTTATGATTATGCATCCAAACTTTAAAAACCTGTCGACTAACCCCAATTCCATTACAGAACCTCTCTACTTCATCGTCTTCATCTCTCCTTTGCAGCTTCCACCCCAACTTCTCAGCAAACTCCATCATCTTCTCCCTCTGTTCAGCTGTAAACTTTGTCCTAAACCTCTTCTTTCCACTCCTTTCGCCTGACTCCGCCACCATCACTGGAGGCCTGAAATCCCTCTCATTATCCCCTTCTGCATGGTCTATCGTTTCCATCACCACTGTCTCCGATGATGGTGGGTGCATAACGCGATCCCATCTGTTGCTGTGCGATACTTTGCGGTGGAAGTTGCGGTGACAGCCACAGGCTGCGCATTGGAGGGTGGAAGGTGAGGCGTCGTCTAGGGTGAACTCACCACATCCATCTGTGGCGTAGCTGCCAAGACTGGCTGCATGGTTTCTTAGGCATTCTTTGTATAGATCATTTGCATCATCACTTTCCATCGTGTTTCCCTCTCTCTCTCTCTCTCTCTCTCTCTCTCTCTCTCTCTCTCTCCCCCTCCCCCTCTCTCTCTCTAATTTGACTGTAAATCTGGAGGTTGCAGATGTACTGTTTTGTATATAATGGAAGATAGGAGGGCTTGAATTACCATGATGGACCTACATGGCTATTGTATTTTCGTTAATGCTACAGATATATATATATTGCTCATCTTGGAATCATTTCTCGAACTTGCAAATGGAAATTTTGTTTTTTATTTGATGTGAAAATAATGCTTTCATGACTTTCTTTCTTGTTTTTCTTTTCGTTTATTATCAAAGTTTACATGACGTCACTTCTCAAATATATTATTTGCATTCTAATTATTGGATATATTTGTTAATTAATTATCATAGAAAACACCTAATTTAAAAGAATATTTGTGCTTAAATATTTAGTTATATGGTATTATATAAAAAGATTTAAGTATTTTTCACTTGGATATTAAAAGACAAGAGAATCGTGAAATAATATAATCAAAATATTTTTGATACATTTATATTATCAATGCATAATGGCTTCATCGATTGGAGAAATAAAAATAATAATTAGAGATTAGTTTGATGGAAGTATTATATTTAAGTCATGAGTTTTTTGGATAAAAAAAAAACTGAGATCGTTTTAATGTCTGTTTTTAAAGTCTCAAAAATAATAATTAGAGATTAATTGAGGTTATTTTTAAAGTATTTTTTGTTTAGAAATACATTAAAATGATGATTTTTTATTTTTTAAAAATTAATTTTAATATTAGTACATGAAAATGATGTAAAAACATAAAAATATTAATTTAAAGTAAAAAATAAAAATAATTTTTTTAAAAAAATACTTTTAAAATGTAATTACAAACATAAACTTATTTCGTGAACAACTGTATAGAATCAATTCAAAGAAACATCACTCTCTCTCTCTCTCCCCCTGGTAATTATGATCATTCTTGTAGATCAAGAATGGGTAGGAATCATTCTCCTCTTGCTGTAATATGTAACCAAAATGAAGGGCTTTATTGTCCCAATATATCAATTTAAATTAAAATATAGAACAAACATAGCTGAGAGAAAAGAGGCCCCCCGAAGAGTGAGTAAGGGTTAGTCCAATAATTGACGTCGGGAATGCAGGTACAAAAGAAAAGTCTTCGTGACTTCCGTCGAGTTTTTTTTCTCTGTTATTATTATTACAAAAATAGAAAATTAGCTAAAAATATATATACATAATTTATTTCTTTTTTCTTTTTTTCGGATCCATACAAGATAATTTTCAAGCATTTAAATGTATCAAAGTTAAAATGCATATAAAGATTCAATGTACTTGAAAGAAAGTAAAATAATTTAATAAGAAAAGATAGGATGGCACAAAAAGACAAGAGAAGAAAAAAAAGAAAGAAAGTGATGTGAAAGGCACTTCATAGCTCTAATAATGATAATACCAATATCACTAAAAATATTTTAATTAAATAAATTTATAAATATATATAAAAAAAAACTAATGATGAGTTACTCATATCATTTAAAAATAATAGCATGCTCACTTACTAGTATCTATAGCATGTGATAAATACAAAATTTAAATATGTTGACACATGTAAACCAGAAAAGAAAAAAAAATCAACTAATGTGATTCACACACACGAGATACACCCAAAAAAAAAAAAAAAACTATTGACACATGTGAGATCAAAGTACTTTTTGTTGGGTATTTTTGGTAATGTAGTTGATGTTGTTTTCAGAATAATTTTTCAAAAAAGTATTAGAATGATATTTTATTTATTTATTTTTAACATTAATACATTAAAAGTATTAGAATGTATATAGACCTAATTAACAACCATTGCATAAACACATGAAAGCAAACTCTAGAAATGAAGTAAATTTTGTTGGTGTTTTTATATCATTTTGATGTGATGATATCAATTTTTTTTTAGAGAGAACAAAGGAGCAGATTCAGAGGTTTTTTTGGATTAAGAAGACAGATTACAAAAGTGAGAGATATGAGAAATTTGATTTAATATATTTACGTGAGTATTTAAGGCTATGATACCATGTTAATTGTGTAATTGATGAAGAAGAAACACAGAGAGAACAGATGAGAGAGAGAGAGAAGAGGAGGAAAATTTCCATTTTATAATTGTTTATTATTCTCTCACACTTCATACTCTATATTTATACTCTAACAACGCGGACATGATTATTTATTTGTTTGTGATCGCAAGGTTGTTGATATTTTTTTATTTTTTTATATCAAAAATAATTTAAAAAATAAAAAAATAATTTAAAATAAAAACAAAAAAAATATTTTTTTTCAAGTATGTTTTTAAAAGACAGTGACAACAGTAGCTATGTTGTGATGGTGGCGATAGAAGCTGACGTGGATCATAACTCGCAGGAAGTGGTTGCTGCTGCCTGCTGGTGTGGTTCACTTGATGTGTCGGAACCTTGTCGTTTTGGCTTTAGAGAGCTGCTTCGCTTCCCTTTCAGCACTCAGTGTCCCGTCATTTCTCAATGACTCACATGCATAACACAACACTACAAGCTGTTGCCGTATATTAACTGGGTCCCAGAAATAGAGATGGAAAAGAGAAGATCCTTATTCATGATATTCCCACTGTTTTAAAAATATTTTTTAAATTTTTTAATTTTTATTTTGTATTTTAAATTAAAAAATATTCGATTTTTTTTTTTCATGTATTAATAAAAAAAAAAATTAAAACAGTCTGATCGACTTAATAAGACAGGAGAGCAAGAAGAATAAAATCATGGAACTCTTATCTTGATACCGTACATCATATTTATTATATCAACCAGGTTGGATATATATATTTTTTAATCTTATTCTTTTTTTTTAAATACTTCTATTTTATTTTTTAAATCTTAAGTATTAAACTATTTATTATTCGATATATTAAATTAAATTTGGATTAAATTTATGATATCAACAATAATAAAATCCATCCACTCAAGCTCTTGCTCCTTCGATTTTCTAAATGTCACCCTAAAAACACTATTATTTTTTCATTTCAAATTAACTTTTTAGTGGTTTATATTATTTTAATATAAAAAAAATTATTTCAATATATATCTAAATAAAAATCACCATTACCACAATAAAAAATAAGCTAAAATAAAAACTTAGACAAGCTATATGTACATGTAGATAGTATTTGAGAATGTCATTTTTAAAAAATATTTTTTACTATAAACCAATTAAAATAATATAAAAACAGCTACTTAATGATTGCATACAGTACATTTTTAGGGTTTTTTTGTTCATGTAAAAACCATCTTGTCAATTCAATACGGCTCCTGGCAGGGAGAGTGATGATGATGAGCATCATGATTTATGCGCCCTTGATTGTTGCAGCGAGAGGAAAGGATAAAACAAAAGGTAAAGATGAGAAAAAATAGGCTTTATATAATGCGCGTGCTTAATGTCAAATCTAACAATTTGTTTTGTATATGGACCGTTTGGAAAAAGAAATAAATAATAATAATAAAAAACCTTATTATATCATCACTGTCCAATCTCTTGTTACCTCATATTGATTCTGCTGCTACAGTACTAAAGGCAAAGTCGGCAGGCATTTTTTTATTTTATTTTTCGATTTTCAACAAAATACTACCACGGATTTATTACTCTGTTGACCTCTGTTCTCCATATTAAAATAACGCTACAACTCTACAATTATAGGTGTTTGTAACTATATTTAAAAAAAAAAAATTATTTTTTATTTTAAATTAAAAAATTGATGTATGTATGTATGTATGTATGTATGTATGTATATATATGTATGTATGTATGTATGTATATATATGTATGTATATATATGTATGTATATATGTTAATATCAAAAATAATATTAAAAAAATAAAAATATCATTTTGATACATTTCTGAATAAAAATTATTTTAAAAAACAATCTTATTCGTTATTGCTAGTTCTCATATATTATCTTATTTGTCAGGAGAACATTTTAATTGCGTCGGCATGTAGTCTGAGAACTAATGTAGATGGCATGGGGATTTAAGGTTATGTAGCTCGAAATCATTGAATCTTAGTGATGGTTTGAGAGTATGATTAAGGTTATTTTTAGAGTATTTTTTGTTTAGAAGTACATCAAAATAATATATTTTTAATATATATATATATATATTTAACATCAACATATGAAAATAATCAAAAAAACAACAAACATATTTAATTTAAAATAAAAACTAATTTTTTTTCATTAGTGTTTTTGAAATGCGAACACCCCCTAAAATAGTGCCACGAATTTGATTGGTAATTAAAGTCTTGTTTGATATTGTGGTTAAAGTTAATTTTTAAAGTATTTTTTATTTAAAAGTGCATTAATATTTTTTAAAAAAATATTTTTAATATAATCACATCAAATTAATATAAATATATATATAATTAATTTAAAATAAAAAACAAAAACAAAAATTTGTATTTTTTTTCAAAAACATTTAAACAATCAACACATTACAATACGCGGTTTCAACTTTCAAGGAATCCTCTTTGACTTTGACCTGTACAGAGCTCCTTTGGTTCCAAGATTAGAGTAGTACGAGGTTATTTGCCCTCGCGCTGCACTCGACTTTTTTTTATGTAGAAAATTGATTAATTCTACATGTGCTATAATTGGTTACCTTAATATTTAATTGATGAAATTGTAATCGATAAAATCTGTTATAAATAAAAAATTTTCCGCTTGAAATTGATTGAATATTGCTACTATTAAAATTGTTTTAATAATTATTAATTAGTAGATTGTACAATTGAAATCGATAAAATTCATTAAAAATAAGTCATGTGCTTTGTGTAACACATTAATTGATTATTGTGTGTATTTTATTTGTTTGATGAATTATTTCAATTGTACATAAACGTTGAAATAATGTTGGTGGATTGCAGCGCGAGCTAAATACGACGTGGAAAAATTAGACAACATCATATCTTTAAATTGATTATTTATATGTTTTTTATTTAGAATCAAACACCTCATATATTAAAAAAAAAAATTATCTCATTTTGATTTCATAATGTTGAAGCTGCTATTTGTAATTAAACAATAAATTATTTTTGAATTTTTTTTATCATGATAGAAATTTTGGGTAATATTTTTTTTATTTGAAAATTTCTTGGAAATATCTCATAATGGTTAAATGTATTATTTTGTAGGTTTTCTAACCTTGCATTTGTTCATTGTTGGGCCACATCAGTTTAAACAATTTTTTTTTCAATATGAGGTGAATGGTAATTTTTTCTAATAAAGCATTTGTTATTTAATAGACTACATCAACTTTGGGTTTGTTTTAACGATTTATCGATCTATTTGTTCGACAACCAATGATTTTTTTTTTGAAGATGAGGTGTATGTTTTCATTCGCAAATGGTTATTTGTTTTATATATCTAGCTGAATGAATGTGGTTATTGTTTTAATTATTTGGATAATCAATTAATTGACAGATCACAAAATTACAATAGATAAAATTAACTAAAAATGATTTATTTCATACCATGGAAGTAACTTTTGATTTATGTATCTGACATGATTGTTTTTATAATATTTTTGGATCTCTTAATGTAACAATAAATTATTAAAGAAGCGAGCTTAATGATGTCTTGAGATTTGTTTTATGACAATGATTTAAAATTTGGATAACTGAAGACACTTGTAAATTTCTTGCACCGATGACATAATGATTCAACGTTTTTTTTTTTTTTTTTGAGAATTTGATCACTTTTGCCTTTTCCATTTGTCCATGCAATCTGTCAAAACCAAAGCAAAGAAAAAAATAACTTGACTGCCAGGGGAGAGAGTGATGATAGTAGCAAGCAACAACACTGCTCATGCTAATTAATTAGCATGAGTAGTGCTAAAAGAACAAAAAGGAAGTGAGGCGTTAAAATCACTATTGAAGTCCACAGTAAAATAAGAGTAGATGAACAGTGAAAGCAGGATTTGTTTTAGCTGTATGTATAATAAAAAATAATATTACAAAAAATAAGTGTTTTGCAGTGGCCTATGGGTGACAACACTTTAAATTTAAGTGTTTTTTTTTTTTTTACTTTTTATAATTGTGGTTGGAATTGTTTTTTTTATTTAAAAATATATTAAAATTATATTTTTTTAATTTTTTAAAAATTATTTTTGATATCAACACATCAAAAATATTTAAAACAATCAAAAATATTTAATTTAAAATAAAAAAACTATTTTAAAAAAAAAAATACTTTTTAAACATTGTGTCAAACACTTCCTATTATGTTGCTTTCTTTTGGATTTTGAAAAGCATATAATGTCTCATGCTTCTTCTCCTTACCTTTTTTATATATATATATATATATAAACAAACAAATAGGAGAATAACACATCGCAAACCATTTAAATAATAAAATAAATAAGGCCTAGGTGTTTGGGCATGTGCTAGTATATTCATGTACCGAGCTTGATTTTTGATAGACCTCCTGTATTGGGTCTCCTCGTGCACTCCTGTCTCTCTTTTTTTTTTAATATTTTTTTAAAGTTTTCAGCCCAAATGTCTAGACCTATTTTTAAAGGGTCGGGCATGCTGAGCCTTCTAGACCCACGTGTCCAATATTATTTTATTTTAAGTTTATTTAATTAAAAATTAAATAACTAAATATTATATATATATATATTATTTTTATTTAATTAAAGATGAATAAAAATATATTTGAGTTATTATTTTTAAAATAGCATAAACATTTTAGTTTATTTTCAGATGATATTATATTTTTTTTAAAATATTTTTAATCAGTGTTTTTTTTGTACATCTCATCATGTTTGTTCTTTTTTGAAAGAAAATAATTGATATATTTTATGCCAACACTTATATTTATTATTATATAATTTAAATAAAATATGGTTTTAAAAGAATAAAGCAATTGAATCAGTAAATCTAATATGTAGTTGTTCATATAATAATATATATATATATATATATAATAATAATAATAATAAAAACAAGTTTATTTTATTTTTTTGTCATTAATAGAAAATGTATTAACAATGTTGCATGCGTTTTTTCTATCTACATTCAATGATCGAGGTATTATTAGTCAAATTAATCCAGTTATCTCGAATTAATATTATAATGATCGAGGCAATTTTTTTTGACAGCTGGAAAAAATATACCCGGCCGAGCTAGAATCTTGTAAAAAAAAAAAAAAAAACGCTTGCCATGCTGAGGTGGAAATCACATGGTCAGGAAGGATCGCCAAACATTATATTTCTAAATATTATTTTTTTATATTTCTAAATAAAAAAATACTTTCTCCAAACAATCAATAAATCCATCATGTGAGAAATGTGTCGAGAGACTTAAGGAATTGGCTTATAGTGATCCATCATCATTATGAATTTGGAATCACAGTTTGGAGGCAAGCCATCTAATCATCTCAAGAAAGAAGAAAAGTCAATATTACATTAATTATGATAAGGATGACAACTCATTAGTTGAGGCAACAATTTGCAATATTAATTGGGAGTGTTTTATAATTAGATTACAGTGGAAAATGTTGTTAATTGATAAATAATTTGAATATTCCACTCGCACAACTGTAAAGTCTATTTTTCTTTTAAGAGAATTGTTAGACAAATTATTTTCAATATGTTTTTACATGAAAAGTTAAAAATAAATATGCATATATTTAATCAAATAAATCAATAATCACCAATATAAATAAATTAATAAATAAATAATCATTAACAATAACAAAAAACCAATATTTTTTTTAAATAAAGCATCATTATAAAATCTGTAACCACACAAACTTTTAAAACTCATGAACTGTGTTATTAGATCGAAAACATGACAAATAAAAAAACCATAAATCCCAATCTCCAACAACCATCACTTGTAGGATGAAATCGAGAAAAACAATCTGTTGTAAGAAAATGCAATTAAAAGAATAAAGGTGAAAATAAAAATAAAAAAACTACATGACATAAAAAAATTTGGGGTTAAATTTAGAAGAAAAAAACTTTTTAAAAAAATCAAAATGATGAGGGATAAATTGTAAAAAACAAAATAACATAAACTTTAATTGAAAGATGAAATTGAAAATAATAAAACTTTAACAAAAGAGTTAAGAAAAAAATACAGAAATCACAAGAATAAAGACTGAATTGAAAAAATAATATATGACAAATAGTAATATAAAGACCACATTTAAGAAATAAAAAAAACTTTCTAAATGATCAAAAACATCAAATTTTATTAATTTTAAGAAATAAAATTATATATTTTTTATTTTTTAAAAATTATTTTTAATATCAACACATCAAAATGATCTAAAAACATCAAATTTTATTAATTTAAACTTAATTTTTTTTTAATTTTTTTCAAAAACATTTTTAAAAAATAATTTCAACCACCCCCTACGAACATAAAAGTCAATGCATAATGTTATAAAATGTATACGAACATAAATACCCTTTGCTAGCTGTTTAATTTTTTTTAATGCGGGGAACATCAATATTTTTACTTGCGATAGAAAATAAAAAAACTAAAAATAACACGTTTCAAGTTCTGAATGACTAGTTCATCTTTAAAAAGACAAAATTACCCTCGAAACCAAGACAAACAAGACTTTCTATCAAAGAACAAAAACGTAATTCTATTGTTACAATGAATAGTCTTTTCTATGTCAGTGTATACAGTAGACTTTATAGTATTTTTGTAAATATTTTTTATACATGTAAAATTGTGAACAGCAAATCACACATTTATGTTGGGAAGTTTCATGGAAGACAGAAGGTACATTTGTTAGGTATTAAACACTAATTTGTCTGCCTTTCTTTTATCAATATCATGGGTCCACGCTCATACATATTTTGGTCAACTACAACTTACAGCTTTTTGGTTCATGAACATAGCCACCAGCCATCTTCAACTTCAATGTATTTCATTTATGAATTTGTAGTTATGTAAGACAGTTTTTTCCTTCTAAAACATGTGACAATGTTGGCTGAGTGTGTATTCTCAAAGTAATTTAAAACTCATGATTTGTATGGCATATAATGTTTAATTAATGAGTAATGTAATGTGTTTGTTTTTAATTATCCTCTCTTTTTTTTTCTTTTTTTCTTTTTATCATATGAATAAGAATTGATTGCATAGTAAAAGAGACAATCCTCTTCGAACTTCAGTTTCTCACACTAAGGCCTAGTTTGATATTCTGTTTTAAAAACGTTGTTGAAAAAAAATTATTTTATTTACTTTTTATATTAAATTAAAAAAATAATAATTTTAGATTATTTTCATGTGTCGATATAAAAATAATTTTAAAAAATAAAAAATATAATGTATTTTTGAATAAAAAATATTTTCAAAAACAATTTAAACAACATTCCTAAACAGCCACTAAACCTAATGGGACATGTTCCTCAAATACAAAATTCCTTATCATGCATCTACGACCAAACTGGTTGATTCGGAGATGAAACTTCAAGAATTAACAAGAAATAAATGTGTGATTTTTTCACAATAGCATTTATTATATATTATTACAATAAAATTATCATTTTTCAGAAAAGAAATTTACAGCCATGACATAGCACATGTTAATTAACTAGTTATTTCAACCAACCTTTAAAATTTCTTGATTTTTTTAACTTTATTGTTGTTATATTTTTATATTATTTTGATAATGGTGCGGATATAATGTTCTTCGCCAGGAAACCATAATACAAGTTGGATTTTTATCTAATGACATGGTTACATGGGCAGACATAGACTGGCTGGAAATTCCATAATAATCAACGAACCAGGTTACAGAATCAGACACCATGCTAGCAGCACCTCTTAAGAGAACCTTTTTTTTTTATTTTTTATTATTATTATTGATAGTTAAGATGTTTGCTCTTAAAATGGAGATTAAATAGTGAAGGCAAGGAAAAAAGTGAGATTGAGATCAGTAACTACAGCCGTGACGGTTTGGTAGTGTGGTTGCGGTTGTTTTTTAAAGTATTTTTCGTTTAGAAATGCATCAAAATGATATCTTTTATTTTAAAAAAATATTTTTGACATCAATATATGAAAATGATCTAAAAACACATTTTTTTATAATTTAAAGAAAAAAATTGAAAATGTAAAAAATAAAAAAGAAAAAAATTTCAATTTTTTTCAAAAACGATTTTGAAGTACAATGCCAAACAGGGTCTTAATAATACATGTTTGCACTTTTGAAACTTAGTGCAAACAAGGACTTTGGAAATACATGTTTGGAAGTGTGATTGATGTTGCTTTTAAAAGTGTTTTTCATTTAGAAATGTATCAAAATGCTTTTTTTTTAAATTATTTTTAATATCAGCACATGAAAATGATCTAAAATAAATAAAAATATTTAATTTAAAATAAATAAATAAATTAATTAATTTTTTTAAAAACATTTTTGAAACATAAATATAAACATAACCTTAGAAAAAAGACTTAATTACCCAGTTAGAGGGTGAACATTACATGAATCCAGAAGACCACCTCTCCTTTCGATCCTAAGCTTTTTTCTGTAAAATATTTCCACCTCATGTGCCCATATGCATCTGGTACAGAATTCATCATGCATCTAATCTAATCTTAACCAAAGAAAATAATAATTTGGAACTTCAAGATACGGTTCTCTGCCTTCAAAGATTTTGTTTCTCTTGAGAGTTAGTTAACTCGGACTATATATATAATTACTAAATTATGAAAATGCTGCTGTTGACTAGGGAACCATGAGGCAAGCTTTGATTCTAGCCAAGCTCGCATGCTGGTGACTTGGCAGAACTACTTGGATCTGTGACGGGCAGAGCTTGGCTGGAAAATTCATTTGATTCTGTCCGAGTTATATATGAATTGTATACTGTATTTTTATATAATAATTTAAATTTTTAAATAAAATAATTTTTTAATATAATATTAAATTTTTATTGACTTATAAGTTATGATATAACCAATCCAACAAGAGGCGCCTGCATGCAACTGATTCAAGGTGGACTCAGACTCGGAGACAACTCCAAGGACAGCAGGGTTACCGATTACTAAGTTTTTTTATTAAAAAATATATTAAATTTTTTTTTTTAAATTAACATATAAAAATGATCTAAAAATAATAAAAAATAAAATAATAAAAATATATATTTTTTTCCAAAAATATTTTTGAAAAGCAATAAAAATATTTAAGTGAAAACTGTGGCTCGGAATCGTTGAGGCTGTTCTTCCTGTGCATAGAAAATTTGATTTTCAGTGTCTGAGACTCCTACCTCTACTCCACCGTATCACTATCATCATCTCCGCCGTGTCAGTTCCGATGCAAGACATCTTTTGTAACCTTACGAGCCATAAACCCGCGTTCCGCTGCAGGGATTAATTTTTTTTTTTTTTAATCTAGTTTTAATATATATAATTTTTTATTTTATATTTTGGTTTTTATTTTTTTATTTAGTTTCTAAAAAAGTAAAATTACCGAGACACCCCACTAACAATTCTTGATTTTTATCTTATTTGAAGGTATTATGATTATTGTACAATGCACAGAAATGGAAAAAAATTAAAAATACATTTGATATCATGATATTATTTTAAACACATTTTACATAATAAAATAAATATATAAAAAACTAAAATACATTTTTAAAAGTTCTACGACGCCGCAAGCGTCATCCGAAATGTGCATGAGCTCTGAAATTGACGTCGTGCCCACAACACCTAACAGAAAATATAATTAAAATTGATAAATTACCAATACACCCCTATAACCAACCCTTGGATTTGTCTTATAGGAGGTATATAAGTACTTATACAACTCGTGGTGCGCATCAGCTAACCCGGATACTCCGATTATAAAAAAAGGGTCCGAGGATTAGTCATGGTGCGCTTAAGCTCACCTAGAGACCCTGGTTATAAAAAAATATATAAGTGGAAAAAAAACAAAAGCTTAAGTTGGCCCGAAGACACCGTTATAAAACAAATATATAAGTGAAAAAAAAAAGTATAAGCATGAAAGCACTATAGCAATCCATATTTAAAAAAAAAAAATCAATCCGAGAATTAGTCATGGTGCACTTAAGCTAGATCGGAGACCCCGGTCACAAAAAAATATAAGTGAACATAAAAAGGTATAAGGAAAAAAATAATAAATTGGTCCGGAGATTAGTCGTGGTGTGTCCACGTTGGCCTGGACACCTTGATTATCAAAAAATAAATTTGGCCCGGGGAGTGGTGGTGGTGCGCTTAAACTTGCCCGGAGATCCTGGTTATAAAAAAAAATATAAGTAAAAAAAACAAAAAAAAAACAAAAAAAAAAGTATAAGCGTGAAAAAACTGTAGCAATCCATATTGTTTTTTAAAAAATTCACTTCGGGAATTAGCCGTGGCGTGTTTAAGCTGACCCGAAAACCCCGGTTATAAAAATTTTTATAAGTGAACAAAATAAAAATATAAGAAAAAAAAGAAAAAAAATGCACCAGCGAGAAAACACTTTAGAAAAAAAAAGTGGGTCTAGGGATTGTCGTGGTACACATAAGTTGGCTGGAGACCATGGTTATCAAACAAATATTAGATCTGGGAATTAACTGTGGTGCTCTTAAGCTAGCTCGGACACCCTAATTAAAAAAACAAAAAAATAAATATAAGTGGAAAAAGAAAAAATATAAAAAAGTATAACAGGAAAATTAAATATTTTGGGGGAAAAAAAAAGGCAAAAAAAGAAGAAGCAAAAAATAGGGAAAAAAACATTGGAGCGGGAAAAACATTGTTGCAATCAACAATGCTATGTGTGGGGAGCTACAATGCTTTCCCCACATCATTTACAATCCATATTGTTTTTTTTTTTTTTAAATAAGTCTAGGAATTAGTCGTGATGTGCCTAAGCTGACCTGGAGACCCCAGTTATTAATTTTTTTTTTGGTTCGGGCATAAGGAAAAAAAAATGTATAAGTGAACCAAAAAAGTATAAGGAACAAAAATTAAAAAAATAATAAATTGGTCAAGGGATTAGTCGTGGTGCGTGCAAGCTGGCCTGGACACCCTAGTTATAAAAAAAACAATTTGGTCTGGGGATTAGTCGTGGTGCGCTTAAGGTGACCCATAAATCCTGGTTATAAAAAGAATATATAAGTAAATAATAATAATAATAATAAAAAGCTTAAGCTGGCTCAGAGACCATGGTTATAAAAAAATTTATAAGCGTGAAAGCACTGTAGCAATTCATATTGTTTTAAAAACAAATTCGTTCCGAGAATTAGTCGTGATGTACTTAAGCTGGCAGTAGACCCCGGTTGTAAGAAAAAATTTATAAGTGAACAAAACAAAAGTATAAGAAAAAAAAAGAAAAAAAATGTATCAGCGGGAAAGCACTTTAGCAAAAAAAAATGAGTTCGGGGATTAGTCATGGTATGTATAAGCTGGTCTGGACACCATGGTTATAAAAAAAATTGGATCCGAGGATTAATTATAGTGCGCTTAAGCTAGTCCGGACACCCCGATCATAAAAACAAAAAAAAATATTTCATGGAAAAAATGAAAAAAAATCAGGAAAAAAATGATAAAAAAAACTATAAAAAAATTAGATTTGATGATTAATTGTGGTGTGCTTAAGTTAGTTCAAACACCCCGATTATAAAAAAAACAAATAAAATTATATATAAGTAGAAAAAGAAAAAGAATATATAACCATGAAAAAAATATTTCATGAAAAAAACAAAAAAAATAATTAGAAAAAAAACATAATAAAAAAAAAGTAAGAAACGAAAAAAAGTAATGAAAAATAAAAATAAAAATGAAAAGTAATCAGAAAAGAAAAAAAAAAAACAAAAAGCAAGAAAAAAAGAAGAAGAGGAAGAGCATTGTGGAAATCCACGGTGCTTTGTGTGGGGGAATTATAGTTAATTCCCCACACGGTTTAGCTTATTGTTAATCATCATCGCTGCCATATTTGAGAGAATGCAATGCCACCTTTATGCCTAGTTAACCTCGCCATTGCCTTAGTGCAAAAACCCTAATCTCGAATGAACACAAAACATCGGATTAAGTGGCATTTCAATCATCCCAACCGTTAAAAAATAATATAAATTATATTTTGGTATCTCATTTAACAATTTAAATTTTTAGGTGAGATGATTTTTTGACTTGGTATCAGAACGAGGTGTATTAGAGAATAATAAAAATCATATTCTAGACTCCACCTAGTAATTCAAACTTGTTTTGGGAAAAAGACAAGAGGTTTATGAGATTTTGTTTTTTTTGAAATTAGTTCCGATTTAAAATAGTTCAATTGACCGAGACAGAATAATTAGGTGGATAAAGCTAAAATAGTCAATCGGTTAAGAAATAATCAAATTAGTTTAGTTGATAAAATATAATTTCAGTTTAAATTAGTATTTTCAAAAATAGTAATCTCAGGGAAAGCCAAAAACCTATCTCTTGCAGGACGGATTTCTTAAAGGTTAGTTTATGTATTCCTTAGAGTTTTAATTTAGAATAATCTAGGGTTTTGCATCATCTATCAAATATTGTTTAGTGTTTATTCTTCATATTGTTTTGCCGTTATATTATATGTTTTCAATTTCTTTTTTTACATTTTTAAATACAGTATTTTTATTATTTATAATTATATTCTCACTTTTTTATTTTTAATAGGGTGATAGATTTTTATTGGTTTGGATATCAAAACTTATATTTAATTTTTATTTTTATATACACAGTTTCATTTTGAAGTCTTAATTTTTAATAATGTATAATTTTTTGACAAGTGTCATAGAATTTAACAAAATTAGATTTGCGTTAAATTACCATGTCAAAATAAAAGAGACAAAGACATAGGAGTACACAACATGGAAGGAGATAAATAGAAAATTATGTTTGATAGTAATGTATACGATGGATAATTGTTTTTGTATCCTGTTTGATTGTGTTAGACAAGACATAATAATATATGAAAAAAAAACTTTTTTAGCCGTAATATATATTAGTTTATATTGAGTGTTGAAATTAATAATATAATAATAATCTTAGTTATAAAACTTGAACTGACTTGATGGGTGAACCTGAAACTTATCTGACCTAGAACTTGAATCGATTAAAATTTAAAAGAAAAAATATAGGAAGCATTGACTTGATCCAGTCAAAAACTTGGGTCGATCTGGGATAAAACACGAGTCAAAACCAAATGTTTTTTTTTTTTTTTTTTTTTTTAAATTTTTGGTTAAAATAAAGTTTCCTTGATTATTATTTTTTTAAAAAGTCAACCAAAGTTGACCTTCTTGACCCTAGTCTTGGTTGGAGTTAACTTCAAAGTTGAGTCTTAAAACTATAATAATAATTATTTTTATTTATATATTGACTCGGGTTAGCCTAAGTTGACCCTCTTAACTCGTGATTCAAGTCTTGCCCCAAATCAACCCTCAACTTGAGTTTTTAAGATATGAAAATAATCATTTTTATTCTTACATTAACCCACGTCAAATTAGGTTGATCACGATCACGTTGACAACATTTCAACACCACAAAATTTCTTACTAGTTTCAGAACCAAAAGGAATCCTCCTGGCTAGCCAGTATCATTGAAAGGAGCTACGGATGCAGCATAAACAAGCCTCGCAAGCAGGACAAGATGGCAAAAACAAAAAAAATGCCATCTTCTCAGACCATCCATCATCAAAACTCAAACAAAAAGGAGAGCCAATAAATGACAGAAAACCATTGATAAATGAGCAAAATGCATTCACCAGACAAAATAAATCACTGTCATAGTCAACAGCTCACATTAACAATGGACCTAAATTACCATGCTATTATGACCTCTTACACTGTGTTTGTTTAGAGGGTTTCAAGGAGTACGGAAGGAAAAGGTGGGGTTGAAACCCTCCATCATTGTTTGGCTCTCACAATTAACAGAAGTAGAGGTGGGGTGGAGGGCTCAACTCTCTTAAATAGTTGAAAATCTAAACATCCCAAATTGAGGTGCTTAAAAGACTTGAGATTATTAAATGATACAAATATTAAAAAAAAATCCACTCTTTCACTTCTCATCCCATTGCATATTCAAACAAGAAAAAGTTTGAAATACTACCATTACCTTCCTTTACTTACCTTATTAATCCTACCTTTTCTTACCCTCATCATATCCAAACATAGTGTTGCAAAGAAAGAAGAGAAATGTATTCTTAAGTAGGATTATCCTAGAATGGAAAGAAACATTCTGATACTGTCAACGACTACAGTAAGGTGCACAACATGATATGGAGGCGATATGATTTCGTTGAAGAGACCCAAACAAATACCCCACATCAATCTAAGTTTGATGACACCAGAAATCATTAATTACCTCTTACTCCTACATCTGACTTGCAAAACAACTAGTTTATTTTTCAAAACATCAACAAGAATATCAACTGCTTGTCTGATGAAACTGCACCATCCTGCCAAAACTAGACCTACTAACAATGCGGCAAGACTAAAAAAAATACCTCACAAAATCAGAGACTAGGACACAGGTAAGTCATGAGCACTAATTCATTTACACAAGCTGCAACAACTGCATAAAGAATTAGGCATCCAGATTCATCAAAAATAGATTTTTATCTTGAATTTATATTAATTCAGATTTAATTGAATACACATACATAATTAATATAAGAGTCAAAGAAATGTCTTAACAATTAGCAGCAGCGGTGAGAGGAAAAAAACTCAATCACATATAATTTAAAGGTCAGGAGAAAAAGAAACTATGAGGCACAAATGCATTAAATAAATCTCATCTCTACAACATTTTCCTTGTCATCAATAAGTTTGAAAAAGCTAAGAGTGCAAACAGAAAGAGAATTCACATGGGACATCTACTTGATAGTGACAAACTTGTTTGTACCGTGTTTAGCCCAATGTGTTCTGAGATCAATTGCACTAGAGAAGTCATAGCCTTCGCCAGCAAGTTTTTCTAAGACCTTCTTAAAAGCTCCTAAACTCATTTTTCTCCCTGCTATCCTTGCACCACGTCGTTTCACACTCATAGGCAAGGGATGCACAGAAATGCATGTTGTACAACAAGCTGATTGCCACCCACCACAACCCCAACGATAGCATTGTTGGGGGGTTCCAGTGCATGAGCAAACTGGTATAGGAAATAATGAAATGTCCATACTGATCCCATTTATCATAATTTCTACGGTTTTCTTGGCAGACCTTCCTTGTTGAGCAGCAGGACTACCGTCAGGTTTGGGTGATTGAGGGCCTCGCTTACCCTTCTTTGCTTCAAGGCATTTCAAGGCTTTAGGACGCTTCTTCTTCTTCTTATCAGGACCATTTTCCTTTGCAACAACACCAGCACCTTCAACTTGCTCCAGTGTTTCGTCATTTACTGAATTAGGAGGTTGAAACATTTGCATATGATGAGCTGAAGATGTTTCCGGCAAAACCGAAGCATAATCATGGTTTCCAGGCAATACATGGTGAAACTTTTCTCTCTTGTCAATTGAAGAATCTCTCGTGTGGTCCATAGAGTACATGTGCTGCGAAACCCCAACATCCCTATGATGAAAACCTCCATACATACTAGTCATGATCGCAGCACTACGCGAACCCGAAAAGGGTTTCTCAGGCATTGTTGGAGCCATGAGGTGAAGACCCAGATTTCCTTTAACAGTTGTTGGCTCATAGTAACCCCAATTGCGAATATCCAAGCTGTTATCTTCATCCATTATTTCAAACTACAACAATTCAAGATAACTTTGTTTCACCTTAACACAATATTTGTTGTCAGCGTTGTGCTAACCTTAACATTCTCCAAATTGTGTTCACCTAAAATTTCTCTAAAAAGACTGCAGGCACATGAAAATCAATTCAAACCCAAATCACACAGCTTAAAAAATTAATAAACAGATTGTTAAGTCATAGTAAAGTTTGTGTCTTGAAACCAAAAGAAGTCATAATTGACAGAGCTAGTAAGCCGAAAAATCAATCAAAAATGCATCTGGGTCATAGTCAGAAACAAAGATCTTCTAGTCCTTGGATCAGTCTGACAAATCGTTTTGAAAGAGGATAGACAGTAACGACTTTAGTATTTCAAGGAAAGATAAAGGGACTTACTTGGAAGAAGATGAAGTGAACTTTTTTAGGGTTCTTCTCCTCCACTAAAGAAGCACAAAAATGAAGTTACGAACGCCATTTTGTGTTTTGTAATTACTCATTTTACTAGTTTTTAACGTGCACTTGCTTCGCTAGTTGCTAGTCTTTGGGTCAACTCGATCTTGCTTTTCTTTTGTACGCCTCCCTTAAACTATATATAAGCGTAAGAGTTACTTCACGGCCTTTTTATCTATAAAATGATGATTGACAAATTATTACTTCAATTTATTTACAGGTGTTTGATACTCAAAAACATTTTTTTAAAAAAATCTGAAATTTTTTAATTTTATTTTAAATTAATTTTTTTTGATATTTTTATATTATTTTCATACGTTGATGTCAAAAATAATTTTTAAAAAATAAAATAAAAATTATTTTAATATATTTTTGAACAAAAAACACTTCAAAAAACAACCTCAAACATAATTTCAAACAAGCACTTAGTCAAACCACTATCTATCTATCTATCTATCTATCTATCTATCTATTTTTGGTTCCTTATTTTTAAAATTCATTGCTGAGTTCTTTTGGCCTAAAACATATAATGTTATTTAGATTAATTTAAGTATACCTTCATTATTCTAATTTCAAAAAGGAAATATAAATTGTTTTAATATACTAGGAAAAAAAGAGGCATTAGTCAAGGATCCATTTAATCGAGATTGAGAAATAAGAAAGCATAATTGTGTGGCGAAGCAAGGATTCCATGCGTGTTTCGAGCATTCAATTTGAGAGTCGACTATTCTATCCAGAACTCGAACATATTTCAGGTAACAGTGGTTTGGAGACATATTTTAAAATAGTATCCTTGTTTCTGTATTAATTGCTGTTAGCTCTATTTTTATCAGGTGATATATTTTAAAATAGCTCTTTTAAGGTCCTTTCTAGTGCTTTAATATTATATATAATAAAAAATTACTTGTAAATTTTATTAATAAGAACCAATACATCCATATATTGAGACTTACGAATATATATATATATATATATATATATATATATATATATATATATATGATTAATTAATTAATTTAATTAGGAGATCCAATGAGCCTTGAATGACAATTTATTAATGGGAGCACTTTTTTGTCCCCTATCTTACATTTCCTAAAGCATTAAGCTCCAAGTACACATCTTGAATGTGAAAGTGAAAAATGAGATTGACTATTAGTTTTGGAATCCAATTCCATCTTTAGGAGTATTATAGAGTGTTTGACATTGTGTTTTAAAAGTGTTTTTGATAAAAACAATTGATTTTTTTATTTTTAATTAAATTTTTTTAGTGTTTTTAGATCATTTTCATGTGCGGATGTCAAAAATGATTTTTAAAAAATAAAAAAAATTATTTTGATAAATTTCTGAACGAAAATCACTTTCAAAATCAACCTCAATCGCACTGTCAATGAGTCACCTAATGTGGTGTCTTTTCCCTCCCTGGAGTCTTCTACTATTTTACAGGATAGCTTTTCTTGTTATGTTGCAGATCTTCCTGTGATTTCTTTCTTTCTTATTTCATGGCCTTTAATGGTCTTTCTTTCTTACCACCTCCAGATTAACCGGAGTAGGAAGGGGGGACTGTCTTTTTTTGATATTGATTGTGATACTTGGAAGGTTTTGAAGGCTGGCCCTTGGCTTTTCAAAAACATTACGTTAGATTTGCAAAGATGGGATTAGGATAAAGAAAGTGATGAAGATGAATTTTACAGTCTCCTTTTAGGTAATAAATTTAGGGCTTGCCTTCGAATTCTCACACTAAGGAGATGGGGAGAAAAATATGGAGCTCGATTGGATGTGGATTTGTTAGGTGTAAACATTGTGCTTGGTTTGTCCTCGTTACCAGTTTTGGAGCAACAAAATTTTTATGGGTTAGGACAGGATTCAATTACAGGATTGCGCAGCAATTTTGAGCACATTATCAGGGATTCATATCCAATCAATTCGAAAGCTTGAAAGGTTTCATAAGAACATTGATTTTCATTTATTGTTGATTAGAATTTTTAGAAAAATGCCTGAAAATCCACATGACAAGATTTATAATGTGTCGCGACGGTGATTTTTCGCGCTTCGCGCCCTGCTATTCCCGGAGGGAGAGACGACAGGCACTCGGTGAAAGTGGTGTGTGTTTTATAGTCATAAAAATTACAACTATAATTATCAGGAGTCGCCACTTAGTATTAAAGTCACTAGGAACCTATTGGTCTGCGAGAGTCTAGGTAAGGGGACTTGTTGTGCAAGGAGAAGACGCATCACCTCTAGTGCACCCTACCTAAGATAAGCTGCATTGTTATTTGATTGTTTTTCTAAGTTAGAATTTCTCCTATACTACATTTTCAAAAACCATTTTTTGTCTGCGGTTGTATTTATAATGTAATTTTACGCCGCAGTTAAAAACTTTTTCCTTGCAATTGTCGATCCAAAGAAACCCTTATTTGTTCTTCTTCCAAGAGTTGCTCATCGAAGAATTTTTGACAACTTTTGTTGTTGCTCAGCTTAATCACACGCCTCTTGCATGTCCTCTTTCTTTTAGTTCCAACGAACTCAGGTCCATTATCTCGCAACAGGCGTTGTCTTACCGTGTTTTGGGGTGCCTTGTAGCTCCTCCAAGCTAGGTAACTAGGGCTAAGGGCAAGTCCAACGGGAGAGGCATCCCAGCAGGCAAAGGCAAAATTTGGCTCTTTTTGTTAAATTTGTCACTCCAACGGGGAGAGGCAAATGAAGAGGCAAAATGCCTCTTTCAATTTCGGGAGCCATCCCCACAGGTTTTGGCCGGGGAGCCAAAACCTAAAATGTGACCGTTGGGGGAGTTTGTGACCGTTGGCATTTTGCCAATAAAAAGTGCTCAGAACACAGCCAAGCAAAATCAACACAACCAAGCAAAATCAGCACAGCAAACCAACATACCCACATCAATTGAATTGATTGAAAAATTGCAAAAACAATTACTGTATAGCAAACTTAAACAAGGAAAATAAAAAAAAATACCACAAATCCAACGAGCTGCATCTTCACTTCGTGTCAAATCTTCTGCCCACTGCATCTCATCGGTTTATTTTCTAACTTAATCTATTTGTTTTTGTTCAAGTAGGTTTTATTTGAGAGGGAGCCGAGGGAGAGGGGGGAAAAGAGTAGAGGGAGAGGGAGAGGGACAGAGGCCAGATGGCCGAGAGGGAGAGGGACAGAGGCGAGATGGCCATGGGAGAGGGACAGAGGCGAGATGGCCATGGGAGAGGGACATGGCTGAGAGGGAGAGGGACGAGGGACGAGGGACGAGAGGGACGAGGGACGAGAGGGAGAGGGACGAGGGACGATGGCTTTTTGTATTTGGAAATGAAATGGATGATAGTGAGCGGCGCTTGGAAATGAAATGCCGAGAGGGAGAGGGACAAGTGACAGGGATGATAGTGAGCGACGCATGAAATAAAATGGGTAGAAATAGGTAGGGTTTCGTGTGTGTGTGTGTGTGGGGGGGGGGGGGGGGTATATTAGGGAAAAGATGGGTAATAATATTTAGTAAAAAAAATAATATTTTTGATTAATTATGAAATTAATAAATTATGAATTTTTTGATCAATTAGATTAATTACATGTTTTAAATGTATTGTTAGATTTAAATATTGTGTAAATTTTGTATTTAGAATTGTTGTGGAGGTAATTAATAATAATATTTAAGAAAATAAAAGGAGGTCATTAATAATAATATGTAGTAAAAAAATAATTATGCCAAATTGATAAATTATGAATTTGTGAATCAATTAGCTTAGTTACATGTTTTAAATTTACTGTTAGATGTTTAAACTGTGTAAATTTTGTGTTTAGAAATGGTGTGCATTTATTCGTAAATAGATATTTTTATTAGTTTTATTAATACTGTAATAAAATTTCAGTTAGATCGACAAGAGCAATAAGACAATGTATTTTTTTATGTAGATGGACTCAAATGTGCGAAATTCATTCACTAACTCTCCTATAAGTGCGTCTGAACAATTTGATTCTCAACAAAGTGATTTTAATGTTCATATAACTAGAAAATCACAAAGAAGTAAAAACTTCTCACCGGAAGAAGATTGTTTACTTGTATCTGCGTGGTTAAATACTAGCAAAGATCCAATCACGGGAGTTGATCAACAAACTAGACAATTTTGAGCTTGAGTACATGCGTGCTTTGTAGAGAATGGAGGGAACCTGAATAATCGTTCCCAAATAAGCATCTCAAATAGATGACAAGAAATAAATAGAGAAGTTGCAAAATTTGTTGGGTTTGTTACCCAAATTGAAAACCGTCAACAAAGTGGAACGACTGAAGAATCAAGGGTAATGTTTTATTTTCAACATTTACATATTAAATAAGTTGTTTAACATATTTATTATGTAACATAGTTTCATTTATTGAATTTGTTTTTCCAGCTTAATGATGCTCGACAAATGTATGCTTCAGTCGTTGGCAAACGATTTCATCTGGAACATTGTTGGGTTATCTTGAAAAAAGAACCCAAATGGCAATTTGAACGTGCAAGTCTTCATCAGAAGTCAAACAAGAAACAAAAAAATCATGGAAACGCAAGTCCAGCTACTTCAACTCCATCAACCGCTGATTCTGTTTTTTTAGGAGAAGACAATGATACATTTGTTTACCAAAATAGACCAATTGGTCAGAAAGCTGCAAAGGAACAACTTAGACACAGACAAGGAAAAGAGAAAGTTGGGGAGACAATTGTTTTAACTAGGTTACAACAATTCATAAAAAGAAACAATTCTTGGCATTCGTTCTCTTTACTTTCAGAGGTTTTTTTCAAAGCGACCAATTTGTTTTCTATCGTCTAATGCTTACTCATCATATCGAGAACCCATTTCTTCTAGTTGACTCTTTCCTTGCATTAATCTGCTTTTCTTTTCCTTGCAATTGTCGATCCAAAGAAACCCTTATTTCTTCTTCTTCCAAGAGTTGCTCATCGAGGAATTTTTGACGACTTTTGTTGTTGCTCAGCTTAATCCCACTCCCCTTACATGTCCTCTTTGTCAATCCTCTTTCTTTTAGTTGTAGCGAACTCAGGTCCCTTATCTCGCAACAGGCTTTGTCTTACCGTGTTTTAGGGTGCCTCGTAGCTCCTCCAAGCTAGGTAACTAGGGCTAACAGAAGACTCTTTTGGGTGGGGCTCTCTGTCAACTAAAAAAGGTTGCCCCCAGTCACTTTTACAACTTCGAGCTTAGCCACTGAATTGACTTCTCTGAAAGAACCTGTGTACCCGATGAACCCTCTAGTTCTCGGTTCATATTGTGTCCCCCTAAACTGTCTGGTTACTAGAGAGGGAGAGTTACTGATATAACCAGTTAAGCCAATTAACGGGATCCACGCCTTATTACCACAACTCATTAGATAAGCTGAATTACTTTTGGGAAGTGCCTGGTATTTCTCCATCCATTCTTCACTCAAAACAAAACCAAGAGGCCTCATGTTAAACCACCAAAAATTGTTGAAAACTTCTCTCGGGGTTTCCATATGACTAACAATCCACATGAACAATAAAGGGATACAACGCCGCATTGCTCCTTTCCCATGCGACTTGCAACGGTTCAAGAACAGGTAAGTTTCGGCCAACATAGCTAAAGTGGGATTATTATTTCCCTACTCATATTCAACAAAAACGTTGGCCACTTCCATGCTAATAATCCTGACAGCTTCTGAAGGGAACAGTTCTAACCCAAAAATAGTAAAGGCCACCGACCGATACACCTCTTCTCCAAGCCTCCCTTTATCTTTACTTGTTTTCAACTCATTCTCAATCGTCTTCCACTTGAAACTTCTAGAAGATGTCATGTACTGACCTACTTGGTCCAAGCATAGAAGCTTGACAACTTCTTTGGACTGTATTCTCAATTTTCTGTTTGAAATAAACTTTGTGAGTGTTGTGAGGGAAACTCAGGATTTGAGCGCACCTACCTTACGAATCATAGACCAGGTCATGTGTAAGACACGAGCGCCCGTTCATTTACACAAGCTGCAATAACTGCATACAGGAGGCAACCAGATTCACTAAAAATAGATTTTTATTTTAAATATTTGCTAAATCAGATGAAATTGAATATGCATCGATTAGTAATATAAGAAAAAAAGGAAATCTCTTAACAATTAACCACAAAAGTGAAAGAAAGAAAAATCAATCACATATAGTTTATAAGGACTGGAGAAGAGGAAACTACGAGGCATCAATCTATTAAAAAAAAATTATCTGCTACATTTTTCCTGGCATCAGTAAGTTTGAAACAACTACGACTATGAACAGAGTGAGGATAAACAACAGTCATAGTGCCAAAAAGGACAATCTTCCAAAATCATCCAATGTGACAGAAACTTATCAGCTACAAACTACATTTGAAGACTCTGCCAAGACCAGATGCATACAAAAATATACAATACAAACATGGTGCATTGCAATCATAGGGCAATAGGAAGATCCACATAGCACATCTACCTTATAGTGACAAACTTGTTTGTACCATGTTTAGCCCAATGAGTTCTCAGATCAATCGGATTAGAGAAGTCACAGCCTTCACCAGCAACTTTCTCTAAGACCTTCTTAAAAGCTCCTGAACTC
The DNA here is from genome assembly GCA_964035475.1 of Salix caprea. Lineage (NCBI taxonomy): Eukaryota > Viridiplantae > Streptophyta > Magnoliopsida > Malpighiales > Salicaceae > Salix > Salix caprea. The sequence goes on from OZ037744.1 coordinate 28,621,224, forward strand.
ATTTTTCTCCCTGCTATCCTTGCACCACGCCTTTTTGTACTCATAGGCAAGGGATACATAGATATGCATGTCGTACAACATGCTGATTGCCACCCACCACAACCCCAACGTTAGCATTGTTGGGGGTTTCCAGTACATGAGCAAACTGGTATAGAAATAATTGACATATCCATATCAATCCCATTTATCATAATTTCAGCGGTTTTCTTGGCAGATCTTGTTGAACAGAAGGACTTTAGCAAGCTGCCTCTTTTTCTTGGGACCATTTTCCTTTCTTCAACACTAGCCTCTTCAACTTGGTCCAGCATTTCATCACTTGCCGAATCAGGTGGTTGAAACATTTGCATATGATGAGTTGAGGCTGTTTCAGGCAAAACTTCCGCAGAATTATGGTTTCCAGGCAACATATTGAGAAGCTTTTCTCAGGAAAACCTTTGGTGAAAACCTCCGTTCACACTTGTGATGATCACATTACTGCGTGCACCCAAGAAGGGATTCTCAGGAATTGTTGGGGACATGAGCTGAAGTCCCAGATTTCCTTTAACAGATGTTGGTTCATAGTAACCCCAATTACGAATATTCAAACTGTTATTTATCTTCATCCATTATTCAAACTTTACCATTCAAGCTAACTTTATTTAGCCTTCACACAATTTGTTGTCAGCATTGTATCCTCCAAAAAATCTCCAAATTGTGTTCACCTAAGAATCTCCAAAAAGATTACAAGCACACAAAAATTGATTCAAACCCAAATCACAGAAAATAAAAAAATTTATAAGCAGGTTGTGAAATCATAGTAAAGTTTGAGTCTTGAAACTAAGAGAAGTCGCAATTAACTGAAAAATCGAGAAAATAACATATGGGTCTTTGTCTGACAGTAATATCTTCGAAATCATGGATTTGTCTGATAAATTTATTTACTAATTAAGAAAATAGACAGCCATGGATGTAGTATTCAAATCAAGAAAAAGGGACTTACTTTGAAGAAGACAGTGAGAGCATCTTAGGGTTCTTCTTTATAACTTCACGCCATTTTTGTAAGGAATTACTTTGGAAAACCACCATTTTTCAATTTGCATCCCCATACCTATATATTTAAATCATTTAGTACCTAGCTTCACGCCATTTCCTTTTAAACGTCCACGATTTGAGAATGTCTCTACCCATCTAGTATTTCATGCATCGTTATTAACACACAGCCGCTTGATTTGTCAGTTCGGAAAATTTATGATCCAAAATTTTATTGAGTTATTATTCAATTTTAATAATAAAAAGACATTAAACCAGCGATCTTGATTGATTAAGCTAAATTTGATCAAAACTTGATTGGTTAATATTAATTTTTTTGTAAAAGAATAAAATCATATAATTTTAATACAAATAATTAATCTAGATTAACCTCGTGACTTGAAGAAAAAAATCTAATAATATACTTATCAACCTCTTCTTCTAGTCTAAAAACTATGCTTAGGTTTTAAATATATTTTTTTTAATATGAGTGTCCTGGCCAATTTGTGCACATATCGACTAATCCCATATTTTGTAGAATGAACGATCAATTACCAGCTTCTAGTAAACATAAAAGTTGCGAGACTTGAACTGGTGATTTCTAGAGAATAAATTTAGAACCAGACCACTTAGCTGCACCCTCAAAGTTTAGGTTATAAACATTTGGTATTGTAGTAGATTGATATGATTTTTGTCTAACTATAACAAAAAAATTATTTAGTTAGCTATATAGCTTATATTTTTTTGTGCTAGGTTATGTATATAATTGTTTTTAAAACCTTGAATTTGTAGAAGTTAAAATAGATTTTTTTTTTCATTCATGAAGATTTCTTTTTTTTTTTTCTCATTTATTTTGCATGCTAAAATCTATCCCACAATAGTTGCAACCAAATATATATATTTTAAATCTATTTTTTAAAAAAAACTACAACTAAAATATTTTAGGTCAAGGAATGTGAAAACTTTTTGGATAATTCTTTTTTTTTCTTCTAAAAAATGATTTTTATTGGAATTACCCAAATGCCCACCATTACTTTTTTCACACACATTTGTCTTTCTCTTTATATTTTCAATATTCATTTCATTCTCTCTCTCACCTCAAATAAACAACATAGACCTCCACTAAGACAAAAAAGAGAGCAACAAATCCTCTTTTTCTCATAAAAATAATGTTTTCAGCATTATCATTTCTTCACCATAAAATCACCTTTATTTCTAACCCTGAAGTCTCATTTTCATTGCCATCCAAATCTCCATAAAACATCTTAATCCAGCCACCAAAAAGCCATCTAAAAAAGCCATATATAACCATATTATTCCTAGTGATATGGGGATTGTGGTATAATCTGCCACGAAAACTCAATTTTTGTAATAATAAGAGGAGGGAAATAGAGAAAATGAGGAAATATCTCTAATAATTATTTTTATTATCTGAAAAGTAAAAAAAAAATATTCATCATTGATGAAAATATTCTTTTTATTTTTTATATATTTCAAATTTATTTTTTTCCCTTCATCATTTATCTATCTATCTTCATTATTAAAATGAATCTAGAAAGTCATACTTATTTCAAACTAAAACCCTAATGTTGGGTCCAAATGAACATAGTAGTCTAAACCCTTAATGCTCCGAACCCATTAAAGGAGCATATTTTATGGTCACACCAAGAAAGGTCATCTCGTAGAATTGTGAAAGCAGTAGTTAGGTTTAGCCCCATTTATGATGAACAAAAAAATTGAAAAATTGATTAAATCGATAAAATAAAATAAAATAAAATGTTTGAAAAAAATTAAATCATTAAAAAAACTGATTTTTTTTTTAAATTTCCGGTCTGGGTTTTGGTTTTTTAAGAAAAAAACAAGTAAACTAAACCGGTTCAAATTATAAAAATATATGCTACAATTTTTTTTATTCTTTCTATTCATTTCAATATTTTTGGTTTGCTTCCATTTTAATTAATTGAGAGAAGGGAAAACTTAGTTAAAGTAAAACAAAGGGTCTAAAAAAATCAAAATTATTTTCGGTTTTTTAGTTAAAAAACTAAAAAATAATTTCCAGTCGGTTTAAACCAGATTCGATATGGTTTTGGTTTTTTTATTTAATTTTTTTTGGTTTAATTGTTTTTATTAATAAAAAAATTAACCAAACTAAAAATGCTCTCCCCTCACCCCACCAAATGCCTCGAGCCATGGTTGTTTTTATATTAATTGGCTTGAAGGAAGGTGGAGTTCACTGTGTGTGTGTGTATGTGTGTGTGTATGTATATATATATATATATATATATAAAAGAATATATATATATATAAAAAAGAAGGTTTTGAACTAGAGACAAGCTCATTTACACGTAATTGATGGATGTAGATAAGTGAGTGAACTCCTACATTTTCTTGGTAGACAATGGAGTGGTTGGTCTTCAAGCTCCCACAAGCATTACGAATCTGAGTTTCATGTCCAGAGATCTCCTTGCTCCATTTAATTAATTAATTAATTAATTAATTAATTAATCTGAGTAGCCAGGAAAATATGATAAAAAGTTTGGCTGGCTTAGAATACCATGAAAAACATGATCAGGTCCATGTTGACGTGAAGGTTAAGCTGTTTTTAAAGAGAATTTATAATTTGTTTAGTAGATTTTAAATTCAAATTAGAATGTATATTTTTTATAAAAATTTAAAATAATTAAGATTTTATTCGCAAAAAGAAACAAGTGAAGGTTAAGCTCCCAAAGTTATCTTTTATATTTCGTTTTCAAAACCCTACATATTGCTTTCGCTCTCTTGTACAAATGGAGAGAAAAGTCATCCATGCCATGCAGGTATTGGCACCACAAGAAAACTAAGTTATGATAGCAGAAGGAGTGAGCCTGACCACCTGCTGTACTGGTATTTACTTTTTTTTTTTTTTTGAAATATCATGTGACATTGTTATGCAAAAGTCCAAGTGTTATAAATCCATTCCCCCCCCGTTTTTTTTTTCTTTCTAATTTGAATCAAAAAAGGTTTTTTTAATTAATTTATAATTTTCATTTTATCAAAATTCTTGTTATTAGTGGATTACAATTCGAAAGTCTTTAATTCCTTTAAGCTCTGTTTATTAGGACTTAATAAACTAAGAATCGTGGGATCGTATTCCTATCACATGAACTGATCAAAGGATTTCTTTTAAACTCAAAGATTAGGTCTGTTTGGTGTTTTTAGATTATTTTCATGTGATAATGTTAAAAATAATTTAAAAAAATAAAAAGAAAACAATACTTTAATATATTTCTGAACAAAAAAACACACTTTAAAAAACAACTTAACAACACTCCCAACAAGTATTTAATTCGATTAGCTAGAAATGTTGTGATGGTGTAATGCTCCCTCTCATTTCCTATAATGTTTGGAATTAAAAAATCATGAAAGTCTTTACTTTTCTTTTCTGAAAAATGCATCAAGTATTGAGTTTTACGTTCTCTAAGAATATTTTGAAGAATTGCATCTGGAAAAAGCTTTTTTTTTTCCCTCTCTGAAACCGGTTCAAATGAAACAAAATAATTGCCTCCATTTATGTGATGTATCCTCCCTCAACTTGACCTGACTTGTGACTTGAAATGCATATTATTCACAAATCTGCAGCCCCGGTAGATACTGCAATCTATCATTGCATTGAAATGATTTCTCTGGCATGGCAGCAAATTGTGATAAATCAGAGAATTATTGTTACAAAATCCTGAGCCACAGAATCACTATCTCGTTGAAAGTACAATGCTTCTGCAAAAAAAATTAAGATAATAATATTCGGAAATAAGCTATACTTGCACTAACATAATCGACATGTTATCATCTCCTTTTTGTATAAGAAAAACTTCTATATAGCCAGCACTTACCAAGTTAATTAAGTGAAATACTTGTACTTAGGTCATAGCTTAGCGGGGAAGGGACTTGTTCCCTTCCTCTGTAGGCGGGTTTGATTTTTTCTGTATATGTTTATTATTCTCGTGGTGTTTTATCTGTCCACTAAACTTACGAGATATTTAATAAGTCTAAAAATTAGTTGTGGTGCGCGTAAGATAATCTAGACACTCCAATTATATATATAAAAAAATTAAGTGAAATACTTCACGTAACTAACAAGGAAGGGAGGTCGATCTAGGTGGAGATTTTAGTTTACTAAGGCAATCATATTAATTAATTAAGTTGTAAAGTTTTTTTTTTGTGAAAAAAAGGAAAGAAAATGAAGCACATGCTCCCACAGAAAAAGCAAAATAAACTTATTTTCAAAGGAAAAGTATATATCTTTTGAAAAAAAAGGTCAGGTAAAGGGCTTCCCTATGCCTTTCTGTTTCGGCTCAAGTGATCATCACAGAAAAACATCAACCAGGAAGAGTTTCTCAGCACCGATCGAGAAACTGAACTACTTCCAGCTCGAAGAAAAGCTTTGAATGTCTCTGCATAAAAGGAAAGATGCTTTGGTCTTCTTCTGCACGCAGGTGGCCCCCACTGGGGCGCTGATTCTTATGCAGAGAGAGAGAGAGAGAGAGAGAGAGATGACTGTGAAAGAAAGAAAATATTGTTTGTGGATGGATTTTGTTTGTGTCTGTGTGTCTGGAGAGCTTGACAGGGACGAGTGAGTTCGTCGTCAAGCTTTGAAACTATGGCACTGAAAAACATGGCGTTTATACTTTTAAATTTATATGAGCAGACCACAAGATCGGAGGTGAGAACCACCTGATTCGTTTCTCTCTCCCCCTCTCTCTCCTTGTTTTGTGCTGATATTTCTTTCGAAGTTTTTATAGGCTATAAATATTGGTCAGCTGTACTGTACCCTATATTAATGGCAGGGAAGGGTCACCTTCATTTTCTGACCTAGGCATGCAAACATATCCGCACAGTCCAAATAGAAAATCCAAAACTTCTAAAAGTTTGAAGGAAAGAGATGTATGATCATTGTCTCTGAGCTTTTTCAATGAAATAGTTTTCTGAGCGGGAAAGCTAATGAACAACTCCCACATCTCCAGTAACTTCTTTCCTTTTCTTTTTAATTTATGAATGCGAGTAACTATATACTCCACAAAATATATATATCCAAGAATCATTTAGTAAAATCCATTATCATAATTTCCATTTATTGCCAAATTAAAGAGAAGATAATTACTTCACACATTGAAGGATATTACAACACTTCACTAATTAATCCACTTGAGATTATAGTTAATCACAACACTCGCTTGGTATATGATCAATACATAAAAGAAAGAAGAGAAAATTATAAGAAAGAGAGAGGTGGATAATTCATCTGTTAAAAGTTTTTGCTATACCGATTCCATTAATGAGCCCCACTTCACCTTCTGTTACAGCTGATGACAGGCAACTCAATACCAAAGAGTTCTCCTCTTCTTGTGTTCTTGCATGAAAATTCTGCTGGCAAGCATGGCAAGTGATTTGCAGAAGAGTGGAGTTGATTTGCTTTATCGCATGCTGTTTCAAAGCTTGTGCCTTGTCTAACTCAGCTCGAGCTTGCTGTCTGATTCTCTTGGCATTGGCGAATTCTTGTTCTGCCAATTCAATTTGTCTTTTTGCTTGTTTTCGAGCTTCTTCAGCATGAATCTTCTCTGCCATGGCCACCATTAACAGCTCCCTCACCTGCTCTTTAGCCCTCGGAGCACCCAATTCAGGTCTCGGACTGCCATTATTGTTCTCTCTTGGAGAGCTTTTTCCATCGTGATCTTTGACTGTGAAACTGATGTTTGACTCATTTCTTTCACTAACATCACTCGACCCAATTGAGAGCTGCAATTGAGTGGAATGATTATCCTCTCTTTTAGGAGAAACTGAGATCTCAATGGGATTTCTTGAGCTAGTCGAAAGCTGAAGCTCCAAATTATGGTAGCGGGCAGCACTTTTTAAAGAATCTGATTTATCCACAGCACTACTACTAGTAGTAGGTGTAAAGAACAAGGCATGATCAGATTTCGTTCTTGGTATTATCAATGGAAGCCAAGGAGCTGTGCTAAAATTGGTATCACTGGAAGGGCTTGGACTTGAAGCAGTTCTTGACAAGCATGCCGGTGGTTGTAGTGACTGTGATTCTGATCGGAGCTTCCCCATATTGCAAGCATCTTGGTGCTCAATAAAACTCTCAACTCTACGGGAAAAGAAAACCCTTTAGCACGTAGAAATACACAATAATAATGTTATTGAATACAAATTGAAATAGTGGAAGGAAATATTAATTAAATAATGGAATAAAACAATCTTTATCACATCTGAAAGTTAATCATTTACAACATCCTTAGAAGAGATCGATTGAGCAACCAAAATCCGGAAAATAACAGCAAAAAAGTAGAGCTGTTTTTGGGGTTTGAGCAGTCGAAAGGAACTTAAAACATACAGCAAAAAAAAAAAAAAACATTATTCAGCAACTCATCTTTGGAAACCGTGTTCAACAACTGTCAATATATATAAGAACTGGATTAATTAAGGTTCCATCAATCAGAAACTACATAAAGTAGAGTACTACTTACTATATATGTACGTTGTCCCTTTTCTTTCGTTTCAAAACAATTAAACTCCCAGAAAACAATAATTTAAAATATCCTGTATGGATTTAGAAATTTGAAAAAAAAACACCACGATGATCGATATATTAGCGCTCATATATATATATATAGAGAGAGAGAGAGGGAGGGAGGGAGGGAGAGAGAGATTTATTAGTTAACCTTGAAAAAACACGGCCGCAATCACAAGAATGTCCACGGGTGCCACAGGTTTTGAGATGAGCTTTGTAATCAGATTGAACAGCATAACCTTTAGAGCATTTTTCACAAACCCATTGTTTGTGGCTGCTATGTTTTCTTCGAAAATGCTTCTTTATCCCAACAAGATCACCAAGCGCGTGGCAAGGATCATGGTGCAAGCAGCTAGGCTCTGGACATACAAATACACGTTTTCTTACAACTGGGTTCTCTCTCTTTAGCAGCTTCCATGGAACCTTATGCCTTCTTCTATGCATCTGTAGGTTTTGGTCTCTCTGAAACCCTTGGTTGCAGATCTCACAAACGTAACGATCGGATTCCAATAGTGTTTTTGGTGATAAAGACACAACTTCTGCATCTGGATCTAGCACATACACCAGAGAACATATAGATAATTACACACAGAAGAAGATAACTAAATATTTAATACAAAGAAAATATACAGGCAATAAAGAGAATTCAAGAATATTAATCACCTGGTGTTCCTGCTGGCCTTCTTTTCCTCTTGTTAATGTTATTTCCATTATCCAAGCTAGAGAATGGCTCAGAATTACAAGGAAGTGAAGAGGGAGAGTAATTGGCTAACATGGGTCGATCAATTCTTGCCGATTATATCTTGTGTTCTGTGATTATAAGGAGGTAAAGAAACAGTCTTTCCTTGTGGCAGGCAAGATTAGATGATGATGATGGTGTTGGTTTTCTTTCTAATATGTGGGGAGCTAGAGAGAGAAGAGATAAGAGAGGAGAGAGAGAGATAGCTTTCTAAACTTGAGCTATAGAAAGGATACTAGTAGAGAGCTAGCAAGAAAAGAAAAAAAGATTTTACTTTTGGTTTGCTTTGATTTCTTTTCTTTCGGTTTCGATCAGCTTTTTTTTGTTCGTTTTTTTTCAAAAATTCAGCTTTCTATCAGCTCTTTTCCTTTCCTTTCTTTTCTGCAACACTCATCTTCAGCAGGTATTGTTTGTAGAGTCTTCTTGATGAGCTTCTTTAAAAAGAAAACAAGATAGAGACAGGGAGAGAGCCAATCACATTGATCGAAACTTGCTCCCACAACCAAAAATATGGGCCATGAAGGAGGAAAAAAATCCCACAAAAGAAACAACAAATTAAAGACTCATAATTATTTGGCTTCATAAGCAGTAATAATTTTTGCATGCATAGAAATACATATATATATATAGGGTATCGGAGGAGGACTTTTCTCTCCAAATACACGTAAACTCCATGTTTTTGTCACCATTTTATATCTCCTCCTCTTCCTCCTTCCTCCTTTTTAACTCACATGAAGGTAACTAGTTTAAGATCTGACCAGTTAGAAACAAGATTGTCAATATCATTTCAATTGGTGTTTTATTTTTTCAAATTAGGCTATTTAAGTTTGAATTTATTCTTACACAGTCGCTTAGAAGGATATGTTGGCTCGATCATGATTGCAAGGAACTAATAATCGATACACCTCAACTTGTCCGTATATCTTTGGTCGTAGTATTAGAGATATCATAAACTCGATTTCTATTGGATCCTTAAGATAGTCCAACCTCCAAAAATAAATTTGTAAAGGAAGAAGTATATGTATAATAAATTTGTTAGCATTGTTTGAGAAAAATAAAGATACCATTGGGGTTGTGAAGTTTAGCATTTGTATTAATTTTTACCAAACTATGATAGAGATCCACTTGACTGCTTTATCGGTGATATTATACCAATAACATTTGAATAAAAACTTTATTATGCTTACTATGTTATTGTAATTCAATCACATATTTTAACCTCTTATAATAATAAACTTTAAACTCATTAAAAGTGGATCCCTAAACATAAAATCGATTATTATAAGTCTTTTTATCCTCATTATACTTTCAGTATGAAAAATATATCTATTGATAAAATACTCATTGCAACACTTGATCTTTGTTTTATGACTCAAATATAGTACATTCAAAGTACCATCAACATTCTCTCCCATTTGTTAAACCTGAAATATTATTACAACCATTAACAAATAAAGAGAATTAAGTATTAAGAGAGTTAAGAGTTATTAAATACTTTTTACAGTGTTTTGAACCTCGTGGAAAATTGTTAATGTTATAATTAGAAAATCTAAGTTTCGATCAACTATGAATTTGAATGAATAAAAACTGACAACAAAATATCATATAAAATACCATGTTAATATTGTACTTACTGAATAAAATATTTTAATTCATTGTAGTTAAATAACATATAATTATGTGTATGTCTGAATTCAATTTCTTTCAAATATCTTCCCCTCACTATATTTTCTGATAAAGGTTATTCAGAATGGGAAAATATTAACAAACTCTCACTTGAAGACACTTCTCCACCATCATCATGTCTTGGTCTACAATTAATTTTTGTTATCAAGTGAGGCTCAAAATAATATGAGATAAATGTCGAAATTTATTAAACAATATAAGCCTTGTATATTGAAGCCTCTATTTGAGCTTGATTTTGAACTTCTTTCTTAAGGTTGATTAAGTATCTAAATGAGATTAATGAATATTTTAAATTAAAAAATAAAGGAGGCAAATTTTTTATTAGGATGCTTGTGAATCCCTAACCTTTTGAATGTGCATTAGTAATTAGTAGACAAGTAAATGTGCATTCTTATTTCAGGCTAAACTAGCTTTAGGCTTTGCAACTCATGGTCTATCATAAACTAACTCTATATTCTTATGGTAATATAGACATATCCATTATAACCTTTATATTCTCCTTTGTCTTCCACTCCATGTCTATCACTATGTTAAAAATATTTTCAAACATGTTTTTTATATGCATTACATTCAAATTATGGTAGATGAGATAAGTATTATAAAAAAAATCAACTTACTCAATTGTGGATCACAATAGGAATAAGAAAATCTTTGCTTACCAGATTGAAAGTAAAACACAATGCCTTTGTACTACGAGACCACTTCATATAATTCTCTACCTGATGGTATCAACAATGCAATATCCTTTTCAACTCCATCTATAAAGAATTTCTATTTTGTTTTTCTATACTTTTAATCGGTTGACAATAACTTCTAGAGGTAATATAAGAAAGATATTTTACCATATTTGTTAATTTAAAAGCCTTGTTATTTTTCATAGAGTATGAATATGCTAATTTTACATGTGTTTTAACCAAAAAACATTATATACACAGGAAAATCATTAATTCCCACATCAAGATTGCATTCGTCCAAACATTTTATTGAGACATCATACATCACAATCCTGAATGATCATAACTAATTGAACTCATCATTCAATAATCAAAGAAAAAAAAATTATACTCCTACTTGGACTCTTAGGACTGAGTTAAAAACATGAACTCTAGCCTTATACATATTCCTAGTTGCAAGTTATAAGCCATGAGTATCAATGATCAATTAAAATGGGGTGAACCAAATGACTTGAATGGATTGAATATGTTTGTACATAATCAAACATGTATGTTTCATAGTTCCATTAAAAACTAAATATGCATCCTATTAAACTACTTTCAGGCTTTATCATTAAAAGGGTACACTGTGACTTTATCCACTATATTTTATTCATGATTCCATGTTATATGCTTTTTTTTTTTGGAGATTTGAATAAACTTCTCAGTATATAAGTGATTAAAAAGTATCTTAATCTTCTATGTGTGATAATAGTCATTCTCTTGTCAATTCCTTGTTTATTCCAAGCATACCCATATGTTTTGTACTTGGTAAAATATGCATTTTCAAGGCAGTAAACATGTAAAAGTTTGGACATATTTTAATTTTTGGTATCCTAGGCCAAAAGGTTTCATCATGGATTTAACAATCCAGAAATTCTCTTTTAGCCTTTTTTTTAAGTAAAACACTTCTAAATCATTTAAGAATTTTGTATACTTGACTTTATTCAACCTTTCTAAATTTATAGTGAACATCTATGCAATGACCGCTAATTTACTATGACCTGTGTATCCATCCTTTAATGGTTCATCATAATCTTTCAAAAGTTAAAAAAAAAATTATGTCTATATTTGATTCTTTATTTATAATTTAACATTCAATTGTATAACCCTGATTTATTCACATTGAATCCATAAATATGCTCCTATAATAATTACTATTACCAATTAGAACATCATGCAAATTACTAGAACTAGAAGTTGATCTAACTATTCTTTCTACCATGGTTTAGTAGGGGATATATGATTTTTCATGTATAAACCAACACAAATCATGAACCCTTTTATAGAAGATGTATCATAACAATATTTAGATCGAGAAACGTTTTTGTTTTCACACCTTTATCATGAACAACTAATAACGCCTCAACTAATATTTCTTAAATTAGATAATATATAATTAATAAAATCCTAAATCTTATTACAATAATCCATCCCGTGTAACTCTTCAAGAGAAACTCGATACATCCAAGAATGATCACCCATTACTTATATAAAACATATACAAAATATTAATAACAACATATATTAATTAATTATATGAACTAAACAAGGTAATGGTACCATCATTGATTTAATTTAAAAATAGTTGATCAATTTTAATAATATCTTTTAATGATTATCAATTTTCTAAAAAAAACTCAAATTCCTTCAAATTTACATAATTTTTAACTTAACAATATAATTGACAAAATTTAAAAAACAATCATTTAATAAACCATTATTTATTTATTAGACACTTAAGTTATATAATAAAACTCAATTTCATCAAATGACAAACAAATAGAATTTTTCAAATCTCAAGCAAACCCTATATGTACATATCATACATTCATATAATAAATTTCTATAGAAAAACACTTTAAAATATTAGAAAATAATGACAAAATATTTTTGTTTGTATTCTCATTGTTATTTGCTATTTATTTTTTATTAATGAGTATTCATATGATTTTTTAATTAGCACATATTTTTTAAAAGTTTCTTTAAACATCATAATGAGATATGATTGAAGATGGTTTTATATTGACCATAATTTTAAAGTTTATTTGGTTTCCATTAATTACACTTGCTTTCGTAAAAACAAATTGTAGCTGATTTATTTTTTACCAGTATTTTTTTAATTGCTTTTTTTTTTATTCATTTTTTTATCATTTAATTAAAATAAAACTATATTATTTGATCAAAACCAGAGTTGCAGAGTTTTTTCTTCTTTTTTTTAAGAAAAAAAAGTATTGACAACTCTTAAATATCATTATATATAAAATAATAATAATAATCTCAGCTAACGAGTGACACGTTAGTACGGACTACTCGAGGTGATCCTTCTCCAGCACACGATTAATTGAATCGTTAAGTGTAACACAGACGGCAATGAGGGGTGCATGACACTATACACAATAATATACCAAGTCAGTGGGCCCCCTGATCCTGGCTTTTTCTCGTCCCAATCTTGGACCATTTGTCATGATCTCCAGCATATTGCCATATGATCAAACCATCTTGATCTTTTAATCATGACGATCAGATGCACAGACTACAGCTATTGCAAGCAAGATAATTCGAGTACCTTAAATCGGACGGTCGAGATCATGCTGTGAAAGGTAACATGATACATGGAATCATGTCTCACTTGCCAAAAGAATCTAAGGAAAGGGCAACATCCGACACCAGAAATGTGGCCTCCTGTTTGGTGGCTGCCGGGAAAAGATCGGGACCCACTTCAATACCCTACCATAATTTCACCACCTCACCGCACATATCACCTTTATCTACGGTTTTAAAAATATATTTTTTTTAAATTAAGAAAAATTAATATTTTTAGATTATTTTTCATGTGATAATATCAAAAATAATTTTAAAAAAATATCATTTTGATGTATTTCTAAATAAAAAACATGTTCAACTATATTTTCAAATAATCACTCTATCTATATATGGATTAGTATAATGTAGTTAAAAGGTAGCATATATCTATAGCATGTAGAGATTAAAATAAAATATTCACATAAAAAAATCACCAAACCATGAATATATAAAAAGTATCATGTCATTATATTCGATAGAGAGAGAGGAGATAGATCTTCCTTGATGGGTTAGTGGACGTAGGTTGATTAATTATTTTTAAAAAAAGAAGAGAAGTAGGGCTATAAAACAAAAAAAAAGTGGATTAATTTAGTGATTAATGTTTCAAAAGTATATGATTAATTTCAAGAACGCAATTGGGGAAGATGATTGCAAAGGACATTCACTCGTGATGCTGCATGTGTTTGAGAATCCACTCCCATCCCTCCAATGCCATAAACTATATATTATTTTACTATAAATTAAGCAGCTTAATTTGCTTTTTCATACCCTTTATTATTATTATTCTTCTCTTGGCGTCGTGAACAAAGCTGCCGCAGACAATTTCTGTCCCTTTATTGGGTTCAGATGGGGCCTAGCTTGTAGAGTAATAAACCTTATTTTGTTGGAAATATATGTATTAATTAATTAAGTTAGATTAATCATTATTTTTTAAATAAGCTTAATAAATATTATGAAGATGATGGAGTACAGATTATAACTTTTGGCCTTGACCCAAAAAAGTCTATATATATATATAAGTCTCATAAGAATATAATGTAATGACAAAATACTTGCGAGATAATCTTTAAATAAGAACTTGTAAGGTTGAGTTAAGGAAGCTTAGAGGGTGTTTGGTATTGTGGTTTTATCTCAGATTAAAAAAAAGCAAGTGAAAAAGTTGTTGTTAAAATAAGACCACGTTGTTGTTTTTTTATCTTCATACTTTGATTAATAAGTAAATTAAAATTTCAGTTTACATTAAGCAATAAACATTAAATGTATTGCATTTTGATAAATAAATAAAAAATGGACATCGTTTATTGTTTGTTTTTGCAAAATTTTCATTTTCAAATAATAAAAAATACATGAAAATACATGAATTTTAATTCAATATAGGCACAAGCAACAATTTCAAAATATTATATAACCCTTTTTTTAAAGCCAAGGATATTCATAAATTATTTTTCATATGGATAGATTACCTCATTTTTATGGTTTCATATAAATTTCAAATTTCATAATCTGAAAAAAAATCGTATTTGTCAATTATTAATGGTAAATTAGAGGGGAAGGCATCATTTCTCTTAATCAGGAGACAATAAAAGCAAGAAATATTGAGAATTGGAAAAGAATTATCCATGGATGCTATATTGTGAATTAAAAATAAATAATTATTGAGTACTAGAAAATTTTACAATATTTAGAGAACTTGTCAAATCAATATACCACCAGACATTCTCTGTAAATGCATTTATCATCATCGTCATCACTTAATGGCATTATATGCTCTAGCTGGCAATCGAAAAGGCCAAAAACACATGAATGCTAATAATAAATAAATATTTATTTTTCTTTTCATTTATATTTCTTCGAACAGTGGGCTCTGTTATCTCATACATTGCCTGCATACTCCATGAATCCAGATAAAACAGATATAGGTAGATGGTGAGGGTATGAATGTTGGATGCATAAACAGTCACCTAACAATTTCATTATGGGTAGGCAGAGGTTATGGGGCCTCCAATCACACTATTCCCTCATGTCTTTTTTATTTTATATACACTTTATTTTAAATAATCGGTTTTTATTAGATTCAGTTTGGTTAAAAAATTCAGTTTGGTTATTTTTTTTGATAAAAACCGAACCGAACCAAACTGAAAATGCTCACCTCTATAATATAGTAGTTGTCTCTTAAAGTATTTTTTTATTTATAAATATATTATAATAATATTTTTTAAGAAAATAATTTTTATATTAACACATAAAATGATATGAAAATGCTAAAAAAATAATTTGAAAAATATTTAAAAAAAAAAACATTGTTGAAAAGGAAGAAATAAACAAGTTTTTAAAGGGCTCGACTAGTCCACTCAAAGATAAAGCACAATGAAATAAATTTTTAGCCTCATTCTTTTTTATTTTTGGTATTTTTATTAAATTATTATTTTTTAATTTCACCCCTCAATCGAATATAAAATTTTTAGCCTCATTCTTTTTAATTGATCTCTGTTCTTTTATTTTTATTTTTTGTGATTAAGTTCTTTTGTATAATTGAAATTCTTTTTTCAATTTTATCATTCAATATTTGATTATTTGAGGGTTGAGCTTCATAGGTTTTTCATAAATGGTGTTTCATGTCTGATGACCCGGGTTGATTTTTTTTTTTAAATGGGCTTTATAATTTCCTTTATTTTTTATGAGGTTACTCTATTTTTATTAACTAAGTTAACTCAACCATTGAGGTTATAATTTATTAAGGGTTTTTCTTACCTCATTTGTTAATTTGTATTTTAACAGGTTTCGAATGATCTACATCGTTGGTTCCCTTTTTTCTTTAGGCTATTATATCATGATCGTTATTTTTCTAACTTGATCCAACTGCTATCATTATCTGTTTTTTTAATTATCTATTTAAAATAAAATCAACTTATTCAATCTTTATTTTTATTTTTAAACACGTACACAACATGTTTGTAATCTATATCAAAATTTGAAAATATAAAACATACTAAACTATATATTTTAAATTTTCGTTTCCAAAATACCAGTTGAACTGTCAAAAAAGCCCACTTGCACATGTAAGCGAATCTGTATGAATTCTAGCTTTAACTCACTCACTGACCAATAATGTATCAAATTTTCTAAATTTTATTGCTCACTTTCGTGGCTACCACGTAGAAAAAACAAAGAAGAAAATTGTAATACTCATTGGTGATGCTTGAAGAATTAAAATAGAACCAATAAGTAGATTGAATGAGAAGAGAAGTCACAATACCATTATGAAATTGATGTGTAGCACTTAATTGTAACGTAACTTCTTGCTTTTTTTTTTTGTAATTAATTGAAAAACAAGGTACGTAAGCCATACATACCTTATTAATTGAACCATTGATTTCGATTCATATGCGCTAATAATAACACGAAGGCTAATCAATCTTATACATATAATATAAAACCCAGTTTGACACTCCGTTTCAAAAATATTTTTTTAAAAAATAAATTATTTATTTATTTTAATTTTTTTTTTGTATTTTTAGATCATTTTCATGTGCTGATGTCAAAAATATTTTTTTAAAATTAAAAAAATTATTTTGATGCATTTCTGAACAAAAAAAACACTTTAAAAAACAATCTCAACCACACTCATAAACATACACTTATACCTTAAAAATTACATTCCATACATATTTTTTTAACGCAATCTTGACCCTTATGTGCATATTAATCTCAACCAAGGACGAATTCAGTTGATTATTGAAAATCCAGGGCCTGGAAAAACATTTTGGTCGTGCAAACATGGCATCAAACCATACTGTGTTAGGTTCTCAGGAGCCGCAACCCTACAAGAACGAAAGACCATGATCGTCAAGGGTCGTCCCTTTTCACAAACATAAAGACAAAACCACTAGATGCATTACACGTAAGAGCCATCAAATACCTCCCCCACTATGATATTGGCTTGATATCCAGCTGTCATCATCTTGATGGATGAAACATTTGAAGTTAGGGTTTTGCCCCTCTTGGTCTGGTGATTGTCAAACAACACAATCGCCTGCATGGATCCCCACCAAATTCTCTACCACGAAACCTTACTTCCTTGAAGTTTCTTAAAATTTTAGAAGTTTCCCTTGTCATTTTCGTACTTCAGAAACATATCATGGGATTACAGAAGATTACCAAATGCTAAAATATGAGAATGAGTAATGCCAATTAGTTGTAAAATCAAGATAAAATGAATTACTTTCGAGATGTCTTAATCAAAAACCCTGAAATGCCAATTAGTTTTTGGCAAATTCTTCTTTCAATATGTATAGTAGAGATTCCAAGTTCCAATCCCAAATCCCTAATTATCCCAAATTCTTCTTAATTTTTTTACCTATTTTGTTTATCACTTAGCAATCAAACTCAAAGATTAATTTAAATATGAAAGTTTTTTCTCTTTTCATAGGAAACTTATTTTATAGGTATAACCTATATTCGTATCTCAACTAGAGAAAATTCATTTATATGTGAGGTTTTACTACTCCATCAAGAAAAAAAACATCCTTTTCCTTTTTCAATAATGAGAATGAGAATGTTATGCATCACGGGTGGTAGGAATTTATTCTTCGGTCCTGTTTGACATTGTGTTTCAAAACCACTTTTGAAAAAAATTGAATTTTTTTATTTTAAATTAAATGTTTTTGGTGTTTTTAGATCATTTTCATATGCGGATGCCAAAAATGTTTTTTTTTTTTTTAATATTTTGATGCATTTCTGAATAAAAAATACTTTCAAAATCAATCTCCTCAACAATACTACCAAACAATCACTTCATGTTTTTAGTTTTTACAACAAGGAATTTTACCAAGAAAAGAATTAGTAATATATTACAAAAGGCTCGTAAAAGTATCATCTTTAGGTAAGGAGGCAGAGACATTTGAGCAAATTTTGAAGAGGTAGCGGTAAACTCAATAAATATTGCTTTTACCGGGTAGCTAGGCACAGTCAATTAGAAAGGAGATGAGAAAGAACACTCGTTATCTCACAAAATTATTGGAAAGAGAAAAACGAATTCCAACCATTAAATTTTACTGATCATGGTTATTAAGGCCATGGCTATTATTAAGGAAATATAAAATAATATAACAATGTGTTATCATAGAATAATAAACATTAAATAAATTAAAGATGTTGTTTCTTTATATACAATAGAAGTTATAGTCATCAAAATAGTGTTCTCTAATGGTGTAATAATTTTCTTATTGGATGAATATATTTTAACATAAAATATTAAAAGTTATTTTTTATATCTTTAGATACATGGAAAACTTTATAAGGACCTACAATATTTTTATTAATAGTAGTATTAAATAATATATATATATATATCCCTCGTTAATATTGTGTAAGAGATATTTACCTGTCCTTAATGTTATGTAAGTAGTATTTATTTCTCATTAATGCTGTTAGAAAGAGATACATTTTCAAGCTCTTCATTCAAGCAATATGACAAAATTCAAAGACTATATATACTTTCTGAACCATACACGTAAAAAGTTAATACTTTTTATTTATTTTTTATTCGTAGTATTATTTTACAAAGTGTTATCATATATAATTAATAACAAACATTCTTGCTCTGAAAAATTTAAAGCTTATTCTGTTATTTATTGTAATTTCTTATTTAAAAATAACTATTTTTATGATTAAAGAATCTCTAAGTCAAACCAAAATTAACTGTTTTGCAAATGATGAATCTTCTATCATCAATCATCAACTTGAACTTTGAGGAAGAAAACAGTAATGTGAACATGTGATCATTCTATATCCAAACACTAAAAAACCTTCGATCGTAAACATTTTATATTTTATAACACCATCACTTCTCTAACTCAAATTAATAGATTTCTTCCTTTGTTTTGTTTATTCATATGATCAAATGTAAAACATATTGCCAAAACAATAAGTGGAAAATAGATGAAGGAATCAATGTGAAAGGGGAAGGAGTTGGGTTCGGTGATATATGATTTTGGTAGAAGTCAGATTTTTTGAAACATAATATTATTAGATTATGTTGTCTCAAAAGGGCCCTCAAAGCTTTCATTATTAATTTCTTCACTGTGTATGATATCGTTTTATCCCTTGGAAATATGTGATGATTTAAGCCAAATGTCTCTCTTGTTGTCATGTTGAAAGCAGTTTTTCATGTCTTTTCGTTTTCCATCTTTTGTTCTCACCTTAGTCGCGTTAATGGATGGACAAATATAAGAGATTTCTCTGATCCAGCCAAAAATTATTTAGACCTCGTCAATATCTTTAACAGGAGAAAGACATATTGTTCGCCATTGTTATCAAAACTCCTCTCGACAAAGGTGAAGAAGGGAAGTGTGGGGTGTTGGTGTTCGAGAATAAAATAAAATATATCCTGAGACTTTACTTAACAGCTTAAGTTTTTAGATGAGATTGTTCCTTGATATGGTATCAGAGCCTTGTTGACCCAACGGTCACGAGTTCAAATCTCATTACTCTCATTCTATTTGATAAAAATCAAGCACAAGATAGTGTGAGTCTGTGTGCAGGTTTCAAGCCCAAAAGTCTTTTACGTGAAGAGGTGTTTTAGAATATAATACAAATTATATCTTGGGGTCTCAATTAACAGTTTAAACTTTTAGGTGAGATAATTCTTTAACAGTTAGGTATAGCCTTCCACGTTTGCAACCACAACTTCCTACTTTATTCTCAACTTGAGAAATTTCTAGGGTTGAAAAGTTACAAAGCTGCTCAAGGAAGTTGCAAATGTCAACCTCCGTATATACATATATAATAAAGAATAATGAATTTTACTCCTACTTTGAAGTAATTACGGGGATGAGGTAGTATGAATTTCATGTAGTTATCACGACACGATTATTCTAATACAAGAACAAATCACCACTATATTTGTATTCAGAAAATGAATTCCATGCAAGGCAACAAAATATTGGCCACCATGGAGTACTTCAGTTCACAGCATCACCTTATCCGAAGCAAAATTAGGCAACGCACCAAAATAATTTTCTATTTTTTTTTTAATCTAATGTCAAGCTCATTCTAGTGTGGACATATACCATCTAATCATGAAGGAAAAGGTACTGTCCAGCTTAGTTGAACTCTCAGCATCACGATCATCAATGGATTCATGAATATCGTAGAAGAATTATCTTAAATGTGACCACATAAATAGCAAGAGGGGTAGCTTTGAAACACAATGACGTGGGGTTTTGGCCTCCACACGGGAAAAAAATGATATTCCCAATGATACAGTATAGAATGTGGCACCCAACTTTATATGCCCATTTACTTCTATTTTTATATGGGAGAAAACTCTATACCTGAAAAAATATATTTTATGAGTTTAGGTCAGCGTGTAAAACCCTAATTGTTTTGAGTTTTTATAAGAGATGTACGCTTTAACTCGAACTTAAAAATTATTATATAGATCACAAGTTTTCTGTCATCATATCTAATATTATACCCAATTACTTCGTTACAGCCAGATCAATGAATTCATGAAGGTTACTAGCTAGATAATTTGTTAATTTCGTCTATCAGGCTAGCTTCTTGAGTATTTGAACACACAAAAAAAGAAGCCCTGATCAGTACTCAAATCCTATACCTCGTTTCACAAATTTTAAACACTAATTCCTATTAGAAATTGTAATTTAATTTAACATCAGGGGCGTCACCTAGATATCTTAAACCAATATCTGCAATAATCTTCTTTAAACTGAGCACGTAGATCCAAAGGAATGCGATCGAACAAGAAATTTCTACGCAGTTTCATCGATCTATCTTTCAAAAGAAGAAGAATGGGGGGATAGTGACATGATTTCCATGCACGCACACTCACGTGGAAGCATACATACACCAACGATGAACAAAAAGAAACAAGGAGTGAAAGATAAGTTACCTGAATAGTTACAAGCTTAAGAAAATTGAGATAAGCCAAAAAAGAAGGAAAAAGACATACAATTAAGTGAATTCTCTCGAAATGTTTGTCACTACTGAGAAAAAGTTGGCTTCTTGGTTCTGTTCTTGTTCTTCAAACTGTTTTTGTTCTATGAAAGACCTTACAGATCCCTCTATCACTGTCTAGTGATTTCTTTAGTATGTTAAGAAACTATTTTACTTAAACTGTTAGGTGAGGTCTCAGAATATAATTTATATTATTTTTTAACATCCTTTCAAGTGAGAGTTTTTTGGGCTTGAAACTTGCATAGACCCACAATACCTTGTACTTGGTTTTTCATCAAATAGAATAAGGGTAGTAAGTTTCAAACTCGTGACCGCTGGGTCAACAAGATTTTAATACCATATTAAATAATCATCTAACCTAAAAGCTCAAACTGTTAAATGTTAAATGAGACCCCAAAATATGATTTATATTATTCTCTAACATAGTTTTTTCTTATTAGAAAAACAAAAACAAAAACAAATAGGGTTAGACTGCAATTATCAACTGAGACATGGAGCGTGGGTTGTTCCTCTTTACTTTTTTTTTTTTTTTTTGCCCTCTCCCTTCTTTTCATCCCCTTTATCTTTTTTGGCTGTAATGTACACCCTTTCCAGGGAAGATGAGCTTTTTAGTCTCCATGTGCCCCCATCACCTTCAGCCAAGGTGGTGGATAATCTCACATGAAATACAACCACCGTAAGGGGATCGATGCTGAGCTGCTACCATGGTGGTGGTTCATCTCACATGAAAGACAGCCACCGTAAGGGGATGCTGAGCTGCTACCATGGTGGTGGTTCATCTCACATGAAAGACAGCCACCGTAAGGGGATGCTGATCTGCTGCCATGGTGGTGGGGATACTTGCCGCAAGAACATGGAGCTACAGTGTTATCTTCTGTTGGGAAGCACTATGGGAAAGTAAAACAAACAAAAAGTGGCCAAAAAGAAGTTATAAGTGGCAACATGTCACCCTAGAAAGAATAAAGATAACGAAGGTGCGATTTACAACTAAAAAAAGACTTGTTTAAATTGACAGATGCTTTTGCAGGGAAGGATCTAAGAGCTTTTCTTTTTCGTGCTTTTTTCTTCTCAACTTTTTGAACACTAAGGATCTCAAGAGGTGGGATTTGCTATCTTATTTTTTAGTTCTTGTACTAGAAAAACATATAATTAATGAGAAAAAGTTAGCACAACAAACCCTAATCATCAATTGAGATGTTGGGGCCCCCCATAATTTAGGCATCTTTTCATCCACAACCCTCATCAGAAATTTCTCCCCATGTTGAACAGTGATGGCTCGAGCAGCAAACCATGTGAGTGGGGAGACTTATCTTTAAATCCAAAAAGAGAAGTTTGCCAGTGAAATTCCAAAAGTCAAAGCATCAAATCAAAAGGATTAAAAGCTCCTTCCTTTATAAAAGAACCAGTGTGCAACAGTATTTTTGTAGCCTTCATTTCGCGTAGAACAGATCAAACCTAGCATGGACCCATCTTTCACAATAAATAAATTATGGTCTGCCATTATTTGCTGGTGTTCTTGCAAGAGAAGTTATTTTTTCCTCGGGAAAACATGTTATAAATATGATCACAGCATGAACATATTTCCAGGATCATTTTCTTCTTGTTTATACTCTCATTCCTGACTTTGTTATCCATCCCCAAAGGGTGTGGTGTAGTGGCAAAGGGCTTGAGATTTACGACAGGTCTCGAGAGTTCGAGTCAGGGCGTGCACGTCTTGTAAGAGTCTGGAACAGTTAGATTTTATTCACTCATCTTGGCCTAAAAAATATGTTTTCCGAGGAGTGGAATTTCCTCGAATATAAAAAAATAAAAAATAAAAGACTTTGTTATCCACTAGAATTATGTCTCAAATTCTAATCACCACATGACCTTCATGGTTTTTTCAGTGTCATTAACAAACAAGAGAAGATGAATTAAAGAGACACAATTGATAGAATGATTGAGCTGGTGATGGGATTCAAATAAATATGTCACCACTAAATTGGTTTTTGAATGTTATACTACCTGGGAATATAATTAAAATATTTTTTGTTTAAAAATATATTAAAATAATTTTTTTTAAATGATTTTTGATATTAGCATTTCAAAATGATCTTGTCATTTTTTTTGTATAAAAAATGTTCTTATGTTGTAAGCGTGTTTTAAAAAAACAGAAAAAATTTGCAGCTTGAGTCATCATATACTCGATTAGGTTGAACAAGTTGGTTTTACTTTCAATAAATAATTAAAAAAGAATAGGTAACGATAGCAGTTGGATCAAGTTAGAAAAATAATGATCATGATATGATAGCCTAGAGAAAAAAATAAGTTTTCAAAAGGGAACCAACGATGTAGATCATTCACAACCCGATAAATACAAATTAACAAAATGAGATAAAAAAAACCTTTAATAAGTTAGCCCTAGTCAATTCAAGTTAAAATGTTATACCTATAACCTCAATAATCAAGGCTGAGTTAACTTAGTTAATGAGAATAGAATAACTTCATAGTAAAAAAAGGAAATTATAAAGCCCATTTAAAAAAAAATGTCAACTCGGGTCATTAGACATCAAACACCCTTTTTGAAAAACCTATGAATCTCAACTCTCAAACAATTAAATATTGAATGATGAAATTGAAAAAAAAAAATCAATTATACAAAAAAACTCAAACACAAAAAATAAAAAAAATAAAAGAACAAGGATCAAAATTCAAATACAAAATAAATTTTATATTTGATTGAAGGGTGAAATTAAAATTAAAATTAAAATTAAAAATTAATTTAGTAAAAACACCCAAAAAAAAATAAAAGGAATGAGGTTAAAAATTGATATAAAAATAAAAACAAACTTTTAGTTGAAGGGTGAGATTGACACAAGAATTGACATGGGGAAAATTAAAAAAGGAAAATTGGTAAAAACAATATACCATAAATTTGAATTGAATGATAAAATTGAAAAAAAATAAAACTTTTCAAAATAGAAAAGAAAAAAATAGAAATCATAAAGATAAAATTGGAAAAAATAATATCATGAATCTGAACTGAATGATGAGAATAAAACTCAATAAAAAGTTTTCCAAAATGATCAAGAAAAAAAAGAGAAATAAAAAAAAATAATGGAAGTTAAATAACAAAAATAGTCACACTAAAATTTTTAGGGGAGAAGAGAAAGAAAAAAAAAAGGTTTATTAGAGACAAACTGATTACCACCACTTCCATTAGAAGAAAACACATAAAAAAAAGGTCTATTTATATATATATATATATAATCTCTCATAATTTCATTTTAAATGATATATACCTGTTCTCCATGTACTGTCTGTTTCCATGAGGGCGCTAATTGGTCAACGAAACTGTGGTATTTGACCTCTTGGAAATGGGCCAATTGCTTCTATAAAGAAGTCGGCCTGTGGGCTATCTGATCCAGCCCAGTTTCACCTCAATCTGCTTGTTCTTAAAAAACTTCCGAAGAGCTACTCCGGTTGGGCATCCAGGTTTTTGGGCTTTATGTATATATATGTGCTTTCCTATTCGGAGTAGCAATATGGGCCTATTTAAGAACTATCATGGTTCCGGGATCTAAAATTCTGAATTTGATAATTTTATTTATTTTATTATCATATGATGGAAAATGGATACCCTCATTGTATAGCTCAAAGCCCACCATACTTTCAATGAATTAAAGAAGAAGACATTAAACAACATTTGAGAATGTTGGATAGTTAATATATGTTTACGAGTTACTTTACGTATTAGTTTCCAGGATCAAGTAGGATAATTCAATGAAAATTGGATAATTCATTTGATTCTTTTCTTCCATGCATATAATTTTGAAAGTTTTATTTATATTCCTATTATTATATTATATTTTACTAATAGTACTTCATTTGTAAGCTTTTTAGCCATCGTACTTTTTGGACCTCGTTTTTTTATAATTTTTATTTTATTTTTTATATGAATACATTGAAAAAAACTATTCTTTTCTTATCAAAAGCCCTGTCAACAAGGAAAATGATTTTTCTTAGTCCAATTTAGGCCTTGAATTGCAAGAAATTAAAATCTAGGGTTTAGTTTGTAATATTAAAAAATGATTTGGTCAAATCAAGGTTTAATTGCACAAAATTGAAAGTTTGTTAGCCAATAGAGGACCATAGAATGAACATTACCTTGGCTTGTTGTTTTGGACCACATTCGGTCCATTGAATTGCCCAGAACAGTCACTCATACACACACAACAAAGATTATAATGGTCATTGGCATCATTAAGTTTTTACTGCAAACAAGTTTTTGACCCTTGAGTTTCAACTGCAAACCAAACAAGATTTTGACCGAATTATAAGATATAAATGAAAATTGACATGATTGGTTGCTAAATAATTACTCTTGGTTTTATGACAAGTTATTTCATTCCTTTTTTTAACCAAATATGGTCTGGATTTGGATACACTTTGTTGGGTTGGACTTCGTTGTTGGGTTTAGTGTTCTTCGTATTTTTCCAATTTGATTTGTTTCGTTCAAATTGTTTATACATTTTTTTTTGTTTTTGTAAGTTTAATCCATTTTCTCCTTGACTCGTTTTTGGGTTGTTTTTGTTTTGAACCAAGGTTTCTTTGGCCCAATTTAGGTTTGAACCAAACTTACCTAACTGGGTATACCCGGTCCGGTAAAAAAACAAAAAAAAATTGTTTTGTTTTGGTTATTATCGAATTCAATACAAGGATAAAGCCTATACGGGGTATATATCCAAAGTATTATTGTAAATAATGCAACTCGTTCATTTTTAGTATTAAGATAAAAAAAAAATTGAAATATTATCAGCACGACTCGTCAAACATTTCTTTTCAAATATCAATAAAAACTTTTTAGAAGATGGTATATTTTTTTGTTTAGTTCATTTCTTTTTATATACATATAAAAAAAAATCCTAAAAACAAAGGGGAAACAAAAAGCAGTTTACCTCAGGTAAGGCGTACTAGGGGTACTAATATTTTCCCTTTACATAAGGCGTACTAGGGGTACTAATATCTTCCCTTTACATAATCATTCTCTTACCCTTGAATCTCTAACCAGTCAAATATGATCGAGTCTTCCCAGTGACCTTGAAACAAATACCTAGGTGGCGACTCCAGAAATGAGACCCTTCGGTGATATCGTGCGACGACGTGCGACCATATGGTGACTCTACTAGGAACTTCTTTATTAAGCTTTTTTTTTCTTTCTCTATTCTTTCTCTGTTTTTCTAGACTAATTCAAAAGTGATGATTGTTTATTTTATTGCTATCATAAATCATTATACTATTTAAACGTTTTAGCACGTTTTGTTTCTATAATGTATTATGCAAAGATATTTATAATCAAGGTTTAAGTTTGTGTAAACCAAATCTTCAATGAGTGCTTAAAATGATAGTGTTTGGTATACTAGCTAACTCATTACTTAATGAGCCCCCATATTGTCTTCACGAGGGTGATTATCGGGATAACAAGAGATCCCTTTTAGAGACCAAAGTAGTACATCCACCCTTCGGCGCGTAACCGAATTAGAACCTATCTCTAGGTCTATTCTCCATCAATATATATTTTGCAAGTTAATTATTCCACCAAAAAGCAATTATTGTCAAATGGATCTATAAGATAAAGAAAAATACAAAAAGGCAAAGTACAAAAACACACAGTAATACTAGTAGCAAAAAGCTATAAACAAAGCGAAGACGTTGACTATTAAAAAGTATTTACTCTTGTAGCCCAGGTAGAAAAAAATCAAACTAATGATCTCACTAGTTACATATTATAAATGGAAGATCTATGAATTTGATGTGAAGTTAGCATTTCTAAATGACTTCCTAGAAAAAGAGGTATATATGTTGAACAACAATTTTATACAAGTTGGCAAAGTATACAAGATGAAGAAATCCCTTTATTGTTTGAAGCAAGTTTTGTATGCTTGCAATACCATAATTGACAGGTGTTTTCAAGAAAATAAATTTGAAAAATGTTCATATGAACTTGCAATGTATACGAAGAAAGACACTAATGGAAACAAATTATTCATATGCCTAAATGTTGATGACTTGATATTCATGAGCAACAATCCTACCATATTTGAAAACTTCAAGAAAAACATGGTACAAGAGTTTGAGATGATAGATATTGGTCTGATGATATATTTTATTGGCTTAGAAATAACACAAAAAAAAGAAGATTTTTGTATCCCTAAACGATAACACCAAAGATATTCTTGAAAAGTTCAAGATAGAAAGCTGCAATCTGGTATTAAAGGAACATGGGAAGCCATGGAAGAGTGTTCAAGATTAGGTTTGTGCAAGTCCATCGGTGTAAGCAACTTCAGTTCCAAAAAAATCTCTCAGCTTCTTGAACATGCAACCATCTGCCCTGCCGTAAATCAGGTAATAATTATGTAAAACGACAACACTGTTATCCTCCGATTTATACTGTCTTCAATCCATGCTAGAATTGAAATGAAAATTGTTACAGGTGGAAATGAACGTCGCATGGCAACAGAAAAAATTGCTAGAATTCTGCAAGAGAAAGGAATTCACGTGAGTGCGTGGTCTCATGGAGAGTCCAATCCTTGAAGAAATTGCTGCTGCAATAGTAAAGAGTGTTGCCCAGGTGAATATTTGTTTCCTTTTTCCCCTTTCTCTGGAGCTTTGAATCATTTACTAACCACAAAATCTGTCAATATATGTGATTATCTAATCTCTCTCACACACACACACTGAATAGAGAATGACCAATCAAGTAACTATCTTACTTTAAGAGTTTAAGCTATTAGATGAAGTTCCAGAATGTAATTTATATTATTCTCTAACATATTAATCCTTTGGACTAGAAACTTGCACAGACTCACACTATCTTATGTTTGATTTTTTATCAAATAGAATAAAGGTTGTGAGATTTGAACTCGTGACTGCTGGATCAACAAGGTTATGATACCGTGTTATAAAACCATATAACCTAAAAATTTATACTATAAAGTAAGGTACTAGAATACTACGACACAGCAACACGAACACACTAACCAAAATATATATAGACCAAGAATAACTCTTCCCTGGCAAAGTCATTCTGAAGGTTTAACATTATTATAGTAAGAAGTCCTGTAAGAAGAGGAATCATCGAAGATTATTTATCCATCCTCTTATCAAAAGCGATATTTGTTTCCTTCCACTTCACTGTGTACAGAAACTCCACATCAACCTCTTTGTCCTCTGTATGATCGACTGCTGAATTTACATCAGTCATAGCCCTAATCTCAATCACACGATCCTTGTTGTAAAAAATATGAAACTCAAGATGTTTGTAAGAGTATTATCTATGCTCCCGATCGTTTTCGTTCCTTGACATCGTATCAGAATCTTATTAACGTCATGATTACAAGTTTGAATCTTACCATACTATTCTATTTAATAAAAATTAAACCCAAGATATATAAAATTATTTGTAAAAATTTAAATCTAATCCAACTATTAATTCAAAAATTATGATCATTTAATATCACTGTATTGACCTCATACTAAGAGAAAGATTCTAAATAAGTAAAAAAGAAGACTTCGAGAAATTTCTTTCGCATAACATGTTAGTATCATCTCCACCTTCAATTTCTATACAAGTTTTTTCCTTGTGGATTCTGCACGTATTCATGTGGAACAGAAACCTAACTCCTACTATATCTCATATTTTCTTGAATTAAATTTTTCATTTAATTTATGGAGTTACAGGACGGAAAACATTTAATGGGGTTGCACGTTTTGAACATGACGAAATTGGATTTTTTTATGAAATATATGCTCAAATATTTAATTATAAACGTAGTTTATTAATGCTTTTTTTTTTAGGGTTTTATTAAGACTATTTGATTTGATTCTTGTTGTGATAAATTTAATCACATGAGTATTTGTGATATTAAATTGAAGCCATTTCCATTGATGCTTGCTGCCAACCAGAAAATGTACAGAAGGATGCATGCATGCCAGCCTGCAGAGCTTGAACAAAATCATCGAAACATTCTCACTACAACATAAAAATCTTGAGCATCACGCTAAAAAAAACCCATAAATACTCTCACTGTGATTCCATCAAACTCAAATAGGATGCAGTGAGTCACTCGCCTGGAGCAAGCCAAACAAAATTGGATGAGCAGCTCTATTTCACATGCTATTACTAAGAACCTAGAAAAAATTAAAAAAAAAATGTCACACATCATGTACAACAAGATTTCAAGATTCCTCTTCCACCATATCAAACAAGGTGAATAAAGAAAAACCCTAAGAATACACTGCCTGAAAAATTACAATTATGGTGGAATTTAAGTACAACTTGCCAAGGGTGAGGAAGGGAAAGAATCATCAATGAAAACCAAACATGCCTTTCAAGGCATGCAGCTACGCGACGGAGCTCGGCCCCTTCCCGGATCAGTTTAAATATGTAACCACTATCAGTTGCTCCTTCTGTCCAGAAAGAATAAATTATATGATGAAGAAACCTGCAGCATGTTGTCACCACCATGAAAAATCTTCGGTCAGTTCAGGCTGATATGGGCTCATAAGGGTATGATAGCCATGGGTGCTTCAGAGCCTCGTATGCAGAAGGGCGTTTCTTTGGGTTGACTTCAAGCAAATGAGAAACAAAGTCAATGAAGCCTTGGTCTCCCATTGGCAATCGGTGTCTCAGGGATGTCTTCTTAGGTATCAGGTACTCCAGTCTGTTAGAATCCTGAAGATTAGAGAAAATATAAATATTAGCACAAATCAAACATGTCATATCCAGATTTAAAGTTTGACATCCTAATTTTTGAACTCTACAAACTACAAGCAACTACATCACCGGACAAAACGCGGGGGGGGACAAGCACAATTAACGCTTATAGTATTTTCATATGAGCAATAGAACAGTGGCAAAACAAAAGAATTACCTGATTTCGCTCATAAAGCATGTGATTCTTGGTAAAATACTTGTATGTATCTCGTCCCTTTGCTAGCATGTTTTGATCAATGGGACCTATAATTCCAATAACTCGTGCAAGTAATGTTGCTGGTGAATCGTTTTGGAATAGGACCTGAAACAGAAGTTTCATTTTAGCCAAATGGTACCAGGGTCACAGCTAGGTAACCAAACTATGGAAGGTCCAATGCATCCACGCTTCAAATGATGAGAAAATTGTTCAAGCAGAAGAAAAGATCTCCTGATCGATTATCCCTTACAGAAACTACTCAAGTATATCTCTGAAAGAAATATATGTTTAAGTTCAATCGATCAGAATATAAAGATGTTTCCCCCATAGAATAAATAATAAATGCATCACAAAATCAATATGAGGGTGGCATTAAAATTGACAAGAATAACAAAAATATGCAAGCAGCCATAAAAAGAAGAAATATAGCTCTCTCTATATATGTGTGTGATTTACAGAACCACAGCTGCACCTGATTATCAGCGTTAATTCCATTGTTCTTTCCTATCCTTTGCATTTCAGAACTATGTTCTCATATCTCAACCTTTTCACCTTGAAACATACACTCTAGCTTCCCAAATCTCCAAAACTAATGGTATAAACACCACCATTACTAAATTAGTCACGTGTACTATGTTCCACTCCCTAAAAAGCTCTACAAGGTTTTCACCTAACAAAGTACATTTGACAACCCATCTTCACACAAAACCTTCTCAATTCATGAAACACAATGACCACTGTCTTTTGGCCAAATCCCTCAAGGAATATATTCTTCAGTTTTATACCAAGTAATTATATTCATGCATGTGGCATCACTCTTCAGCATGCAATCTTTATGCATTCTCCATAAGTTGAGAAATTATACTAAAACTCCATGTATGGTGGCTTTTGGCATATTTCATCATGGATAACTCTCCCACATATTTATTTGACAAATCAGTAGTTTTCAGCACAAAAGGGATCCAATGTTTTTATGAAGAAATCTCTTTCTTACTCAAAGTGACTTGTGCATTCACACATTGATTGGGAAATTATATGAAACTCTACCTCTGCATGCATATGGAGCACCTGGCTTGATTAAAAAAACAAAAGGATAGGAAAGGAAGAAAAGACTACAAAAGTTGTACAAAGATAGCAAGATAAACAGATGCATAGACAACGAATACATAACTCCACACCCCTGTTATTCTAACAATTTCCTCCAGGGCAAGAAACTTTATGGGTAAATTACTAATGGGAAAAACTTACATTGCCAGTGCAAAGCTCTGCCAAGATGCAGCCAAGTGACCAAACATCTATCTTCTTATCATACGGAAGTCCTAGGATAACTTCTGGTGCACGATAAGACCTGGATTGAACATAGGAGCACAGATGATCTGTCTCAAAACAGCTACTCCCAAGATCAATGACTTTCACCTCACATCTACTATAGCTTTTCACCAATATATTCTCAGGCTTTAAATCACAGTGTATAAGACCAAGGCCATGCAAAAATTGAAGTGCCTCCAAGCATTGAGTGGTGATTGACTGCATAGAGAATTTTAAAACGTTTATAGACCAGCATACATGAAAAATAATATTCTCTTCTTTTGTTTTTGGCAACGATATAAAGTATTGAAAAGGCACCAGGTAATTAATATATAATTTTTGGAATGTCAAAAGAGGATAGAATTCTTAGGAAGAAAATGGCACACAACAAACCTGCAATCTTGGCATTGTGAAGTAAACCTCCCCTCCTGATTCTCTATTGAACTTATGAAACTCATATAAGTTTGCCTTGAGAAGCTCACACACAATTAACAAATGCTCCTGCAAAGCAAATAGGAGTTCCGGGTTAATCCATTTAGTTTGCATTGAGGAGTTATCAAGAACTTCACCCTCAAGAAATCAAATCAAAGCTTCATATGTAGATTCATGTATTATAATTAAAAAGGCATTCACAGACATATGGCTGCTATTAGTTTTTCATCTCAGTTCATTTTAATATGATGTCTACAAAACCGAAACCCCTACATCTAGTGGTTGGGAGTGAGTTGTCCAACAACTCAACCGAGGTTCAAGCACTACTACCAACAAGAGCAGCAAAAAATGATGCTATAGATGATTCTATGAATATCTGCATAACTCTCTTGCAAACTTATCAGTTGAAATGTAACTGATACAAAGAGGTATCATAGGGGAATAATCAGATAGCAGCACAGAATGCAGGGTTAACATTAAGAAAACACTTCTAGCCCAGAATATTTTCTCAAATAGGGATTTGCAGAGTGAAAATTCAAGAACTTCAGCTTCCTATTGAGAACAAATAACTAGCATAATTTCAAGAAATTTGCAGTAATTTCCTCTCCCAAAACCTCCTAGTGGATATAAAAAATCCAACTCGACTCAGACTATCAATTGTTCACAGCCAATAGCAAAGTTTCAAAGCCATGTGAAAATCTAGGTACAATGACCCATCTACCACTACAATATTTTTGGCATACACATTATCCTATCCACATTGTGATGGACGTGAAAGTGCTAAACAATTGCACAGGACCATATACGAACTTCAAAGGTTGCTGAGGTAAAATCTGAAACAATTAGATTTCATATACATACACATTATCCTATCCACATTGTGATGGACGTGAAAGTGCTAAACAATTGCACAGGACCATATACGAACTTCAAAGGTGGCTGATGTAGAATCTGAAACAATTAGATTTCATATATTTTAATGTCATCTTTGAAGATAGGAGGAAACCTAAAGCTAAAATGTCTATGAGGCTAACAGTCCAAGAGAAGATTATTTTATGAGCGGATAGTGTGGGATTTTGAGGTCTAAACTCATGAGGGTACGGTAGTTCTGCAATTTTGTCTTCCACTGGAATAATTTTGTAAGAGTTGACTAGTCACCTACTTCACTATCCAGTAGTTGAATGGACAGCTGGTTACATCTAACAAGCAACTCAGTGCACTTCATTTCTCACCCTATATATGTTAAAGCCCCACTTTTAAAGATAATGAAAGAATGAGAAATTTTCAGCTATATATTTTAAAGTTGTTTGATTAAATTTATCTAAGGTGTGATGCTTGGATTTTCCATCTAGGAGTGATTCCGGGAAATCCTAGCAGTCCTCTATATTCATCTCCATTTCAATTTATAAATCCCATATCCTTTACTACTGGCTATTTTGATCACCATTGCCTTAAAACACATCCCAAATGTCACCTATGATCTATGACCCAAGTTTTTAACACACATAATCTACAAGAGCTTGGGATCTTTGAGTTAGGAGCTGCAAATTAAAGATAATGGATTGCAATTGTGATTGCCCTCGAACACACTCTTCACAAGAAAACAATGGCTTATTACTGCATCTATTAATCCAGAATGGCCAAAAGAATTCTAGCAGTATCTATTCAGTTGCCAAATAAAATATTTGAAGATAATTGAGGAATCATGCATGATGCTCTAAACTTTCATTAAATTAGTATTAGGATTAAAGCTCAAAAATGTCTTTATACTATCGATTTGGTTCACTATGTCCTTGTAAAAATAATAGTTTTTGTTTTAGCATGGACTTAGCGAACCATGATTACTTTTGGGCACGTGGCATGTTTTTATGGTGACATCTGTACACATTTTTCCTTCAAATTTAATTTTTTTTATTTCAAATCTCACTCTCTCAATGATTCATCTGACTGCAATATTGTTGAAGAAAATCAATCAAACTTATCTGCACAGCTTCATCTTTTGATCTTGCCAGCCAGTAGGCAGTG
The DNA here is from genome assembly GCA_964035475.1 of Salix caprea. Taxonomy (NCBI): domain Eukaryota; kingdom Viridiplantae; phylum Streptophyta; class Magnoliopsida; order Malpighiales; family Salicaceae; genus Salix; species Salix caprea. Next base: position 28,655,199 of record OZ037744.1, read on the forward strand.
GGCAGCGCACCTTCTTCCATCATCATCCTCTTTATATCATCAACCCCAACAAGATTTCTCAATAGCCCACAAGCAGGATTAATAAGCTCTGCTCTAGAATCAACACTAGCACATATTTTCAATAGAACTGTCACACCACCATAAGCTGAAACTGACCAAGCATTATCAGGATTCTCGAATAATTTTTGCAAATTGCTGGCAGAACCCTCTTTGCTTATTTCATTGCCACTCTCCAAATACATGATATAACTTTTGCAGCCTATTGTTAAATTTCCAATTGCACTGAATCAAGAAGACTAGCCAATAAATTCACTATGTAACCAACTTCATCAATTATCTTCTTCACATAATTCTCATCTTCAACAACAGCATCATCTTTTTTTCCAAGTCACCAATTTTTTTTCATGTCAATAAATCTCTAATGTAAACCTCATGTCGTACTTGGAAACATTGCCACCATGCCTAGACACGACAATACAGAATACCCGAGTCAATATAACCAGCAATGCAAATCCCAAATAGACTCTTCATATGTCTATCAAACTTTGCAAACATTACAAAGAGCTGTCTTCTTCCTCTTCTTTCTTCTCCTAACCCCAAGAGGCCACCACACCCACGCCAAACACCGTTCCCTTCCGTCTCCTCGACCACACACCAGCCACCCATCCCTTTGCACCCTATTCAGCCCCCACCACCAAACACACCAGCCACAATCTCCCTCCTCCACCACCATGTATTTTTCCTTCCTTAAGGAGAAAAAGGAATGAGGAGAAGAGGAAAGGAAAGGAAAGGAAAGGAAAAACAAAAAGGAAAATAGAAAAAAGAAAAAAGAAAAAGAAAAAAGAACAAGGAAAAAAGGAGAAGGAGAGAAATTTGAAAGAACAAGTTACATGTCACCATAAAAACTGCTGCATGTCCAAAACTAACCATAGTTTGCTAATTACTTAACCCAAGGACATTTAGAATGATATAGTAAACCAAAAGCATTTACAGGGAGGACATAGTAAACCTAATCAATATAGTACATAGACATTTTTGTAGTGCATTACATTGAAACAGTGAAGAGAAGAATCTGTGACCCAATAGAATTCCATGCACAACTAAAATTAGCACAGGATAACAAGTAGGGTAGGATAACAATAGCTACACTAGACCACTTACTGCGATAAAATACTAAATCATTGAAACAAGATACAAAAAGAAAATCAAGAAAGTCAAGAATATATCCACTTACTCGGTAGTAGAAGTAATCATACAATCTGAGAATGTGGTACTTGTCAGCAGGATCATGCTTGTTGACATACTTAAGAAGCTTTATCTCATCAAGACTTTGATCGAAGAAGTCCTTGTTGTTTTTTATAATTTTCACACAAACATCAATGCCTGTGTGCAGATCATGTGCTTGTATAGCTTTACTAAAAGCAGCTGACCCAAGATACTCAGTAACATGATAACGGCCAGCAATTACAGAATTCAAAACAACATGGAAGTTCTTGTCCTCCTCAAAGCCAGTTCTAACCAACAAAGCAGTTCAGGAAAGTCTATTAGAATCAAGCTAATCAATGAGGAGCAGAGTTCAAATGATAAGGTCACTTGATTAACAATCAAACATTAATTAAAAAACACATACTATAAGGGAAAATCACCCAAAAAAAAATTATATCACTTGAAAATACGACAACATCCAGCTCCGATATTAGAATTTTTTTTGTCACAAAATTCAGCAAGCCAACAATTATTTCACAAAATAAAAAAAATAAAAAAGTGGGAAGGGCATGCCTAAACATTACAAGCATGCATCTCAATTCTGCAGCGGTTGTGAGGCAGCAAGGTGATAGGGGCAGATGGAAATGGAAACATTAAAAAATGGATGGATAAAAAGTTATCCTGCTCTTTGGTTGACACGAGACATAAATAAAAGCAAGATTTTTAATGTTGGCAACAACAAGCACCCTCCTGGGATTTGGATATCCACTTTTAGGGACAAGTTTTAATCGATCCTAACCAAATATTGATCAAAATAAACTTATTCTATCATCCCATCCATCCAGACCATCAAAAAACACCAAAACATTCTCCCAGTCCATGAATGTCTAACCTAGAGAGCATAACCACAATAATTCAACATGAAAGGGATAAATTTATAAAAAGAACCACAAGTGTGCACCAAGGACACAAACAAGGGACACGGGCATCTTCATCCACCAAGGATGCTAACAGAGAAGTCAGATATCTGTATTCCCACTTTCAATAATAACACATCCAGCAAAAATTTTGTAATCAAGGGGGTTGAGAAATGAAAGGATTCACAAGCCTTCTAAATTCTTGAATAAAATTTTTGTTCTTCTAAACACCATTATTTTGCCACCAAATGACGCTAACAATATAGATATACTTAAAACTAGATTAGCAATTATTTTTTATCTAATACTTGCTGTGTTTCTTGTTTTTCATTTCCTTTTCTGAACATTTCAATTAATAGGATAGCACCCACAAGATCATTTTTGAATGATAATCCTTCCAGAACACCATTGGTTGGGGGGGAGGAATATATTTGCTGGTTCAGAATAAACACTCCACCCCCTCCAAATCCTTGAGGTTGAAAAGAAGACCAGAATTTCCATGAAAACGGTGTGCATGTTTTGTTTACTCATGATCACTTCTTTGGTTATTAGAAAGTAACAAAATACCAAAAGAGATCAACTTAAGTGTTAATAAACATTTAAAATGAAAAATGTTTAAGATATCATGAGAATAATGAGTACACAGAAAGAAGAAAACATAATGGGGCAGGAGCGAAAGAACACAAGAAAACATATTTAAGTAGCAAATCATTAGTTACTCAGGGCACATTTGTGGGGGGGGGGGGGGTAATTAGAAAGAGAGAGAGTGAAAGAGTAGTGAAGGAAATAACACTCTAGTATGTGAAGTAGAGGCGTCTTATCAGTATCCAAATAAATAAAAGTGCCAATATATAAAAGCCCAGGTTGTGTAGTGCACCAGTTTGCAACCAGAAATCACTAATTTTTTTATTTATTCATTTGGATAAACTCATCAAACAAAACATACCTGTTTTTCCTATGCACAATCTTAAGGTTGAAAGTTTCAAATTCCTCCTCCTGAGCCTTGATTTGCCTTACTTGTTCTTGAACAGCAGCAACCTCTTCATCCTCGAGGGAAGCCCCGGGATCTTCTTCCCTCACACTGCCAATATTCTCATCTTGTTCCTTCATGGCATGCTCTGGTTCTGCATAACCATAATTTGAGAGAGAAGAGGGACTAGAATTTGCTGATCCGAGAGCATTCATATTATTTTCATCCCTGGAACTTTTAACAGTTGAGGAATCACTGCTTTTCCGCTGCCATGTACCATGCATGTCATCAGGCCCCATCAAAGCATTCAAGCGATCATTATTTTCTTCACTGACTGCAGCATTGCAGTTGTTTGACCATAAAGATTTACTAGAGACTGACTGCAGCAACTGTTCATCCCTCAGTGGTGGGGGGAATGAGAATCCACCATCTGCATGATTTTTTCCTTGAGCGTGCACATCTTTGTCACTCCCAGCCACATATTTAATAGAATCGTATTTATTGAGTTTCTTCTTATCCCTGTTTTGTTTATCAACATTTTTTTTTTCTGAGCCATGGTGAGAAGATCTAGATCCACCAACTCTAATATCATGATCATGAAAGTACTCTAGATCCCCTTCACTGCTGCCTCCAACCAAACTTTCCCGTATTTCACTTCCAAAATCAGCAGCATCGCTGTTGATACCCACACCAATCGATCTAACTGAACCATGTTGATCATCATCCATACAAACATCATCTAAATGTGGCCTTCCACACTCATTCAAGACCCTCCCATCTCCTATCATGATGAGTTCATTTGTTTGCGTGACAAACCCCTGCCAGACAGGTTCTGCTCGCATCAAATTTAGTTCTTCTTCATCCATCAACTGCCCATCATATTGAGCTATTAAATCACTCTCATTAGTTTTCCCATACATTTCTGTCACTGACAAACCTATAGGATCATCTGATGTTGTGACTGGTTCGACATTTTTAGCTTGAAATAAATGCTCACCAGAAAAGTAAGAATCCTCCTCAGCAAAAGATTGATCATCATCTTCATCTTTGGTTGGAACTCTATCCTGCGGGTCTGGACCACTCCCATGCCCAGTACCCTTTTCATTGTCACTTGGGTAATCAATTTCATGAGCCAGAAACCAGGCCTCATCCTCGATAGGTTGTCTCATGTATCCAACATCATCATCATCATCATATTCATCAGAATCCCAATATTCATTTGGATAATCAATGGATTCACTTAATCCATCACCAACAGTGGCAAAACCAGAAACTAGATCAGATGTATCCTCAGCAATCCCCTGACTTACAGATAGCCAGCTGCCTCCTGCAATCCTTTTTCCACCTGGATCATCAATTACCAAGAAAACGTTTTTAGGGAAAATCACCACAAAGAAAAGGAAAGAGAGTGTACATAATTTATTTCACTATTAACATTAGCTCGTATAATAAAACACAACCATTATACTATATGTTTTCTGTTTTACACCAACATGCCATTGGAAACCAGAAAGAAAAAGATTGGTGTTCCAAAACCCAAAAATTACAAGATGAGCTTCAGTCCTCAAAATGAGAGCTCCCAGATCATTAAAGGACTGAAAGTGTAGATACAAATATGAATATGCTTGGAGAATAGTGTTCGTGCTATAACCTCTACTTCTTTTTAGCAAATCTAGTGTCTCAAGTCAAAAGAGGCAAGATGGATCTCTATATACAGGTGGCAATAAAAACTTATCACATTAACATGCCCTTGTCCCTTTTTTATGGAAAAACTATAAATGACTAAGGCACCCCACATTCTCACAACTGAGTCACAACTATGCCTATTCATGAATATGAGAGAGAAGTCTCATAAAGTTTCAGTCAACATAAGATATAAGCACTTAACTTCTTTGGTTTTATTTGTCTTAAAGAGAAGACACTAGTTTCATGATATCAAGATAAGTATAAAAAGCAACCACATGGTATCTTATCTATAAATTTCCACTACCTAAACTAGCTAGCCATCTTTAAGGTTAAAATAATACCCTGATAAGTTGAAAATAGTGGAATTCTCTATGCAAAGTGAGTTTCAATGTTATGTAAGATAAACAATTTCTTTCTCTTTTCTTTATTCTTTTTTTATCAGTAAACATTTACTACCAAAAACTCTAAAACCATTGAAAAAAATTCAGTATGAGAGGTCATATAATTACACTCATAATATGGGCTAACCTGAAGAATTGATTTCTTGTCCGACAGGAACGTCGAGATAGGAACCTATAAGGTAGCTATTATCAGCGCTGATGACCTTTGAACTTGGCCCATCACGCTCAAACTTTTCCTGCCAATTGATCAATGGCTTGTCCTCCGACTTGAGTTTAACTGGTGGAAGCCTAGGATATTCTTCCTTTGGAATATCAGATGCAAGAGAAAACCCTGAGCCACTTAAATTCTTCTGCGTTGTGCTCCCTTGAGACTTTCCAAGGAACAAAGTTCTTCCAACCTCATCCACCTGTTCTTTGATAGCTGCTCTAACATCACTTATATCTGCTTTCTTCTTTCCATCTCTTTTGTCTGAATTTGAAGTGACACCATAGCTGGTCAATACATCCCCTTTGGGGAACGGAAAAACAGTCTTGACAGAATAATCTTTCCACAGGTCCGAGGAAGAACTTGTGAGCACCTCATTTTTTGACCATGAGTTATCAGCAGAGAATGCAACAGTAGTTGTAAGTTCCCGATCAAGTACCTTCAATTCATTAGCTTGAGTTTTGTTATACTTGGATTCCACATTGGCATTCATAGTACTATTGTTTCCAAGCCATGAACTTTTATTTTCACCAGTAAAGATAATCTCCTCTCCTGAATTGGCATTTGCTCTAGCAGAGAAGTTACTCGTACTAGTACCAACATCATTCTTGTAAGGATTTGAAGGACCATTGCTTGGATTAAAGTTCCACGAATACAAATCAAGCAAAGTATCATCTGAATCAATTGGTTCATTATTTTTACTACCCCGTTCCCCAACAGAAGCAGAATTTCTCCACTTGCTTTCAGGCCCATTTCTATCCACCCCACACTCTATTTCTTTCACAATAAGTTCCTTAGAAATTTCCCCACTATTTTGAGAGCCTGAACCTGGAGTGTGACTCGCCAATTTGCCCCCATTCTCTTCTTCCACCACTTTCCCCAAATCATTATCTTCAAGGGTAAGTTTTTGAAGCAATCCATTCAAATCAGGGCGGTTACTAAGCTCACTGAGCAATGCTGCCTCCGCTCTCATGAAGCGATTTCTCCTCAGAAAGTCAAGAATCACATCAACAGAGCTTGACTCCGTCATAATCAACTTCAACAAATCAATTATCAGGTACTAGAAAGACAAATTCAGTAAACCTGGAACAAAACAAGCAAACCAGATAAACCAAAGAAAATTAAACCCAAAAACCAAACCTACACTTAACTTCATCAAAGAAACAAACTTTAACAGATTTTAACACTCATTCACTTACCAAACAACAAATCATCCTATATCACTCAAAACCGAAAAATAAACCAAACTCGCAACCTCATTCAGTTCAAAATTCTTCCTTTTCCATCACTGTTCCTTTAAAAAGCCCAAACTTTAAAATCCAAAAACTTGCTCATATTCCAAAATCAACCCATCAAACCAAAAAAAAAACCCTAACTATCCTCCCAAACAACAAATCAAGACATTAAGAGATCCAAAGCTCTTTAACCCACGATATTAAAAACCCAAAACATCACATTTGACAAACAAACTTCAAGATCAAAAAATGAAACCTTTAATCCACAAGATTCATAAAACAAAAACAAACCACTTATTTTTTTCCACTTACAGATCGAAGATGGCTCAAAAGAAAAGACAGAAGCTTTCTTTAGTGTAGATTCCATAGCCAATCTCGCATTAACATCAAACAAAGTACTTACGGTTTTTGATTTGGGGTTTTTTTTGTTTTTTGTCTAAGTTTTTTAGGGGGTCTCTTTTTTGTGGGTTTTTCTGTAATATTATCGGCCTGCAATTTTCCTTTCCGGCCTGCAGGTAAAGCTTTGTTTTTTTTGTAAGAAAAAATAAAACTTGAGTTATGATACTGTGCTTTTCAAGTGGGCTTATGGATGCCTCGAGATTCTAGCGGGATGTGTTTTATGATTAATCCAGCGGTGGGAAATGTTTTATCAAGTTGGGGGGTGCTCTGATCCAATGGCAGATGATGTGAAAGAGGGTAGAAATTTTTAAAATTGCCTCCTTGTATGTTTAATGCATGGTATATTCCACTTTAGTTCTTTTTTGTGGGATTCGTGAATCATGCAATAGTGTTTTTGAGATGGTCGCAGTTTTAAAATGTTTTTTTATTTAAAGATATATTAAAATAATATATATTATATTTACACATCAAAATAATTTAAAATATTAAGAAAATAATTTTAAAAAAAAATATTCCAATCACACAAATTAAATTAAATTAAATTACATGGATTGACTTTGGAGAGTAAATAAGTAATTCAAATAAAATAATTCACATTACTTTAACTTATATTTTTAATTTTATAGCTTCACCTTTATAAATTACAAATATATAAATATTATCAAAGAATTTAAAGGTTTAATAAAAACCTTTTCCATATTGTTGTTTTTTATCATTTAATTAAAATAAAATCAACTTATTAAATTAGATCGGACCCTTAAACCAAGTTGTCTATTTTTCTCATTTCTTCTAAACATGTTGGCATCTCCTAGATTATCATTATTTTTCTTATTATTTTATTCTGGTTTTGGTTTTTATTTTAATTGATGAAATTTTTTAAAATATTTTTTAAAATTTATGTTCCAGTTAATATCTATTCTTAATGATTTATTTTTATTTTTCTTATTTAGTGTTTTTTAATGGAGTTATTTTAAAATTAATTTGTATTCATTTAATTTTTGAAGATGTTATTATGATATATATATATATATATATATATATATATATATATATATATATGTTAGAGTATAGAAGAAAGAATATTCTAGAGTAGTGTGTTTGCATTCTAGAAGTATGAATGATGATAGTTTGTTATGTATAAATAGAAATATGGACTCATGGGAAATGTAAGGAAAACAGAATTATTGACTGTTACAAACACAATATACATTGTTCCCTCTTTCTCTCTTCTCTCTCTCTTCCGTTCTCTGTACAGCTTTCCCTTTCTTTCTAAATTCCTTCAATCACCCTGCAACATTTCTCAATCCTAACATGGTATCAGAGCAGTTTTGCTAACGCATGAATTGATCCAAGCTTCCGCAATCTAATCCTTCAATGGATCATTCAAAAAAAAAAAAAAAAATCTGTAGTTGAAGATGAAGATGATCATCCATGCCGCTGCTGCTTCTCATTTACAATACCACTCATGGTAATATCAGTTCTATCCTTTTCAAATCTCCAGTCTCAGTAATATACTTTGCACGTTATGTCGTCTGTTTCTGGTATTTTCGTTCTCTTCCTACGGATCAATAGTTGCTCCTTCAATAATAGTTTCAGTCTCTGTGATTTCCTCTGTTCTTCCTTAAAATATAGATTCGTGTTGCTGCTATGGCAACATCTAGCATTTTTCATGCCAAATCCATGAACCTTATCATCACTTCTATCATCTTCTTCTCTCACTCCTTAAATCAAACACTCAGTGTTCAAAGAGTCTGCCGAAAGCCACACACAAAAATCATAATATAGTCTCAGTATTATTCTCAACTATTCAGTCTCTGCACAACAAATTACTGCTAATTTTGTACAACAAAAGTGAAGCTCAAACAAAGCATAGAGCAGCAGCAGAGCGCGAAAAAAAAAAAAAAAAAAAAAAACAGCAGCAGAGTGAGAATTCATGACTCACCGTTTCAATTCTTCAGAGTTCCTGCAGCAATTGCTGTGTGAGAACCCAGCAGCAGCCGCGTCTCGAGGACAGGTCACTCAGGTTAGAGTTACGTTTATTGACGACCAGAACCATTTCATCATGAGGAATGTCAAGGGACCTGTACGAGAAGGTGACATTCTTACCTTGCTTGAGTCTGAGAGCGAAGCTAGGAGACTCCGTTGATGGGCATCATACTGTTTTGCCACAAGATTGACATCCTAATTTTGCTGTTTTGATTATCAAGACTTGGATTCCAGATTTATGAATCATATGCATCTCAGCACTGTCAATCAAGGCAAAGGCAACTGAAAGGCAGAGTAAAAGTCAGGTCAGGTTCGTGTGTGTCAAGCCCTTCAAGCTCTGCTTCATTTTTGTATGGTGTTGAGGCAAGATGAAATGCAATTTTTTGGCAGAGAAGAGAAGAGGCTGAGGCGGCTGCGAGAGAAATAAGTAGAAACCCTAGGTTTTGTGTCGTTTGTATTGTGGTGTTGTCTGTGTGTGTGCTGATGTCGTTTGTGTGCTTTGTGTTTTGTGTGCCGTTTTATGTCTCTCATCCTACCCTTTTGATTAAAAAAAAAAAAAAAAGATTAAGAAAAACTTAATCCAACGAAGAAGAAGAAGAAGAAGAAGAAGAAAATGAATTCTTACACAGATTAAGAAATTCATCGGCAAAAACTTCAGAAAAGCTGAAGAAAAGCTGAAGAAAAACTTCAGAAAAGCTTCAGAAAAGCTGAAGAAGCCAAATGAAATCCTTCAGAAAAAAAAAAAAAAAAATGAAGTAGATAAATGAAATTCTGGTCAAGAAATAGACCAATGAAATTCCTTCTCTTCTCTCGTTTACATATTGTTTGTCAAAAGAATTAAGTACTCTTGTATTTTATTTTCATTGTTGCAATCTCATGCTTGGTTTATCAAAGCAAGAGATTGAGGGGGGATGTTAGAGTATAGAAGAAAGAATATTCTAGAGTAGTGTGTTTGCATTCTAGAAGTATGAATGATGATAGTTTGTTATGTATAAATAGAAATATGGACTCATGGGAAATGTAAGGAAAACAGAATTATTGACTGTTACAAACACAATATACATTGTTCCCTCTTTCTCTCTTCTCTCTCTCTTCCGTTCTCTGTACAGCTTTCCCTTTCTTTCTAAATTCCTTCAATCACCCTGCAACATTTCTCAATCCTAACAATATACACCTGTGAAATTTATTTTTAGAAAATATTTCTAACATTTGAAATGTTCATTACATTTGTTTTCTCTTTTACTTTATTCATTCAATTTAATATATGTGTCTATTTCTATTATGATAAACTTACACCAAGGTCAACATGTTTTTCTGTGATATTGAAGAGAGTATGGGTCCAGTGAATTTATTATTTGCCAAGATCTTGATAACAGAAGGTCACAGTCCTCAAGTTAGTTCTCAGTTTTCCAAGCATATTGTGATCGGTGTGTGTGTATGGAAACTCACAGTGATGTTAAATTTGGGAAGGTGGCAAGAAAATCAGGAACAGGTCCTTTCTATGCTGTTATCCTACAAGTTAATTACTTCATTTCAAGAAAGATACGAGAAGAAAAGATAATTAGCATATTCATTCTCAGTATGCTAAGTAGTTTCTATTTGCTTGTCATGGAACTCACATTGCTTAAAGTGCATCCATAGAATTAAAATCTATGGAAGATGAAGAAAAGAAAAGAAAATGAGGTAATTAAAATGTATATATAAAGTTAAATATTTCAATAAAGAATTGTAAGAAAGATTCATGGAAGATGAAGGGTTCGGAAAGCCCACAGGGAAATCACTCGAGGCGTGGTATCAGAGCTACGTACAGTCGATCCAATCCCAGGAAAATGGTGATGGAAGACAAGGATCCCCACTCCATTATTAAGGCAAGTCACAAGAACAACATCAAAGATGAAGATAACAACAAATCAGCAGAAGATCAAGACAAACATCAATGTAAATGATGGCTGAAATCTTCATCATAAATGTATTGCAATTGCAGCACAATAGCTAGCAACTTTCTGTATTTAGAATACTAGCCGTTAGTCATATCTTGTATAAATTACTCTCTATGTTAGTAATACAATGTGTGGGAAACAATTATCCAACTCAGTGTTTATACAAATTCTATATGGTATCAGAGCTTAATTTCTCCAACGAGACCACGATCCCCAACCCAGAAATGGCCACTGCCACTTCCCAGAACCCAGAAAATCACTCTGCACCCCAAATTTCAAACAATCAGCCCCAAATCCAAAATTCAAACCACCCACCCGTATCACCCACTGAAAACCCACTCATAGCACTCAATATTGCAGCTCAAATCAATGGGAAATTAACCCCATCAACCTTCTCGCAGTGGCGAGCTCAGTTTGAAGCTCTTCTAATCGGATATGATCTTCTAGATTATGTCATCGGTACAAAGGTGTGCCCAATCGTTGATGGCAACCTCATCTCTACCTCAGTTGTGAATCACTGGGTAAGACAGGATAAATTAATCCTAAGTGCAATTTTTGCATCCACCTCCACCACCATTACACCGCTTATTGCAGCCTCAAAAACATCCCATGAGGCGTGGAAGAAATTGCACAATATGTATGCTAGCAAATCTAGGATGAGAGCTATGCAACTCAAGGAAGACATTACCTTGATCAAGAAGGGAAACCGATCAATCCCAGAATATCTTCATGCTGTCAAGATTCTGGCCGATGAAATTGCTTTGATTGATCATCCCATCTCAGACGATGACCTAACCCTCTATGTGCTAAATGGGTTAGGTTCTGATTTCAGAGAAATCACTGGACCGATTCGAGCAAGGGAGAAATCCATCAATTTTGAAGAACTGCACGACCTCCTAGTGGGTCACGACAGCTATATTCGCCGTCTGGAATCAGCCTCCTCTCAGCATTTGGTGTCGGCGAACTACACTCACCGGAACACCACCTCTCACCGGAGCCCCCCCTCTCACCGGAGTCCTCCCTCTCATCGTCACTCACAGAGAAGCCAAAGCAAACCGCAGGCCTTCCCACGGTATCACAACAACTACCGTGACAGCAGGCCCAGCCCGAGATATAATGACCGTAATATGGGCCGGCCCAATCCAAATCCAAAACGCTACCAGCCCAAATGTCAATTTTGTGACAATATTGGACACATAGCAAAATTTTGCCCTCAACTGCAAACAAATGGGGCAACTGCTAACTGTACCTCAGCCCCACATGGTACAGATTCAAAATGGCTAATGGACTCTGCTGCCTCCCACAATATTACGGGAGATCTGAATAATCTTACCATCCATTCAGAATATGATGGTTCTGATGAAGTTGTGCTCGGTGACGGTTCAGGTTTGCCCGTTTCACACATAGGGTCTCTCACTTTAAAGTCAAATAAAAAAATATTTTTCCTCAAAAATACCTTATGTGTACCGAATCTTTCAAAAAATCTCATATCTGTGCATCGCTTTACATTACAAAATAATGTTTATATTGAATTTCACCCCTATTATTTTCTTGTGAAGGACAGGTTCTCGAGGATAATCCTGGCAAGGGGTGCGTGTGAAGATGGTGTCTACATCTTTCCGGACACACTGGTGGCTCCTTCTTTTCCTATGGTTGCGAATGTGCATGAGCGCATTTCACTTGATGGATGGCACAAGCGACTTGGTCATCCATCCCTAAAAATCGTTCAAAATATTGTCAATGGTTTTTCTTTACCTGTTGCAAAAAATAAAAATTTTTCTATGTGTTCCTCCTGCTCTATTAATAAAGCCCACCAACAACCTTTTCGATCCACCAGTTTAACTAGCAATGCTCCTCTCGATCTTATATATTCAGATGTTTGGGGCCCAGCCCACTCTATTGGTTTTGATGGTTCCAAGTATTGTATTATTTTTATTGATCACCACACTAAGTATATGTGGTTTTATACTTTGAAAACAAAATCTGATGTTAAAACAATTTTTCCTCAATTTAAGACTTTTGTCGAAAATCGTTTTCAAAGTAAAATAAAAAGTTTTTATTCAGACAACGGAGGAGAATATATTGGTCTAAAAATTTTTTTTACTCAACATGGCATTAGTCACTTAACTACTGCTCCACACACACCACAACAAAATGGTGTCTCTGAACGGCGTCATCGCCATCTAGTTGAGACTGGCCTTACTCTCCTCCATGATTCTAAGCTTCCTCTAAAATTTTGGCCCTATGCTTTTCATACCGCAACGTATTTAATAAATCGTCAACCGACATCTTTACTCCAAAATTTATCTCCATATCAAAAGCTTTTCGGTCAAAAACCCAATTACCTCAAATTGCGGAAATTTGGTTGCCTATGCTACCCTCTCACAAAACCATATAATAAACATAAAATGGAACCAAAATCCATTCCTTGCATATTTTTGGGCTACTCTCTAACCCAAAATGCATACAACTGTCTTGATCCAAAAACAAACCGCACTTACACCTCCCGCCATGTGATCTTTGATGAGTATAATGTCCTTGACCCACAAGTACCCGAACTCAGCCCAACTCCAGAAACCGGCCCACCTCTTCACTCCGGCCCACAAGTAACCCAACTCATCCCAGCTCCATCACAAGAACAACCAGGCCCACCTTTCCACTTCGGCCCACTCACATCCAGTCACCCACCACCTCAACCAGCCCATTCACGCACTCTTCACCTCTCCTCTTCCACTCCGCTCGTGCAAATCGAGCCATCGTCAGTGCAGACCTCTCCGTCCACAGTGTCTCCGGCAGATGCATCACCGTCGATCACCAACCCTCCAGGTATGAGTTCTTTTGCTCCTCCTTTACTTTCATGCTCTCATCCTTTATCTTCTCATGTTGCATCACAATCCTCACCTTCACACACAAATCCTTGCAGTGCAACCCCAACACCTACAGCCACCGAATCTTTCACCTTAGAACCCTCAATTAGAGATCTACCCTTAACCCATACTCATAATCCCCCCCCTATAACCACCCCAACCCGAACTCACCCAATGGTAACCCGCTCCCAAAATCACATCTTTAAACCAAAACAACTAAATATCACCACAAAACACCCCCCTGCCGAACCAATTGAACCCACTTGTGTTAGTCAAGCCCTATCCGAACCTCACTGGCGTGATGCCATGGCCCTAGAACTCACTGCCCTCATGAGCCACGGGACATGGGACTTAGTCCCTCCCCCCAAATCATGTAACCCAATCGGCTGCAAATGGGTTTTTCGTGTAAAACGAAACCCTAATGGGTCAATTGCCCGATTCAAAGCCAGGCTTGTTGCCAAAGGATACAATCAACGTCCTGGGGTGGACTACACGGAGATCTTTAGTCCCGTTGTCAAACCAGCCACAATTAGAACTGTTCTCTCCATTGCTGTGATGAATGGCTGGAAATTAAGACAAATGGATATTAACAATGCATTTCTGCATGGTGAGCTTAATGAATTAGTTTATATGCATCAACCTCCCGGTTTCAAAGACAGCACCAACCCTCATCATGTATGTCGTCTGCGTAAAGCCATTTATGGCCTTAAGCAGGCACCAAGAGCATGGTATTTAGCTTTGAAACATGCTCTGCTTAAATTCGGTTTTAAAAACTCCTTGGCTGACACTTCATTGTTCATTTACAGAACTGACTCTATCACTTGTTATCTACTTGTGTATGTTGATGATTTAGTTCTCACTGGTAATGACTTACAGTTTGTGAATTCCATTGTTAATCAACTTGGTTGTCAATTTTCTCTCAAGGACATGGGAAATTTACATTTTTTCCTAGGAGTAGAGGTAATACCCACTGTCAATGGCATATTTATGTCACAACATCAATATATCAGGGATCTCCTGACCACATTTAACATGATTGGGGCAAAGGCTGTATCTACCCCACTTTCCACAAGTATCCCACTCAAACTCATTGATGGAACAGCTTCGTTTGACAGCACAACATATCGAAAGGCCATTGGCAGCCTTCAATATCTGTCCCTCACTAGGCCAGTTATTTCATTCGCTGTAAACAAGCTCTCACAATTCATGCACAAGCCGACTCAAACTCACTGGACAGCAGCTAAGCGCCTCCTTCGATATCTGAAAAACACTATCTTTTTTGGTATTCACCTCACATCTACATCATCTTTTAATCTCACTACATTTTCAGATGCTGATTGGGCAGGTAACCTTGATGATCGCACATCCACTTCAGCGTACATCAGCTTCCTCGGCTCTAACCCCATCTCGTGGAGCTCCAAGAAACAAAGAGCTGTTGCAAGGTCATCAACTGAAGCAGAATACCGAGCTCTTGCAAATGCAGCCTCAGAAACTATGTGGATCTCCTCCCTGCTGCAGGACCTTGGTGTTCAGCTCAAATCCCCTCCACTTTTGCGCTGTGACAATCTTGGAGCTACCCACCTGAGCTTCAACCCCGTCCATCACTCCAGAATGAAACATATTCAAATTGACTTGCATTTTGTTCGTGATTTAGTTCAACGGGGCATCCTCCAAGTCAGCTATGTTCACACCAATGACCAACTTGCTGACCTCCTCACGAAACCATTGTCTCGGCAACGGACAGACATCCTCATAAGCAAAATCTCACTTGCTGATGGCAGTTCCATTTTGAGGGGGTGTATTAAGGCAAGTCACAAGAACAACATCAAAGATGAAGATAACAACAAATCAGCAGAAGATCAAGACAAACATCAATGTAAATGATGGCTGAAATCTTCATCATAAATGTATTGCAATTGCAGCACAATAGCTAGCAACTTTCTGTATTTAGAATACTAGCCGTTAGTCATATCTTGTATAAATTACTCTCTATGTTAGTAATACAATGTGTGGGAAACAATTATCCAACTCAGTGTTTATACAAATTCTATATCCATCCCTGTAAAACGTCAAAAATCTTTTGCAGCACAGCTAACCCTTGCACTAAAAAAAACCTGGAGAAGGTTTAGAATGTTAAAGATGCTTGGAGAATTAATAACATAAACCTTAGAAAACATGTAAACCTAAGTCTTTGCGTGCGTTCAGATATGCAAAACTAACCATCTTTCTTGCCAGTTCTATCTGTTACTGTAATGCTCAGCGTATAAAGATCCATGGCTTCCATCTGTTACTGTAATGCTCAGAGTATAAAGATCCATGGCTTCCATCTGTTACTGTAATGCGCAGAGTATAAAAATCTCTTTGGGTTTACAGTTTTGAATTTTCTGCGCACAATTTTATTTGTCAGCAAGTTGTCTATATATAGACTTTACATGGTTTTTATCTAAGGAAGTTTGTACAGTTAGGTAATTAAATTCTATCTCAATTGCAGATTTCCTTCACTAAAATACAGCAATTTGATTTACTCGGCTTGATTTGTTTCTGCGCCTGACAGCCAGAAAATGTTGAATGTTGCTCCTACGTAGGATCACCTTCCTTAACAGTAATTGCATTTATTGTCTTCAGCACTAGTAATGTCAATTGCAGACACAAGATTTCTGACATTAGTCAGTCACAGATACTTAACAAGACAAAAGTATCACAGGAAACTCCAACGATTGTGATATTTTTAAAAATAAAAATAAAAAATTAATTGTTTGGCATGTTTATTTAATTTTTTGCATTGTAACGAGAGTGTTATTTGCAGAGCTAAAAATGATACTCCGTGTATGAGCTGCTATTTATAGCAGCTCATGAAGAGAAGGTAAAATTTTGGCCTCATCTTAGGGCCACCTTCTATATATATTATAATTAGAGCAACTCTAATGGTAAAAGCTATTTTAGAGAGTCAAATCTCTAAAATAGCTTTTTGAAAGTGTGGTTCAGATTATTTTCCAAAGTGTTTTTCATTCAGAAAAGTATTAGAATGATATTTTTTTATTTTTAAAAAATTATTTTTGATATTAACCCATCAAAATAATATAAGAACATCGAAAAATTTAATTTAAAATAAAAATAAAAAAAAATATTTTTTTAAATTACTTTTTAAAACACAATGCAAACAGGCACACACATCCTAATGTTACTTGTTCGGTGATTGCTTGATGTAAGGTTATACTAAGAGAAAAAATAAAATAAAGAATCAATGAATTCATTATATTGACCATATCCCTTGGCTTTTTGCATCCATCATTGCACGAAGTTACTCCCACATCAATCCGAGAAACCTTGGAGAGCTAAACCATTATCTGCATATATAATCCTATATTTTCACCAATTTACTATATAAAAGCAAACTCTTTTGTTTACCCATTCAGTCATTTGATCACATATATTTTCAATTCCAATATTTAATTAAATATAATTTGTTTAAATTATAGAAAAATAAACTACTTAATATAGAGGGCGAGGTGTGTGTGGGCGGTGATGATCATAATCGTATTGAAATAAAAGTTCATAGCAGCGATTCATGTGAAAAAAAGTATTTAATTGATTGATTGAGATGATTTTTTAGTTTTGAAAAATTATAATCATATGACTAAAATTAATAATATAAAATTTTAAATTATCAAATAGTTATAAAACACAACAAAAAAAGATAAAATAATATTCTTTTGATAAAAAAAAAAAAAAAACAAAACAACCAACGAGTTGAGAACTATGTTTTGACAGTGTTAGGTTTAGGTTGACTGATTGACCAGGTCATCTTGAATTTTTAATCAAGTTAGTTTTTTTGTATGAACCATGAGGTGGTCTTGGCCGGGTCCCAGCTAGGGGAGGCATCTTTAAGCCATATCCACAACCTAGACCAATCCTTGCTTGCACCTGGTCGGCCTATAAAGGGTAAAGTGCTGACTAAAGTAATGACTCCATACAAGAGAAAAGGTCGAACCCTAGATCTTTTTTAAGGAATGAGAGTGTCGAACCACTCACACCAACCACATTTGGTTTAATCGAGTTAGTTGAGTAGTATCATATCGTGATTGATGACCCAAGTGTTCATAGCCCTTCTCTTCATGGGGATCCATGTATTTTAATTTTATTTTATTTACAAAAAAACAAACTATAAAGTAGAGTGGATAACTTTAGTGTATGAAATTAAGTTTTTGTGAAACTTCATTTTGGTTTTTGAGTTTTTTCTAATCCTTAAATTTTATTTTTATAGCATTTTAGTTCAAAGTCTTTGGTCCTCTAATTTTATACACACAATTTAGTCCCTAAATAAAAACAAAATAAAATCAAAGCCCTAAATTTAAATACTCATTTTAATAAAATTGTCCAAATCTTAGCCTACGAAATTAAAAAAGATATGAGTGAAAAATAAATTATAGACAATATAAAAAATTAAAATGATGATTTTTTTTTCCACTTTGGTACTAGACAATCTTGTTTTATACTTGGACATCAATATTACATTACCAAGTTTCCATCACATATATACATGTTTATTTTCTTAATTATTTTTGTTAGTAGATCGATGGAAAATAATTTATTTTCTTTTCATTATTTTCAGTAGTAATTCTGTAAAAATTAATTAAGAAGTTTCAAGAAGAAAATCTTTAAAATCATTAAAATCATTATTTGTTTCCAAAAAATATAATAATTTATTATGATAATTCTGTTAATAAATTGAAAAAATCCTTCCAAAATGTTTCAAAGCACTTTACTTTCCCTCTAAAAAGGTTTTCCTCAAAAAATAATAATTTAGAAACAGAATAATAATTCAAATTTTGAAGAGAAAAAAAGAAATTATCCACATTTATATCTCTCTCTCATTTCCAAAAATGTTTTCCCTCACATGTTTACTCTCTTCCCCTCTCACATCCTCTTCTATTTCTCTTCTCCGTCTCGCTCTTATTCCCACTTCATTCTATTTCTCACCTCATTCTCCATTCTCTTAATTAAATTTTATATATTTGAAAAAATGGATTTTTGTAAATAAAATTTTCAAGATTTCCTTGAATCGGGTTTAACTGTAAGAAATAAAAAGATTACTGATAACAATAATTATATCTACTATTTATTTTCATTATCAATGGAATTTCAAAAAATAAATTATTTTTGAAAAAAAATCATCGGTAGATAATTTACCGACAGCAGATAAATATGTTTTATTTTTCTTGTAATGAATACCTAAATTTAAATATGTTCACTTGTGTAGCTTTAATTATCTCGTCTCATGCTAAAATTAAACAAAACAAAAGTATTAGAAAGGTAAAAAAAACTTAATAAACACTATATTAACAATTTAATACATTAATATATGTATTAGTTGCAAAAAAAAAAATTAAAAATACTTTTAGGGTTTTATGAGAAAATCAGTTTTTTTTAAATTAATTGGAAGTCCATCAGAAAATCCATCAGAAAGCCCATCAGATGACCCAAAAACTATTTTCAATTTTTTCAATTTTTTAATCATAAAAACTGAACCGAACCGAACCGAAAGTGGTCGGTTTTTAAGAGGTTCTTTTTTTTTTATTTTTTTTTTTTAGTTTGGTTACTTTTTTTTTTATAAAAAACGAACCGAACCGAAAATGTTCACCCCTACCTTACATACGTTTTGTCTTATTACAATTTTTCAATAAATTTTCCATCTATAGATGACTACTCACAGAATCTTAAGTGGTTGGATGTTAAATGTTTTTTCAACTAGCTTTAAATTAAGCCAAGAATAAGTTTCTCACTCGTGTATATTTTAATGGTGCACCTCGACCACGACAACACATAAGTTAAAGGGGTCAAGCAGTAATTAACCGGATGTTCACTAGCAAATTAACAAGTGGAGATGAACATCAGCTGATGCTGGACGGGACAGTGGGACGTATTGGAGATTTTTAGTCAATTTTTTTAGTGATTAGAGGTTGTTAATCTTTCAATCCAACGTGAGATCATTGTTTGTGATATGAGAGAAGTGATGTGCCTGTTTATTACACGTGTCTCTATTTTCCTTCCTTTTCTAGATGCTTGCGTAAATCCAACTATATTGACAAATTTAATATAAAAGAATTAAAAAAAAATGATGAATTAATGATGGATACATCCAAATATATATATATATATATATATATATATATAGTATGGAAGAAGAGGGTTGCTATTGGTGATGATGATGATGCAAAGCCAACTTAAGGTGAATGGGATCTTGGATAAAAATTATTTAGATTATATAAATTATATTTTTACTTAACATTTGGAGTTTTTTTTTTGTTAAATAGAGTTAATTTTAATTGACAATATTTTTTTTTAATTTGAATAAGTTTTTTTATTAAGTCTATGATGTAGATCATTGTCTAAGTGGATCTTAGTTTAGGCCGATTGTATGATGACGGAGATGGTAATGATTTTTATTATAACATTTCAATTCCATCCTTTATTTTTTTTTTATAAACCAAGAGGAAAGATGCCTTTACAGGCTCCAAGAGGCAAAAGAGGTCACTTGAAGACAAAAAGATATAATTAATATTAATTAGTTATGTTAAGCCTGGCTTGGTGTTCTTAGTCAAGAAGGCTTACTTAGCGTTAATTAACTAAAGGAGATGGTTAATTACGATCAGCTTAATTTGCTAATCCTTATAGGCTACATAAAAGTGGATTAATTAATTTTCTTCAAAATGCTATTTCTAGTCCTAAATATGCTATAAATTTTAATTATTTTTTTGTTAATTAGTTGATTTTGATCGATAAAACCTTTCATGCATCAGAAAAATAGCAGTGTCACGCCATTGAATTATCCAGTTCCTTGTTTAGGAGCTTTAAACATCATCGTTGTTCAATAAATTAAGTCCTTGATTATATATTATCCAATATTGCATGTGTTTCTGATACTAAATTGAAGTGTCTGTTTGAAAGTGTGGTTGAGGTTGTTTTTGAAAGTTTTTTTTCATTCAGAAATGTTTCAAAATTTCGATATCAACACATCAAAACTGTTTGAAAGTGTGGTTGAGGTTGTTTTTGAAAGTTTTTTTCATTCAGAAATGTATTAAAATTTTGATATCAACACATCAAAATGATTTAAAAACACTATTTTTTTTAATTTAAAATAAAAAATAAAAATAAAAATTTCTTTCAAAAATGTTTTTCAAACACATTCACAAACACCCCCATAAAAGCAAGCATCACCATGTCGAAAACAGATTTAAGATATACATATCTGAAGAATAACATCATGGGCTAAGTCTTTTTTAATTTGCTTGAATATTTCAGTTCAAGATCATCATGTTGCTGTTCCAATTAGTTACGTAAGATTGTAAATTATCTTAATTCGATGGCATTATTGGATCTTGCAAGTTATGCCCCAATTATTACGATACCTCACATATGTTTTAACATTCTTTTTTTTTATAAATAAAATAGAAATGACATAGTTTACAACATCAATCCAAGTTATGATTTTTTATATATAAAAATAATAATAATAAAACAATATATATATATATATATATATATATATATATATATATATATATATATATATATAAAGAGACAAAACGGTCTCCCAAAAAAGAAATGTATATATAAATTATATCTTGGTGTCTCACCTAATAGTTTAAAATTTTAGGTCAAATGGTTCCTTAACTTGGTATCAGAACATTGTTGATCCAGTTTGAATCTCACTACCCTTATTCTATTTGATAAAAATCAAGCAAAAGATAGTGTGAACCCGTGTAAGTTTCAAACGCAAAAGGCTCTCGCTTGCTTAGGAGTGTATTAAAAAATAATATAAATTATATATTGGAATCTAACATAATAATTTAAGTTTTTAAGTGAGATAGTTCATTAACTATACATGTCAGGATGAGGTTCAATATCCCATAAGACACAAAACCGAGTTGAAGCATCAAGAATTCATCAAACATCAATGAAAGTTACAAATGAATTGAAAATGAATAGAGGTATTCTCGATCTTCATATTATCCTGAGAAACCGAAAGGCTTATAATTAAGTTTCCATCTATATCTTATTCCCATATCCAATCAAGTTGTTGATGGAGGCATATATATAGAACACTGCTGCTTCGTATGAAAAACATGAGGAATCTTACATGCTGTGATAACAAAACTATATCCATGATTATTACAAAACATTGGAAAAAACATCTCCTATGTTTTAAATTTCAACTAATTGTTCTGGATTTCAATATATACTAGATCATTTTGGTAATAATTAAAGTCTCAAGCTAGATATCGATCGTAGGTGTTAGAGGTTGCAGATCAAACAACATTAAAATCCCAGCATCCATGAAGATCTTCATCTATATATTCTTCTCATTGATTACCTTTTAGGTTCACTCCATTTCAGGAACCTCCTGCTTACTGAATCCATGCATGTTTCAAACGAAATTATACAGCTTTAATTATTTTTTCACAAGTTAATTTCTTAAATATCCAGGGATCAGAAAATACATGCATTTATATACTTCTAGAGAGAGAAAATGCCAGAATTCCTTAGAAGTTAATTACAATAGAAGAAGAAGAAGAAGAAGAAGAAGAAGCACTAATCAAGCAATCATGGAATAAAATTTACTAGTTTTTTTGGTGGTATGGTTTGTATAAATATTATGCACAAACACATTTATGCATGCATGTATGTATAGGATAGCATATTATTATCAGCTCTTAACTCATGCTCTTTTTTTATTAACATGGATGTCCGGGACAGCTGCGCGCACCTCAACTAGTTCTTCAAGCTCTAAAGTTAACAACTATGTAAATCTCCCATGACCATATCGTGTTCTTTCAATCATCAATGGTAATTAAAGGTAGCATTGGTAAGCATGGACTGCAATCTACAATGGTGATGTGGTTTTACAATGCTAGAATAGTAAACAGCAAATTAAGGTAGATTCTTGACATTTAACTTACATTAGCAACTTGCATAAAACTTTGTTTCTCTGAGAATTCCCTACATGCTATGTACGTACGGACACGATTTTCTCTCCTTAAATATTTTTTTCTGGTCAATGCAGTTGTAGTTTACAAGACAACTGAGTAATTAGCTGTATGATTACTGTTGGTCCTCGTCGGAGACACCACCAAGCTGTGTTATGACGAGGACTTGCCATTAACAGAGAAAAAATCGATGAATGGAACAGTACCAGCCTTGCTCTGATCATTTTCCATGGCTCCCTGCTGATCTACCTCCTCCTCATCTCTTTTTGCATTGTCTATCACTTCACTTTTATTGGAATCAGTGTTTACTTGGAGAAAATCATAAAACTCAACCTGCCGACTTTGATCTGCAATTAGCATACATATAGGGAAAATGAGAACTAATTATAAATATTTATATATGATCAGTATTGAAAAACTAGAACCCTAGCTAGCTGTATAATATATCATGATGATGATAGTGCTAGTTCGATCTATTTACCTTTACAATGGCTCGGATCTTCATTGTAGAACTCTTTGCAAAAGGCCTGTAAGTGGCTGTGATCAGTAACCAAAGGATATTGGCCATATTTTTCACAATATTTCTTGGAAAATGAAGAAAAGTTCCTCGTCTCGCAATCAATATTGTGCATTTCTTGTTTTGAAGATATTTTTTGATGATTTGCCAAAGTTTGAGCAGCCCTTTTTTCATGAAGTCTTGACCTCTCTCTACATCTTCTTGCCATGATGACATGCCAATGATTCTTCACTGCATTATCGGTGCGACCAGGGAAAAGTCTCGCAATAATTGCCCATCTGTTCCCTTGAATCCTGTGGGAAGCAATTAGTCTTTCTTCTTCCTCTTCTGTAAATGGGCTTCTATTGATTCTTGGATCTAGCTGATTAAACCATCTCAACCTACAACTCTTCCCTGATTCAATTCATTCAAACTTGTTTTTGTTAGTTATTAGTCATAATCATAGCTAGCTTCTCTTTCAATTTCCATTAGTTATAAGTATATTTAAGCTCTTTTATACCCTAGTTATTTAATTTCTGCATAACAATTTATAAAAAAAACATTAAAACGAGATTAACAGTTAGTTAGGTTTAACTTTTCACCTGATCTTCCTTGAAGTTTTTCGGCAATGGCGTTCCAATTATGAGGACCATACTTTTCAACCAATTCCTTAAGTTTCTCATCCTCAGCAGGCCTCCAATGGCCTCTACTACACATATTTGATCTTCTAAATAAACACAACAACTAAAGAATCCAAACCCAGGAACCAGAATGACAAGATTCTATATATACACAGTACTGGAAGATATATATGAACCCTAGCTAGCTAAAGTAACTTCCATGCACCTCAATCCACGGACAACAGCTCCTCTCTCCTTCAATTCCTGCACCTTCTTCTTGCTGAAGCAAAGATGATCAGGTAGCAAAACATATATGTGTCTGTAACTAAGAACTTAAAGAGATGGATCAATTGCTTAGCTAGCTAGCTAGCAAAAGTGCTTAAATATAGGGCAAATTTGATGATCGGAAGATGAAGGAGGTGGATTCCACAGAGAAAACAAAGAGGGATCATGGAAGAGAATTAGTGTTTTCGATCCGTTAGAGAGTAGGAAGGTTTGGACAGACCTGTACGAGCGATTGATGCAACAGCTAGGCTGACAAACATTTATAAGTAATCACCTCTACGCATAGATCTTTGTGTTTGTGTGTGATAGAGAAAGAAAATGGGAGAAAGAGAAAGGGAAGAGGGCGAGGTTGCTTGGTGGGATGAATTTCGTTCTGCTTTCAACATCTTCCCTGCAGGTTTCTAACCTACAACGTCTACTTATAACCCACCTAGCATTTCTTTTTATTTTTCTATTTTTGATAGCCCAGTTATAACTACATATACACATACGTACTCTTACCTATACATACAGCATCTAGTAAATGAAAAAAAAAAAACCTGATTCTTGTTAATAAATTAAGATTCATGAGTTCATATCACTAGCTAATTGGAAGTTGACCTAATTAATATAATTAACCCTAATGGGATGCAGGAAAACCATATGGATTGAGTTGTAATTTGATGAAGCAATATTGTAGGCTGGGATGGAAGAGACTGGTGATCTTGTTATGGACTTTAATTAATTTGTTGATAATAATGTTTATTAATTTGTTACTATTTATTTAGGTTTCACATTTTGATCAATTTTCAGACCTAATTAACTAACATTTGAGCTTACAACTTGAGAAGAGAAGTGCACGTGGAGACTTGGGGGCATCCGTCTTAACTACTCTCATGAGTCAAAAATTGTCTTTCTTAGTTCTTCCTAATATTAGAATGGGGTTTCTGCTCAAATCAACCATCTTATAAAATAACGTTTTTTTATAGTATATTTGAACTATATTATATATCAATCAATATTGAAATTAAACGAAAGAAAAGATTAATAAAAAAAAAAGTTTAAGGATTCCATTTGTTAAACTAGGCCTGTAATTGATTAATCAATCATTATTCAAGTTTAACTTCTTATCTTCTTTCTTTCTTGAAACGTTGAAAAAATTAAAAAAAAAAAATAGTGTTTTTAGATTATTTTCATGTGTTGATGTCAAAAATAATTTTTAAAAAATAAAAAAATTATATTATTTTGATACATTTCTAAACAAAATACACTTCAAAAAACAACTTCAATCACATTCTCAAATATTCACTTAATAAAATGAGCTAAACACGATCCAATTATCCATGTAGAACCCAACTTCGGTCCAAAATATTTTTCAAGTCGCTTTTATTTTAACCTTTGCCTCACTTGATCAAGATTAAATGCAAAATAACAAACTGTTAAAGGATGAAAAAAATAAAAAAAATAAAAACAAAATTCATGAAAAGACAATGTCATCATGGATCAACAATGGTCAACCATTCTTCCTAGTTAGGCCTTGATTAGGCTCGGGTCAAATGGAATCTAAAACTAAATTGAAGAGAAATACAAGAATTAGAGACCAAATAAAAACTTAAAGCATAATTGTGGACCAAAAAAAACTCTTTGATCAGATACCAAGTAAAAAAAAAATTAACATGTGCATTGCAGACACTAACATATGCAGAAGCTCGTCATGTTTAAGTGCATTTGAATAGTCTGGGCGAGTTCTCCCTTCAAAGGTGGTGGGTGTCGGTGGCGCGTTAACAACATGATGGTTCGGTTTTTCTTCTTCTCTCTCTTGTCTCGATCTCCTTGCCAAATGGAAAGAGAGAGGAAAAAATTGTTGCTACAATATTTTACGATACATGTTATAGTGTTTTTTTCACAAGGAATTGTTTTTTTTTTATTATTATTGTTGTAATGAGAATTACATATAAAAAAGTTGATAATTAAACTCTGAATTCATTATTTTTTTTGTTTTTTTTTTGTGTTATTTTTTTTTTTAGATCAGATGATTTTATGATTTTATTATTTGCGCAATAATAATGATAATTTTAGTGATTGTGTTTTTATTGTTTTTTTTTTGTAAAAATGTTTTACTTTTTTTATTCTTTGGGACAATTTAATTATTTTAATTGTTTGGGAAATAATGTTGATAATAATTTTAATTGTTATAGTCATGATAATGACGGTAACGTAGGGATAAATTTTCGATGATGTTTTTCTTTTCTTTTTGTAGATAGAAAATTAACTATTTATTTTTGCTATTTGATTATTGCAGGTGTTTTCACAATTTATATTTTGTTTGTTGTGTTTAAATTGAATTATAAAATGAACTAATCCTAATACAGTGAATTCGATAATTTAGGTATTCAAATCTTCTTGTTTTTTTAATGGTGATAATTTTATGTTAGTGATTTCGTTGAAACTTACTAAACGGATAAATTTATATCGATTTAAAATTCATATATTTTATACAAAACTTGCATTTCACAAGAATTCTACACAGATTTATTATTTTGTCCAAATTTATATTATAACAAAAAAATCTCACACAATTAATATTTTTTTACATTGAAAAAAATATGGTTTCGGCCGCGATGAGGCGCGGGTAAGTAGCTAGTATATATATAAACAATGTTGAATAATAAAATTAAAAAAAAAAATCAACTCACATTAATTTTTTAAATTTATGGTCTAAGTCATTAAATAAAAAATAATATAAATAAATAAAAAACAATAATTACAGTAACTAAACATTATTTTATGTATATATTGCACGGCCAAACATAGCGCGCACGCGTGTGAGATCCTACAGTCAAGAAACCCGGTTTATGTCTAAAATAAATTTTACCAAGATTGAGGTGGGGTGACTTGATGAGGAACTTCGTTTCCAACCCTCAATAAAGATTATACTGGCCTTCGTTTCAAATCATCAAAATCTTAAAATTGAGTTGGCTGGTGGAGTTTTCTGTTGACTGTTGGCCTACCGATATTGCTTGTTAAGAAAAGTTCTGAGGGAAAGCCATATCTCATCTTTCACCCACTATTCTGTCATGAACAGAAGAACCTCTTCCCAAGAGACCGGTGGCTCTCATCCACTTGCTCCGCCGTTTTCCTCACCTGTGCTCATTAATTTTCTGTCTTCAGACCTTGAGAAATTCAAAATGGAAACCCTAGGAACCTGCAGAAACTATCCAAATTAATGGAGCAAAATCATCGTAAGAGGGTGCTAGATAGTCCTACAAGTCCAGATCGATCCACATGTTCATGCATGTATGGCATCACTTGTATGTTTTTTTTTTTTAAAATAAAAACATTTACTCGCAGTCTACACACTACTGTTTCATAAATAGACATTTTTCTTGACTGTTAACCTGTTTTACCTACTCAATCTTTTTGCACAATTTCCTTATCCCCAGAAGTTAGTTTTGTCTCTGGGTTAACCTTAAATGTTCTTACACTTTTTGCATGCATGCATGTTAACAAGAGCTCCCAACACTGTACAATTAATTTCTTGTCGCAGCAGTCTCTAACCATAAAGAGGATATCATTCAACCCCAGAAGAAAATAAGATCTTCTCAGCTCAATTAGTGCTTATATATATATATATATATATATATTCTAGCTAGCCCTATTTTTCCTCGGTGCAAAGATCTTCCCAGGTTGGTTGGTTGCCAAATCAAACCCTGTGGCAAGACAGTACTGGCTATTTCGTTCGTCGTTTTGGACATCTAATAATCAGGTTGAGTATCCAGGGTGGTCATCATGTGGAGAGAATGTTGTTAATGGATGAAAACACCACCCTTTTCTGATCTTTATGGGCATGGGATTATTGTTAAGAGCAAGATCAAGACCGTTCACCACCCTTTTTGTTCGTTGTGGCGTGATGACAAATGATTTGAGATTTACACAGCAAATCTTGAGTTCGAGTCAGGATATTCAGGATGTTACATTTCTAGTAAGAGACTGGACAACCAAGATTTTACTTGCTCACAAAATACGTTTTTGGTGTGAGATTTCCTTGAATCCAAAAAAAATAAATCAAGACTGTTATATATTTCCTTGTCTAATATCAGCATACAGGTATCATGATTTGACACCTAATGTGAGATTAACGGTTTCTGGGGCCACAAGTAATCTCTGAAGTATGAACTGCTGAGCTATAAAAACCGCCAGTAGCCAGCTTAAGAACAGCGCCTGAAGAGGCTTTCTTCTGTTTCTTTAGCTTAACACAAGAGTAAACCTGCCAGTCTATGTCAAACACTTTCGCTGAAATTTTCTCCTTCTGTGTTCATCTTATTCCAGTCAATATAATCGTCATTTATTCCCAATTGGACGGCCTCTTTCTTCAAAACATTTCATCAATAAAATAGAAAGTATATTGAAGTAAAAGGATTGTTTTAGTTGCTGAAAGTAGAAATAGATAGCATGAGAAAATGCTACTTTTGAGTACAACTTACTTTTGAGCTTGTGGGTATTAGGTAGAAGAGAGGGATGGAAGCATCGATCGATCGAACGAACTGTTGGAGAGTATACATTCCTTTGAATTAAGTTGTACACTAACCTTGATGGAAAATAACACCTTAATTTGTGTTTTTTTTTAATAAAAATTAACCACATGCCTTTTCATATGTGTCTCGAAGAAAAGGATCGAAAGATATCATCACATGTTCTATTACGAGAGAGAGAGAGAGAGAGAGAGAGAGAGAAGATAGATAAAAATATAAAAACATGTTTGGTTGCGACGATGAAAACAAATAGTTTTTAATTAGTTTTTTTTTTTTTAAAAGAAAAAAGAGGAGACGGGAGAGATAGAGACTGTGCCGAGTTAAATTTTATTTTTTTTTACATTTTTTAAAAACATTTTGTAATTTTTATTTCTATCTTTACATTCAAATTTACATCATTATATATTTCTCATTAATTTAGATTTTGGTGATTAGATTAAAAAATATGAAAATTATAAATCAAGGAGAGAAAATAAAATGAACAATAGATTTACTTAAAAAAGAGTCAATGTTCATTAAAAATTAAAGTAAAAAGTATAATATTTATTTATTATTCCAAACATTGTAAATGTAATGATAATACATATTAAGAATAAAATAAAATAAATACATTTTGTTTTGCCTCTTTCCTCATTAATAACATCAAGATATCTAGAGGGTGTTTGGTACTGCATTTCAAAAATATTTTTGAAAAAAAAAAAAATTTACTTTACACTTTAAAATTGGTGTTTTTAAATTATTTTTATGTGTTAATGTCAAAAATAATTTTTTAAAAATAAAAACATTATTTTGATATATTTATGAATGAAAAATATTTTTAAAAACAACAGCAACCACAATCCAGAAGATACACCCAGACCAGTTCACTGCTGTAAAACACAATTTTATGTTCAACTTCTGCTGTCTCTGTCATTTCAATTTCAAGAAAAAAAAAGTATATGAAATGAAGTGCTTCATCCACTATTCGAGTAGTAATCGAACCAACAAGAAAGTGTATTTGAAGCTGATACGAGAGAGAATGATGAACACAAGCCAGCCTTCATCCAAAGAGATAATTTAATAAATATATAATAGAGTTCCCACTATGATCTTCGCGTGATACTGAAGAAAACCTGACGCTATGATGTAGGAAAGTCTATCAATAGCATCAAGAAAACAAAAGGAAGCACTGAAACCATTTCTTTCGCCTCAAGTGTTGATTAAACTCAAAAGTCCAGGATGATTGCAGCCTTTTGTCATGTTTGATTTTGACAGACAGAGCAGTTTATATATATATAACCCTAACCCTAACCCTAACCCTAACCCTAACCCTAACCCTAACCCCTAGCTAGCTAGGAGGATAAGCTAGCATCAACAATACTTGTGAGCGCAGCCACATTCACTGCATACATGAGCCATTTCATATCTGTCAACTTCCAGGCTCAAATTGTCAGAATCAAAACAACAGTTTATTCCACAAAGGTGGAAATATTTATATATTATAGAGTGAAGACGAAGGATGTTTTAAATATAGAGTCCAGTACAGTGTCTGAGTTCGATGGTCAAAAATCAATGATGCTACTAAGGCGGCGGTGCGAGGGAAGTTGAAAATTTTTTATTTTTATTTTTTATTTTAAATTAAAAAATTTAATATTTTTAAATTATTTTGATATGTTGATTGTTGATATCAAAAATAATATTTTTTTAAATAAATATATCATTTTGATATATTTTTAAACAAAAACAATCTCAACCACACTCACAATCAATCAAGCATTAAATATTCTAAGTGCTACAACTTAAACAAGCTATTGGTGTATAAGAGCTTTACCTATGGTAGTTAATGATCTCTAACTATTGGAAGGCAATTGTGTGTTCTTCACAAAGAATGATTTCCATTGATCACTTGCTAATGTCTTTCTTCTAATCAATGCTACGTAAAGATAAGCAGTCCTTTAATATTGCCTTCCATTTCCTTACTGTATATGCAACCAGAGGGTTTTTAAGGAAAAACATAACTGAAATTGAAATATTTAATTAAAATTATGGTTGAGTTTAAAATTTAATAAAAAAATAATTTCATGTATTTAATTACTATATTTTTTTATATTATTAAAAATAAAATTTACTTGAAAAAAACAACATTCATTTTCTTTCATATTTTCTTCTAAACGTCTCAAAAAACCATTCATTTTGGTGAATCCCATGGTTATAAAAACTATGGTTTACCTCTAACTAAACATTTTGACTCTGCGATTAATCTCAACCACAAAAACTACCGCAGAGCCAAACACTCACTTAATTTGTAAAGTTCCAATCTAATTCTAAGAAGATAATGGAAAGAAGACCTGCGTAGTGCAAGGACAATAACATTTTAAGCCAACAAGGGTTGCTCAAGGATAGAACACCCACATCATCCTTCATGTTAAGACAAAGAAGCGATGTGAAGAGCACATACCCATCATCAATGCAATAGATTGCAAAATAGCAACTTTTTTCAGATGAGAGCTAATTAGGGTAAATAGAAGTGGTATCTATTAAACCATAGTTCAACCCGGAGTATCATAATTAATACACAAAATTGATTTAATATGACTCGATTAATATTCTATTCTATTTATTATCTAGCAAATAAAAAATTTAAAATTTTCAAGTATTTATAATGCAAATATATAATTTAAATAAGATTTGAATCAATTTTAAATCCGAGTTGGGTAATATCTATATTTTATTCATTACTAAAACAATTAACCATTTAAAAAACAAACTGATCTGCTCAAATCAGATTGGTTTAGCATCATCAGAAAATAGACAACAAATCATGCAAGGCTTGCAAGCCCCGGCGAGAGACCACATGTTTATACTAGGAGGAACTAATAAAAATGCCCATTAACAGAAAATCCAACCATCATAGGTGGTAGCAACGTGGGGTTATTACAAATCATGATCTTTTGCAACACATTACGAACTTAAGCAACGAAGAGAAATTCCCAGAAACTTGAGAGGAATGGATTCATGAGATAAGTAGGAATCCACTCGATGATCCTAGACAGGTAGTACGAACCAGTTGGAGGAAGAAAATAAACTGAACAAGATCTTGGAATACTGATCGACACTAAAGGGAAAGAAGAGTCACAGAAAAGCAGAGATAGAGCTGGGGGGAAAAACAATTATGAACTCCAAGAGAATGCCATGACGTGGCAATCCTAACGATAAGCTAGTGGGGGACATGTTGAAGTGGCTAGAGCCACATAAATTCTTGGTAACAAGAGAAATTAATACATTTTGACTAGGAGAGTTTGTACTCGCAAATAGTTTACACCAGATAATCGAAGGGGTATAATTAATTTAAAACACACTATCAGCTTCCTGGAATACTTTACAGATGAGTGATGGGACAGATTAGTACTTATAAGTTATGAGCTTCAAAATTGACCAATATGAAGTGACAATGACATGAAGTGGTTTTGCCGACTACATATTTTGGAACATATTCATCAGCTGATACTCACAGGGCTGAGAACTCGACTTCCTGAGTGCACGGACGATATGCTACAAAAGTGCTGTCATCTGAGAAGGATCCAGGGTTGAAACAAGTGATTCCTGTGTATTTGAATGCCTTCTGCTCACTTTTGTCGCCTAAAACTATCTGTGTATGAGAAGGAAACATGTCAAATCAAATTCTTTCTGGCCGAGGTCCAAGGACTGTTTTTGGTTTTAAATGGTATTGATATATAATTGTTTTAGTTTGTCTTTAAATATGTATACAATAAATCAAAGCCCTTTCAATGATTAAGCCAAGAAATTATTCTCCAAAAACACAGCTTAAAGTGGTCAAATACAGGATTTTCTAGAATTTAAAGTAATCAAATAGATCAATCAAAACTTTCAGACCTCTTTAGTGAAACAATGTTATGTATAAAACCAAGCATTGCTCCATATTACATGCAAGGTCAAAAGAGGAAAATTATGGCATTGCCTAATGTACAAAACAGTGAGAGAATGGTAAAGGGCATCAACCAAAAAAAAGACAAGAGCATACCGTGTGTGGAGATGGATAAAGATGTAGACAATGATCATAATTCCAAATTATTGGCTGAACAATAAGAGGCAGTGGGCATAGATGACTTTGATGGGTTATGGTAGCAACAAGCTGCATAACAAAGCAAAACCTTATAAGTTTCATTAGTGAAGGTTCTCAAGACATAATATCAGTATGGTGTTT
This sequence comes from Salix caprea, assembly GCA_964035475.1. Lineage (NCBI taxonomy): Eukaryota > Viridiplantae > Streptophyta > Magnoliopsida > Malpighiales > Salicaceae > Salix > Salix caprea. Next base: position 28,688,114 of record OZ037744.1, read on the forward strand.
GAAAAAACAAAGGTTGGAAGGTGAGAAATAAAGTACATGCTCAAAAGGATCGTCAGTCTCTTCGGTAGAAGGAGGCATCAGGCATGAACGACGCATTCTATATAGCAGATCATGGCGAAAGAAAACGATTTCTTGGGTATAGAACTTAATTCTGCAGTTAAATGAATAGCACAGTAGTATTAAAACATTAAGCCCTCCTCATAAGCTATAGGAACAGCAGGTTATGCACCCTAGATATCAAGATTTCAGGTGTGCTCAAAAGAACCCTCACAATTTTAAAGTTAAATGGTGCTAAAAAATTCAGGTAAAAAAAGAACACTGAAAATCAAGCAAGGTGGATCTTGGAGGATGTGCTATGAAGATAGCAAGTTTATATTTATCTGTGTTTTAATTATACAGTGGTAAGAAAGATTAACCTGCATGGATTGCTTGCAAATATGGCATTGGGAATGTGCTTCTGAAGCTCTTCAGTTAAATACTTTGGTAAAGGACATCTAGGTAGAACAGTGGACGGGCCTGAAATAAGAAAAAATGTTGATCACTCTCATGTTATGTAACACTATACATCAAAAGACTTAAAGCTATCATCCTTTTTCTACCTGCGTCCTCTGGACCAGGAATAAACATAAACCGACTATGCTCTCTCAGCCGTTGATGGGCTCCAATCATTTGCCCTAGCTTACCAAATTGTGATCTGCATGTTTGAGTGGCGTTTTGTTTCATCAGTCACGACAACATGATTTTTTTTTCAGAAAGTAACCATGATGAGAACCAAATAGCTATTCTTGTATAAAGATCACTCACCTAAGGCTTGAGAATGAGTGAAAAGAAAGATTGCATGGGTGAGAACAGAAGTTCCCCATGAAAACAAATAAGGAAGGAACCACCTCTTGACTCTCAAAACCATCAAGAACAGTCTCCAGCTTTGCCATAACCTTCTCTAAGGACAAATATATTTTTATGATCAAGTCCCTGAACAGCATATGCACACATATATGAACATGACAAATGCACATATTTCAAAGATTATGAATCACCTCTTCACTGTCTAGCCAAATTTCAGAGAGGATGACAAACATGTCATTTAGAGATCGCTTTTCCAACTCTGAAAGTCTGAGCTATCGAAGTATATAGGAATAGAACTATCAATGCACATAGTTTAGAGCTACTGCTACAAATTTCAGAACCATGAATAATATTTCTTCTGTAATCTGAACGAGTTAAGGATACAGTCTCCTCTTTAGTTAATGTACCACCACCAAAGAAATCATGCTGCGCAAGTGATTTGAGAGATTTGTCCCTGTCCTCTAATGGAGGAAACCCACAAGTAATTACCTTCACCACAGTAGAGTGAAAAGTTACTAGCAGACAAAACATAATGACAATCAACAAGTTTTTGACCATGCAAAACTTAATATCTGCGCAAGTAAAGACTGCAATGAAACTGTGTCAAAACTAGTGAGTGACAAACACAGGTGATCCACCAATTTTCCAAGGAAAGAAGCATCCAAATTATCAGAGATTATACAATTCAGCTAGGTTGAACAAAATGGTGGATCATTGTTTGTGGGCACGAGATTTATACTCCTCCTGACTCTGACTTACAGAGAGCACACTTAATAATTAACTTCTACCTTTTTTTTGGTTATCTTGATACTACAAATGAGAGTTCAAACTTCCAAAGCACAAGAAAATTGATGAGTTGTAGGTGACTAATATTAATTTTCAGATGGCATAAACTATTGACACCAGCAGCAAATTTTACAAAAACCAATACACTCATAAAGATGTAACTTGGAGCTGATCCGATTGCTTCCAAAGACAATTCAAGTTAAAATGCCAAGGATGCATATTTCAAGTCAAAGTAAATAGTAGAATTTTTCAGAAGCAGTTATGTAAGCAACAATCAACTTTTGGCAAAGGCCCTTCTATAATATATATTGAGGGAGCATTCTAGCATTTGATAATATCCAAATGTTGAAAGATAACTAAAGCATATAGAAATCTTCAGAGAACGAAAATAACAGAACCAAGACATGTTAAGGCATGCAGCAAGAGGAAAAATAAAACTAACCTGGTAAATACCACTCACGAGCATTTCACCTTCTGCAACAACTATTGTGTTCTCTGATAAAAATCCTGTAGTTACTTTGTATTACTTGTCAAGGAAATTAACACTTTATCTAGTTTATGTGACCGTTGCCACAGCACTAACTTCATATGCTCCACTGAAAAAATAAAGCTATAAACTAGCAAGTCTGGAAAAATAACATGTTCCCATTGTTTCTGACGTTTTACAGAATATATTTACCTTTTCATTGATTTTCAAGTCATTCATGAAAAAGCAAGAACCCACATTTATGATCAGCTAGATAATACAATAATCAACTTGACCAAGAACGATAAGAATCCAAGAAAAGCCGGTACCGATGTAACTACGTAGAATAAATTTAAAAGCAATTGCATGCAATTCCCTCTTTAAGCATGTCTAGCAAACAATAAGCTTACTGGACAGGATGGGGATGGATTTCAGTATCAAGTTATGGATAAAATTATGAAAAAAATAAGGAAGCCCAAAGGATATTGCTTTAGACAAGTCAATTTCCACCGAAGCAGTAAGATCTTCCAAGTAAAAATGTCCATCCTCCAACTGAGAGATCACACCCATCACCCATCTTCTCCCCATTTGCCCAACCAGAGACTGAATTGGAGCTATCTGCGCCCATACAATACAAAATATATATATTATATCTCCATAGAGCTTCAGAAGTACACAAGCAGACATTTAAGATATATGGAGACGATGAGCCCACCTCACAACTTCCGTAATGCGACATCTCAGTATGAAAAGCAGGCTTGGAAAAATGTGAATCGCGTAAAACTCGTTGATACAATAACAAAAACCTATCTTTATAAAGAGCAGCTTTTGCTGATGCATCACCATGTATATGCAACCCCCCTGTATGTCTACAAATACCGAAGTGAAAGCAAAAAATCACTAAATTCCCCCATCATACAAAAAAACAATAATTAACAAAATCAATAAGAATTCTCATTTTAATTAAATTGCGCATGCAATTCCTAAAAAAAATAAAAAGGCAAGAAGCAATCAACTAAAATAATAAGCACAAGAATCCACTGATATAATCCATGGGATCTTCAGAAGTGCATAAAATTAATTAAGTAATAAAAAAATTAAAATAATAACTAAAATACGAAAATTACAAACAGAGCAACAATAATGAAAATCGAAAAAATCACGTACTCGTAAAACTGTTTTCTGATTGGATCATAGCGGAATTTAGGTATCAAAAAAGCATCAATAACACGAATAGCAGAAGTCGAGCTCGAAACGGCACCGTTAGATATGAAATCTTCTTCAACAGCATCATCAGCTGCCAATAAAGAGGCTATAACTCGACTCACTGGTTCTTTATCAAGGATCGAAGAATTCACCCCCAATTTCTCTGCAAGAGAAAGTAATTAATAAAACAATTAACTAATAAATGTAACGAGGTAAAATGAATGAGGAGGTTTGGTTTTGATTACGGGATTGGGATTGGAGGTGATCGAGGAGGAGATCGAGAGCTTCGTCTTCGGCGCCGAGAAAGCGGTTGGTGAAGGAGAGGATTTGATCGAGAGCGTCGATTTTGAGAGTGTAGCCTCTTATTTTGAATTTCTTTTGTATTCGTTTTCGAACTGTGCTGCTCATTTTCTGTTTCTGGAACAAGGTAGATGGAAGGGACGGGGATTTTAACTTAGCGGCGGCGGAGTTTTATTTATTTACGTGGTGGGGGCTTCTGGGCGGGAAAGTTGATCAGTGGGTGTGTTTGGATGGCGGGAAACCGAAGGAATGTTTAATGGCAAAAATGTGCTTTGCTTTTTTAGTAATTTACAATCAGGCCATTGAATCATCCAGATAAATATCCAGCGCGTGCTCCCGTTCGGTGCGGAATGAGAGAATAGTTCACTGAAACCTCTCCGAAAAAAAGTTTAATTTTAATATACAAAAATGGGTTCGAGCATTCTTGGTTCGGAGAATATATTTTATATTGTTTGTCCAAATTACTACTTATAATCTAAAATGTGATAGCTGATGATGGCTGGGATGCTGTGTATCCACGCTTTTCACGCATACACAAAATATTATAGGTGATACTGTATTTTTTTTTTAATTTATTTTGGTTCTCAAAGTTTAATTTTACATAATTTAATATTAATTGGACCGATTGACTTTAATTTTTTAAATAGTGATGAAATTGAAAGAAGATAAACCAAAATGGAAAGGTACAAAACATGAATGGCATACAAAAATATTTTTTAAAAAAATACACTTGGATCCTCAAACTTTTAAAATAGAACAACTTATACAAACAGGTCCCTTTAGATTTAAAAAAATCAGTTTTGGTATAAAAAATTATTTATATTATTTTTCAGTTTCTAGATAGAAAAATGAGAGAGAGACTGTTGCATCTCAGCGTAAGAGAAAGGATCGTCATTATAGATTTTCGACCATGAAAATGGATTGTTTTTGTATTTACAGGTTCCATTAGATAAAAGAGTTTAATGGTACTTGTTTGAAACCTCAAATTTTATCTTTATCTATATTCTAGATCAATTAAAATTTTCAAATCAAATAAAAAAAACAAATTATTTTAATATATATCTAACACCCATGAAATACCCATAAACAACGTATCAAAAATCTTTTTTAAAGCATGATTTTTTTTCTTTTCTACCTTACTCATAAAACTTCTAAACCCAAAATGTTTAGTTCTATGTTTAAAAAAAAAATAATATTTTTAGATAATTTTTATATGCTAATATCAAAACTAAATTTTAAAATAAATAAAAAAATATTATTTTAATATATTTCTAAACAAAAAATATTTTCAATAACAATCACAAACACACTCTCAAACATAGGTTGGTCAGGCCTGAGAATAAGTTTAAATAAGGGTTTTGGGTCGGAGTTGGTGGTTGAGGTTTGCTAGTTGATGGGTGTTTGTGAGTAGTTCAAGGCTGCAATAAGAAATCAACAGGTTTAGGAAGGGCAAAGATTTCAGTGCTCGGTTGATGCTCGGCTTATCAAAATATAAAAAACTTAAAAACGATGTAAAATAACTAAGCTTTTTTTTTGTTTTCAAAAGTTTTAAAACCTTTTCACTTTTATTGAAAATAAAAAATGAAAACAAACAAGATTTGTATATCTTGACAAAATTCGGATCCTTTATTAACCGAGACAGCAGCTAAACAAAATTGCATGTTATATATTTAAACACAAGTATCCGCATCTCAGAGAAGACACAAACACTATTCCTCGTTACATAATAACACATGAACTTTGATCTGTAGCAATAGGAAAAGCAAAGACTTCTATACTTACCACCATCATCTCATCTGGGCGTGCGATGGAACTCTGTGATTTTAAAAATCAAAGCTTCCAACAAAACCTTTGTATCTTGGCACGAGACTTTCCTCACCCTTGAATCTTCCCTTCGAAGTATTTGGGAGCATAAATAAAATCATCACGCTAGTTCAATGCTCACTGGATCTTAAAAAGGGTCTTCAATTTAACAACCAGCCTCCAATCTTCAATCGACAGATCATCCTGTGTGTAAAAAACAAGCGATCATCGATTGTTTTTTGTACTAGGCATTATCATTGAACAAAGTATAACTGGAAATGGAATTGAGAAAAACCTACCCGGTAATTAACTTTAAGAATATCAATTGACCTTCTTGTAATGTGGCTGACTAGTTGATCATCGTTATCAAAATGCCTGCCATGCATTTTTTGCTGCTCCTCGCCGTTGGTTCCCACAATCTTTAAAGTCAAAAAGGAGAGCACCAAATAAGACCATCTCCGATAATGTGCAAAAAGGTCATGAAAAACAACATTTATTTGGTTTATTGTGTAGAAACATAGAAAGTTTTGGTTTCATCTATCTAATCCTGCCATGAGGACACTGGCTTTGATAAATGGAAGGATGGAGAAAAGAAAGTCAGATGTTATCAACCCATCCATTTAGTTATTTGGTTAACATAATAATCTAAGCCCAAGGACAGCTAATAATATGACAAATTCATGTCGCTGCACCCTGATGCCACAGCTGATAACCTATAATGAATTGCTAACAAATTATCTTGGGTGAAAAGAAAGAAAAAAAAGTACTACTTTCGCATATTCATTCTGCATATATTCTTTAGCCATTTCCCTTTAAATTTTCCTTTCAAGTTCTCGAGGATTAAGTTATGAACTACATCAAACAAGATGACTGGATTTTACAATTCAACTAGAGAAATTATAGCTCGTTCATTACTGGAGTGGATGTTGTCAGAAATAAAATAACCCATGCCTGTGTACTGACCACCAGTTGTACCAAGAATTTCTTGAATATTATTTAATAGAGCTAAAATATAGAATGTCCATAATGACATGTATGTTTAAAGCAAATAGTAATTTCGATCAATCAACAATAATAATGTACTGTACCTTAATGGCCACCTTCTGGCCTTTCTTTGCATAATCCACTGCTTTTTTGTTAAACTCAATTGAAGCAATTCTGCCAAGGTCAATGTAATCTTTTTGTGGAACGCAAAGTGGTGTCCCAACCTGTGTAAGAGAGCACATAGTATCAGAGGACAATAATGCATGTAGTCCTAAAAGAACTAAAAACATTCATGTTGACGGGGCCAAATTTATAGCCCAAGTCAAACTTCTAGGAAGCATGGCAAACTTCCCCCACAACGTCACAGTAGTATTCCCACTTATATCTAAAAAGCGATACATTTTGCACCAACAATAAAGTCTCGAATCAATCATGCTTGGTAACTTAAGCTGAGCAAGTGCGCAAACATCAAGAATTTGAGGTAAGAGGAGAGTGGAAGTAGCCAAAAAAGAAAAGTGAAAGAAAATCGCTCCAAGTAGAACATTTATTGAGTTCTACACCATAGCTGAAATGGATGTTAGCTAGATCACAGTGAATAAAAAAGGCCTACCCAACCAAAAAGTTTAGCAGCTCACAACCTAAATATCTTAAAAGCAATTTATGGATAGTTAAATGATCAATCCTAGAAACTGTGATGTAGAGGTACACAAGACAAAGAACAAGTATTTTCTGAGCTCAGATACAACCCGCATCACTTTAGTGTCATTGAAAATAAGGTGAGTCCACATGATTTAGACAGTAGCATCCAATGTATATGATTTATACACTGTAGCTCAGAAATCACCCCATAGCTATGCCCAAGACATGCATAAGTGACACCAGTAATTCACCAATGTATGTAAGGATGAAATGGTGGAAACAAAACAAAATAACTTAGAATATAGTAATACCTTGAGTATGCCCTCAAGAACATCAACCCCCATGATGATAGGATCTTTCTTGTTGAAAATGCACTCTGGAATTATCTCAAGAACACATGGGAAAACAGCTTCATCAGCGGCTTCCTTCTTCTTTTCCTCCTTCAGATTCTGAATGTAGGCCTTGAATTGATCAAATAAGTGATAAATGATATCAGCAATGAAAATCTTTACTCCTAGTTCCTCTGAAAGTTCCCGAGCTTCAGGTGTCACTTTAACATCAAATGCCAAAATGGTGGCATACTCCTTTTTCTTCTCAAGCATTACACTGGCCTTCATGACATCCTTTTTATGTACTGGACCAATGCCTATACCGCTAACAGGAATGCTTACTGCTGGTGACTTCAAGAACTCCAGCAAAGCTTCCAATGACCCAAGGGTAGATGCTTGTACATAAACTCCCTCGCCACTTTTATCAATCCGACTCATTACTGACTTCATGTCTTCCATTGCAGATTCCTTGACATCTTCCACATCATCATCACGCCCTACCACATAGAGACCAGTTCCAGCAATAGCATGTTCAAGGCCCTGCATGAAATAATAACACAATAAAACCAGGAAATTTAAACATATCTAAAGTACTCTCTACATAGGCATGTGTTATGCATGCGTATTAGATAAATTGGTCTTTAAAGCTATGTTTAGCAAATTATAATCACCTGCCCAGTGATCTTGATACCCTGTGCAGCCTTGATTTCTTTATGGTGCAGGTATGTCCCCTGAGAATAAAAATTAAAAAAAGAAAGCAAAGAAAAGATAAACACTGCATTAGTATCCAATCCATTGGCATTTCTACTATTCCAAAGAAAAGCAAAATAAAGTCAAACAATGAATCTGAAAAGGAGGGTTGCAGCTCTGAAATCTGATCATATAAACCCAAAGCTTGATACAAGGATCCCAGCCATCCCCCACAATTCAGCATAGCAACTTAAAAGAATTTCTGGGTTTTTTGAAGAACTCGAGCAATGAAGTAAGAACAACCCTCAACCCTTCTGGAAACAAGAATATTGAAAAAGAACAAGGTAATTGAGATACAGTAGACATTGCAAAATGATTGTCTCGTACTAGTCTTGTACAGGCTCAATAGATCAGGAGATGACACCAAGAGATCTTAGTGCCTTTATTCACCTGATATCCACTTTTACTTGCTTAGGCATTTTCTTTATGGAGCACATCAGGCAAAGTTCAAAGAACATTATGCATATGGTTTTCCGGGTAAAGCCCTCACTAATACTGGGTTCAAACAGTTCTTTTCACGTTGGGATTCTACTTTACAAGTATGCAAATCTATAAGCCAGGATAAAATCAGTCTTTCTTCATCTTCTAAAAAGTGGTGACGTGACTCCAGTCTAGAGTTAGTTCATAATACCACTATAAACTTGTTATTTTTCAGACTGATGATGATGAAGGGATGAGGATTTGACTTGCTTGTTGAACTAACAAGCATGCAGTGTGAACACTTGCATCTACCATGTCAGACAAGGGTGCTAAAAGGCAAAGTGAAGAGTCTACGCGACATAGCATAACTGCAATTGGTCTTAATTTCCAGCAACATTACACAGGCTAGTAATATACAAGTCCTTCGTGGGTTGGTCTTCTTTGGTCTATTGAAAAAAAACAAGAAAGAGCACTATGACATTGTAACAGTTCATGCCTTAGGAGAACAAATATATCCCCGAAAGGCAAGCAGAATGCCAGTAAACAATTCTCAAGTCAAGTTGATTTTTATTTTTTTTACAAATAAATTGGCTTAGCTGATCTTTCACCCATGCCTGTCAGAATTTCTCAATTCCACCTTTGGGTTGACAATTTTTCAATTTGGTATGTTACTGATTTTTGTCAAAATCATCTAATAGGTGGCAGCTGCCTAATTCACTGTCGATAATATCTGACATGGAAAATAGGAGCGTGCTGAAATTACATGCCACTAATTTTAACCTGTTATTTCAGTCTGATCTGGTAAATGTGGGACCCACAAATTTCACACCTGTAATTTATTACATTTTTATCTTCCACGTCACATTATTGGCAGGGAATTAGATAATCAATGCCTATTCCATGATTTTGACAAAAAATAGATTACATAGCAAATTGAATATTTATTAGCATACAGGGACAAACACAATGATGAGTTAAGCCCAGACAGATTAATCCCAGATCACAAATATTCAACATAAGAACTGCAGAGAAAAAACAAGGAAAAGGGAAAAGGACGACAGAAAGGTAATACACAAAACCACACCTTAACTCGGAGTTCCTTCATCGGGTGGGGTGTCAGCAGTGCCCGAATCGTAGTAACAATGGGACCCTGTAGAGAAAAATAAATCATCAATAACTCAGAAACTAGCACTTCATCAACTCTTCAGGAATAGCAAAGCTCTGAGCTTACTTGTAAGCCGCAAACCACAATTTGATCGCCTTCATGGAGCACACCATTAACCAACACAACATCGATTGTTGTTCCATGGCCTTCAATAACCTTAACCTCCAATACCGTACACTGGCAAAGGTACCCAACAACAATCAGGTATTAGCGTTGACTTAAGGAATTATAGCAGTTAAGACACATTAGACAGGAGAACATGCCTGCACTTCATTTCTGAATGTGAGTTTTTCAATCATAGTTTTCTGAGACCATTGGATCAGTAGCAGTAACAAATCAGGAATACCTTCTCCACTATGACATATAGTAAAAGCATTAGAACAGAATGCAAGACGCAGACACGTGAGCAGATATTAAAGTTAACAATCTCAGATTAGTTATGAAAGGGAAAGCTAGGAAATCTAGGTCTTACCTGATTGCACTTGTCGGAACAATATTAAAAGTTTCTCCCATGTCCTTGTTTTTATAGTACAATTCAGTATTTAATCCTTGCTCCTTGAACTGAGTTATGACCTGGGATCCAGTGGGAAGGCAGAATTTTAACAAAAGGAGCGAGCTGATAAAACTCTTTGAAGGAAGCATAAAAAGTAGATGACCTCTATGAGCCTCCTGTCAAATTCATTTTGCACATCTTTTGACTGCTGCTTCAATGTCTTTCTAATAGGTGCATTACGTTGTGCTTTCCAGGCATAGAGTCTGTCCACCTAAGACATTGAAATGACAAAGGAACAAAACGTAACATCAGTAGAAGGATAGATTAACACATTATAGCATTATCTCTGAGAGGGTGATTAGGAGTGTGGTTGCGGTTTCTTTCCAAAATGATTTTCACTTAGAAATGCATAAAAAAAATTATTTTTTTTTAAATCATTTTTGACATCATCACATCGAAATATCTAAAAACACAAACAAATTTCACTTAGAGCAAAAACAAATCAAATGTTTTTGAAAAGCACTTTTGGAGTGCTTCCCAAACACCCCCATAATTAAATTGGAAGAGAGAAAAAACAGACCTTATTTAATGCAACAATAAATTCTGTATTCCTCATCCTCAAAAGATTGAGTGATTCTATGGTTTGTGGCTCCAAGCCATGCATTATGTCAACAACCAGAATAGCAATGTCACATAAACCTGAACCGCGTGACCGTAGATTAGTGAAAGATTCATGGCCAGGGGTATCAATAACCAACAGACCGGGGACATTTAATTTTGCATCAGCTTTCAATTCCTTGGTTCTCTCCCGAATGTTCTCAGCAGGAAAGTATGTTGCACCGATCTGTTGCGTGATACCCCCAGCCTCACCTTCTTGCACATTGGTGCCTCGAATACAATCCAACAGCTTAGTTTTACCAGTATCAACATGGCCCATAATACAGCAAATTGGAGAGCGCAGGTTCTCTTCAGCCTGTTTAGGGATGGAATCTGAAACCACTCCTTTATTTTTCACCGCAGCGTCTTTCTTCATGTTTTTGCCAGAAACTCCAACCTCAGTCTGAATTTTCTTATTTTCAACATCATGAGAGTTCATTGGCTGTGATGTAGGCTTGGCGTCTGAAGGAAGAGATGCAATAGTGTTATAATGAAAGAAACCAATCAGAAACAGAAGAAACTAGTATAGATACCAAAACTTGATAGACCAACATGAAAATCAACCAAAAACTAACCTTCACTGCGAGAAGCTGGAACAGAACTCTTTGTTTCCTTCTTCACGACATGTTCAGGTTCAGAATCCTCCTCGTCATCAAATGCACCCTTAACATTAAGATTTACATCATCCCAGCTCTTCGCATCCCATTCCTCGTCGTCATCATCTTCCTCCATTCCATTCTCCTCAGGTACATTAGCAACTTCGGTTTTTTCTTCCTCTGCTGGTTCAGCCTTTTCTAATTCTACAGTTTCCACCTCATGCACTTCTTCCTGCTCCTCTTGCTCTTTTCCTTTAGCATCTACATGTTCCTCTATCTTGATACCATTTGCTTGATGGTGAGCTGGTTTTGACTTCTTAGTCTGGTACCTGGGCCGTTTTGTAGGCCCATTATCTCTGTCTGCAGTAGGGACAGTAATGCCTGCATTAGCAAGTATTTGATTCCGCATAGCCTCTAGCCGCCGTTGCTCTTCCTTCTGCTTCCCTGTTAGAAGCTTGCCTTCCTGTTTCTTCTTCAATAGTTTCTCCTTCTCTCTTTCCTTCTTCCTGCGCCTAGCCTCTTCTGCTTGCCTCTCAAGTTCTTCTTGCCTTAGTCTTTCCTCTTCTTCCTTCCTCCTCTTCTCCTCTTCCTCCTTTGCTTTTCTCTCCTCCATTTCTTTTCGCCTAGCAAGTGCCTCTTGCATCTCTCTAACATGCTTAGGAAGCTTCTTTTCAGCAGCTTTACTCTTCGCATCTGTCTTTTTTGGCTCACTTGTTTCAGCTTTAGCTTCTTCTTTTGCCACAGCAGCGGCGGCAGCAGCTACCTTCTTCTCTTTCTCCTTCTCTTTCTTCTTCTTCTTCTTCTTTGCAGCAGCAGACTCTTCTTTATCTTCTTCACCCTCCTTCTCAACCAGAGCATCTGGCACTGCAACTGGTTCGGGCTGAACATTAAGTTTCTCCTCTTGTGGAGGTGGTTCAGAAGGTTTCAAAGCAGGTCCCCCCCCACCTAGCTCCGCGAGAATCTTATCCAAATCATCCTCTTCTTGAGCAGTCCTTCCACTCTTACCCTTCTTCTTCTTCTTATTCTTTGAAGTCTCTGCCACCACTTCACTCTTAGTAACTTTACTATCATTAGCTTCGACAGTATTAGGTTCTTCTGGTTCAAGTGTTTCATCAACTTCTCTCTGGTCGTCTCCCCCCAAAGCTGAAAAAACACGATTACTAGTCCCCTTCTTCTTAGAAGACTTCTTCTTACCTGTAAATGCAACCACCGACTCATCTTCATCCTCAACGCCAATCACATCATCACTGGTTTTCACTGATTCAGACACAGAAGCATCTTCATCATTCTCCTCATCAAGTAATGTTGCACTAAATTTATTAATACCACTCTTTTTGCTAGACTTGGAAGACTTCTTCTTCTTACCAGAGAAAGTAATTACACCAACATCCTCATCCTCATCCTCATCCTCATCTTTCTTCTCACCATCTTCATTCTCATCTAACCCATCGAGACTCGCTGCCAAAAACACACTCCCAGAACCCTTCTTACCACCCTTTGCCGACTTCTTCTTCTTTCCTGTAAATTCAATAACAGGCATGTCATCGTCATCCTCTTCTTTATCCTCCACCTCTCCATCATTCTCACCGTCATCAATAGCATCAAAAGCCGATGCACTAAACAAACTACCACCACCACTCTCCTTATTCCCCTTACCCTTTGTCTTCCCTTTAAAACTTGCCACAGACTCATCCTGCTCCTCACTATCTTTCTCACCAGTCAAATCCGATCCCTCATCCTCGTCACCATTCCCGTCATCATCCTCATCACCTCCCAACAAAGCAAAATTGGACGTTGAAAAACCAGTATTCCCACCAGCTCCACTCTTCTTCCCCTTCGACTTCTTTTTCCCGGCAAACACAACCTCCGGCGCTTCCTCCTCCTCACCAGCCCCCTCCTCTTCCTTAAAACCCTTCTGATTTCCCTTCTTACCCTTCTTCTTGCCAGTAATCACAACTTTCTCCTCCTGAACCTGCGTCTCCTCGGCCAACTCGATACCAACCGAATACTCATCATCATCAATCATCAACCCCTTCTTCTTCGACTTCCCTCCACCACCCGCAGGCGCGTTCTCCTCATCACGCGCGGCTGGCTTCTTTCTACCCATCGATTTTCTCTACGATTTAACCTCCCTCTAAAACTAAAAAAAAAAAAGACGATTCCTCTCTTATGAAACCATAAATTCCGAATTAAGCAAAAAAAATCACATTATTATTAACAGGAAAACAATTAAAAAATAAATATTCGTTTCGTTGTCAGTCCGAAGGAAAGTACGTTGCGCGCTTTAATAAGTAATCAGATCTAAATTAACGATAAAAATTGTGATTAGAGATAGACGGAAGGCTTACTTGAGACGATGATGCTGATAAGAGTCGGATTGAATAAGCGATTATAAAGATTGAGTGAAATGATTAAGAAATTATTTCACTGTTAGTGGAGAAGTGAGATGAGAAGAGCAGAGAAGAGAGATTATTAAGCAGACAGGGAAGAGAGGGAGATAATGGGGATTTGATGTGCATGAAGTTGCAGTTTCTACTTTCTAGCCTTCTAGGGTTCAATATGGGCTCGAGTGTGCTGGTCTCAGTTGGTCCAGTATGGGCTGGGCTAATTCGGCAATTACCTGCTTGCTTTTTTTTAATTGATTTTCTGGATATGTTACATTTTTAATTTATTTTTTGAATTTGGATGTTCGAGTCAGCTTGAATGTATCTCGAATAATCTCATAAGTTTTGAAATTAACAATCAATTAAGACTTTCAGCGACTCTGACTGATGTGTAACTCAAATTGATGATTTCTAGAAAATAAACTCAGGATCTGATTAGTTGAGTTATACCTCTCAATAACCCTGTTTTTTTATCTTGCAAATAGGTGTTTTGGATTCTAATGTTAACCAATTGCTCTTTGCAATTTAACATAATCAATTAATGTTATTTTAATTTTTATTACGATTTTGATAGTTTTTTATCATTAAATTATCTTATATCTTTTTTTTTTATTGAAACAGTTATTAAAGTTTTTTAAATGAGTGTCCATTCTCATTGAAATAGGGCCCAGGTCAGCATGGTTCATAGAACGACTCCGTTGCAATGCTTTCCTGAAACCCTTATGGTATAAAAGGAAAGATGGCTAAAACCCTAGACTAGTCTAAGCAGCAGAATCCACAAAATCAACCAAAAACCGAACTAGATCTCTGAAATCAGCAATCAACAATGGACAAGGACATGCTTGGAGGAATGGAAGGTCTATCGAAAGAAGATCAGACCCGTATGCTTTCCATGATCGAAAACCTTCAGCTGCGCGACAGGTAACATATCCTGGCTTAGATCTGTGAAATCTTTTCAACATGATTTCTTTTTGTGGTTCCTGTTGCATCTTACTCAAGTGGGGGGCCTCACATCCTGGCTAATTACACGCCAAAAGGTCACATGAATCGATTTATTTGTATGTGACGTTAATCATGTGAAGCCCAGATGAATGTTCTCCTTAAAAACCACTGCAACACCATTTATGTTGCATTTGGACGTTTTGGGAACTACATTAGCTACTTATTAGCATACCTTTTCCGGAAAGTAGTGTTCTCGATGTTCTTGCAAGTAATTGTAGCTATTTTGCTTCTCTAAGTTTAACTATCAAAAGCTTGGAAACTGGTGTCATTGGATACCGATTCTGAGTTTTTCTATATTATGCGATGAAAAAAAGATCTAATTTTTATTTCTGTGGATGTGGGGTACCTGCAGTTTGAAGATGTATAATTCACTCGTGGAGAGATGCTTTAATGACTGTGTAGATAGCTTCACACGCAAATCGCTTCAGAAGCAAGAGGAGACTTGTGTCATGAGATGTGCTGAAAAGTTCATGAAGCATTCGATGCGTGTGGGGATGAGATTTGCAGAGCTTAACCAAGGAGCAGCTACTCCGGATCAAAATTGAAGAAATCCCAAGAATGGTTGGATTTGAACGAACAAAATAACCATTTTGTTTGTCATTTTAGAACCTGCCTGTTTCCTTTTTTTTGGGGTCATTATCAGCTAATATTCCAAATGGGAAATAAACATGGTAGCAATATAGGGTTCATGATTGTTGCTTATTTACGCATATCCTTTTGTTATTTTTGTAAAACACGACCGAGCCTTTTTTTCTTCTTCAGAAATTGACTGATCATAATTCAATATTCTGAAAAAAACTGGACGTGTTTTGTCACTGCAGCAATATGGGTGCTTGCTCCATCGTTTTACAGACCTCTGGTAAATTTTAATCCTTATATCTTGCCAAATTCATATTGATTCTATGATTTGATTGTCATCTACGAAACTTCATTGAGGCAAATTTTCTTTCATTCATATTTATGGTTAAATTGTCTTACAAATAAAGGACTGAACTCTTGCAATCTTGCATTGATTCTTAGTTGCTAAAAAGTATTTCACACACTAGTAGTAAATGAATTAGGTGACGTTTTGTGCATGGTTGGATGAATTTTCTGGCTAAACCTCTGGTTTCTGTATTGAATCCAGTGTTCCTTTTGCTTCTTATGAAATGGAAGTCAAAGGGTTTTGAATACTAGATTATACCTTGACTAAGTTTCTCTTAATTTTGGCTGAGCTAGAGAGAAGTTCGGACCTTTATGTAATGCATATATGTCTGAACATGTGAGATCTCTTTCTTTGTTCTTGACATAACATATGGGCAGTCCCATTTTATCTTGATTCAGATTGCCTCACTTATCTTCAAAGTATTCCTGCGCTCAGCATTGATTTTTTTTTTTTTGTTTAGATGCTGAAGGCGTGTTTAAAATAGGTTAGAATAATTGGTAGAAAAAAAATCAAAGAAAACCATAAATTCATTTTTTTAAAATAAAAACACCAATGCCAAATGATAGTCAAAAAAATAAAAAAAGGTTAAGGCACGACAGATCAAACATTAATAGATAATATTGAAAACAAAGGAATAACACAAGATAAAAAAATAATTAAGACTTACAAAAAGATCAAAGAACAAAAATTAGAAATAAAAAGAATAAGGATTGAAATTGAATTATCACCAATAAAAAAACTAACCCTTACCTTTTAGAACGAAGAGAGAAAGGAAGAAGAAGGAAAGAAAGCCCCACGAGTAAATTGAGCTAGAAATAAAAAAAGAGATGAAATTACGAAGTGTGTTTAGAATTATGATTGAAGTTAGTTTTTAAAATATTTTGTGTTTATAAATATGTTAAAATGATATTTTTTACATATTTTTAAAAATTATTTTCAAAATAGCACATAGAAATATCTAAAAACACTTTTTTTTTTCTTTTTTCAAAATTACTTTTGAGAAACTGTAATAAACTAGAACCAGAAGACCAAAGTACAGAATTAAAACCAAGATAGTCCAAAACCAGAGTATTTTTTTTGAAACGGGGATTTACCTTTGTTTTATCTATTTTCTTATTATTATTTTATGACTGGCCTCAATGAGAATCACTTGGGTTTTTCTGGTGGTAGCTTGCTCAGGGAATCACGAGACTGGAGAAAGACCTGTTTTATTTATAGATTTTCAATCTGATGTTTCAAGTACAGCAAACAGAACAACTCAAGATAATTGTATTACTCATGCAACACACAACGTACGGCTCAGAAGCCACAGAAATCTAGTAGCATTGACCTCACAAAACACCACCAGGTTGACCATGGTGTTTACCAGGATAAGATTCATGTTCAGATGCTAGCAGGGTCCAGTTCTCTTCTCACTGACAAGCCGCTTCCAGTACAGGGCGACCTCCTCCTGTATCTCCCTTTCACTCTTTTTACCACCCTTCTTCCCATCCATGTTATCTCGTGTTTCGTCGGCAGGAACGATGTGCGCTGCTTGGACAGGGACGCGGCTAGGAAGCGCGTCTGTTTCTCTCAAGACTTGCTCGATGTGCGAGACAAGTCTCTCCGCCAGGCTCCGGTTGAAGTCTTCCCGGACCACGACACGGAGGACGGCGATGTGCTGGGCATCAGCCGGCATTGTGTAGGCCGGAAGTATCCACCCGAACCTCCTCAAACTCTCAGCTATTTCAAACACAGTGTGCTTGCTGCTGTCTTTCAAAGAGAAGGCCACGAGAGGCACTCCCTTATCCTTGGAGAGAATTTTAAACCGCCCTGTTTTTTCTAACCCTTCTTTCAGTGCTCTCGCATTCTCCAGGCAGTTTTCCATAATTCTTTTGTAACCCTGATACGAGGTCAACATACAATGAGAAAAACACAGCAGAGCCTGTAAATATATCTCAGAACAAGCTTATCTAAAATCGCTCAAATATCAAATAACTTTTGTTTCCATAGCAACATCTTCAAATGGGATCTTGAAAAGGTTGCAGAATGCATCGTT
Source organism: Salix caprea (assembly GCA_964035475.1). NCBI lineage: Eukaryota > Viridiplantae > Streptophyta > Magnoliopsida > Malpighiales > Salicaceae > Salix > Salix caprea. The sequence continues at coordinate 28,705,903 of OZ037744.1, forward strand.
TTTAGCATGGGAACAAGAATCAAGAAGAAGTTCAGGTTAGTAAACTATCTCATCTAAAAACTCAAACTGTTAGATGAAGTCCCAAAATATGATTTATATTATTCTCTAACAGTTCAGTCCAGAAAAGAAATTCGCGGCATAGGAAAAGGTCACCATGTTCTCTGTTCCATGATGACTACAAGGATTCCCCATTAGACACATGAAATTTTACCTCAAAGCCAAGCCGTATAAACTGATAATATTGAGCAATTATCTGACTCGAACCTGACGAAAACATGGAAGAAAAAAGGGGTCAGTAACAGAAGCAAACTGAAAAGTTTACAAACCTGCAATATTAAACTGTTTCAATGAAACAAAGTGGATATTGGCGGGGAACTTTCATGTTGCTAGCAAGAAATGTGAAGATACTGTAATTTGCATTAAAAAGATAACCCTAGCTATGCATTACCTTTAGAGAAGTTGAGGGTGAAAGTAGGTTGATCAGATCCAAGGTAGTTGATGTGAAATATTAGCTCATCTGGCAAGTCTTCCTTGCTCCTCCACACAACCCAGCCAACACCAGCATAAACAAGGCCATATTTGTGGCCGCTAACATTGATGCTCTTCACCAATGGCAAACGAAAATCCCATTCAAGTTCAGGCCAAATGAAAGGAGCAATGAATCCTCCACTGGCCGCATCAACATGAATTGGTGTGTTCCAGCCATTCTCCTTGTTTTTTTTGGAGAGGAGGTCGTTGAGAAGCTTCACATCTTCGAACTCTCCAGTAAGTGTAGATCCTAAAATGGCTGCCACACAGATTGTGTTCTCGTCCACCATCTCAACAGCTTTGACCGGGTCCATCACATAACACCCTTCTGTCAGCTTCACCTCCTTCAGCTCAACTTCGAAGTACCTTGCAAATTTCTCCCAGCAAACCTGCACAACGAAATACAAGGAAAATTTAGCATTGCTGCTTTAAGTGACTAATTCATTGTGTAGATGTATAAAATGTCAGTAAATTCAAGCTACAATGACTCCCTTATTCTACCACTGTATCTTGGATGATAATAAGGAAATTATTTGCTTATATTTTGGTCTAATCTAGGCCCGGGCAACACCTGTTCTTCTGTGTGGTTTTGCAGAGCAGGAACGTTTTCTACTTCAGGATTTCTTTGTTTTCAATACATTACCACTACAGACTACCCAATTCTTACGAAATTGGCAAGCATATATGGAGTTCTTATGAAATTGGAGGGCATATACGAAGAAAAACATCAATTCTTGAGTGAAACATGAGCCCATAAGAAAAGATCCAGCTGTGGTGAATCAACATTGAAATAGATTAATGCTTTCAATCTTGGCAAATATTTATAGAACTACTGCAAAGTTTTTGCTCAAGAAATGTACAACTTGAGTATGTTTCTGTTCTTGTATCAAGCATCCATGAACTTGTTCTCTATTCTTGAATTGTGACATTTATGACTAATGCAACACCATCAGCTAATGATGCAGAAGCTATGCACTTTGCAAATATATTTTTTTGGATTCGAGGAAACCCCATCCCGGAAATCGCACTTTGCAAATATGCTGAATAAAGAACAGCAAAGTATGGTACTAGTGCTTGAAGGTAACAAAAAACATGGTATGAGCAGGAACATCCTGTCATATACAGATAAAGAGCATAAACAGTTCACATGAGTTCAAAAGCAATATATTAGCTCCGGTGAGAATGAGATTATTGCCATATTCCAAGAAGCATGACTGTCCAAATGAAAAACTCGCCTGAACATTAGCTCCGGTGACTATATTGGGCTTATCGTACGGTTTGCCCTCTGCTTTCCTCTTATTCTGCCACTTCCTTTTAAAAGCTAATCCAGCCAGCATTATTGCCTCTGATGATCCCACAGTCCCTACACCAACTGCAGTTTCTTTATCCCCAACAGGAGCATTGAACAGGTGGGCTATAATATTTACACATCGATTCTGCAGAATCAGAATTAAAAATTTGAAACATAAATGTCATAATCTCGAAATTCTTCTCAGATCTTTTACTAGCCAGCGTTAATAAGAAATATATAAAACCTGGAGCTCTGTGGTAACAGGGTACTCATCCATGTCGACATAATTCTTGTTGATGGAAGCCATGATGAGATCATTACACTCGGGCTCCATCCATGTTGTCACAAAAGATGCCAAGTTGAGCCTTGGATTACCATCCAGCATCAGCTCATCATTTATCACCTGGTATGCTGCATCCTTTGGCATTGAATTCTCTGGCATCTTGAACCTGCAGCAACTCACAGGAATCCACATTTATCTTCCAAATGATAAGAAAAACGACATGGATGAGTAGTCCCACTACACAAAAAACATTGCTCCAAAAGGGTATGATCCTATACTCAAACCTGAATCTTATATACAAACCGTTTAGCAATTATTTCTGAGATGAGAAATATTAACCTTAAATAAAGGCCTTGATGGATGAAAGATCAAGTGTCTCTCACTACTAACCTCCATGGTTGAAGGCTAGTAGAAACAGAGAACAAAACCAAAACCAAAAACAAGAAAGTCCCTTTATTCCTCACATCTAGTCCATACCAAATACTGGAACAGCTCAAGATCCAATGAAGGATCAGTTGAATCTTTTCATGCAGAGAAATGATCTGAACAGTCCGCCACCCATGTGTGAGGCAAGCTTGTCCGTCTATATATTCAAGCTGTTCCTCCTCTAAACAAAAATGATAAAATGAAAGAAACAAAGAGAAGAAAAACACATACCTAGGAAGTGCAGTGCGTACATATCTGGAAGCAAAAGTGTTGTTCAAATTCTCATCGGAATCTGTCGCGGTAGTAGATATCACCATGATGATCTTATCACTTAAATTCCAAATTACACAGTATCTACTCTAATATTCTTCGCACAAGACTCAGAGAAGAGAGAAATGAGACGAATATTATAAATTTGTGACTTATCACAAACATTTATACATGGCTAATGGATGGAGAGCCTTGGAAACTGGAGGTTAAAAGGGGCAAGTAAACATGGCCACGTAGTGAGAAGAGACCAAGGTAGTGGGCCACCCCCGTCGATGACTGCCGACTAGAAATCCTCGAATCAATGTGAAAGGTTGCTGTTTTTTACAACGGTGCTTAGCTGCTCATCATTGCTTTATCTTCAATGAGAAGCTGTCTTTGTGCAAACTTTGATTAGAGTAGAGGTTAATTCAAGTGTGCACGGTTCATTTTTATCTTCTACTTTCATAACTCAAAATTATTCGAATATATATATATATATATATATATATACTAATCGTTGCTTTATCTTCAATGAGAAGCTGTCTTTGTGCAAACTTTGATTAGAGTAGAGGTTAATTCAAGTGTGCACGGTTCATTTTGATCTTCTACTTTCATAACTCAAAATTATTCGAATATATATATATATATATATATATATATATATATATATATATATATATATATATATATATATATATAAGAGTTTCACTTTAGTTCAATTTACTGTAAACACTTGAATTAAGAAAAAAGATTATATTTTTTAAAATCTACCACAGTGCCTAACACATTCTAAATTCCAAGGGTTTCATAAAACAATACGTTTACGTTTCTCCTGGAAACTTTAAGCAATAATGACTGTTTGAGAATATAAGTGAGTTGTATTTTTAAGTATTTCATTCATAAATGTGTTAAAATAATATTTTTATTTTTTAAAAAGATATTTTTATATTAATATATGAAAATGATCTAAAAGTACTAAAAATATTTAATTTAAAATAAAAATAAAAAAATTAAATTTTTTTCTCAAAAATTCTTTTGAAATGCAATGTTAAATATTCAATAAGTTGAGGGTGTGATTGATATTACTTTTGACGATGCTTTTAGTTCAAAAAAATATCAATTTATTTTTATAAAAAAACATTTTTAACATTAGTATATAAAAATAATCTAAAAATATTATTATTTTTAATTTAAAATAAAAAATAAAAATAATTTTTTTTTTAAAATAGCCAAATACTCTGACAATAACTTAAGAGTGTGGTTGAAATTGCTTTTGAAAATGTTTTTTTATACCAAAAAAACATCAAAATAATATATTTTTTTATTTTTTAAAATTATTTTTTACTTCATCACATGATAATAATCTAAATACACTGTTTTTTTTATTTAAAATAAAAAAAAAAATCTACGAATATTTTCAAAACAATTTTAAATGAAAGAGAGGAAAGCGCTTTTGAATGCACAAAGGAGTACGCAAAAACAGCTAGCTATCTTCAAGCAAAGCCCACTGGAGGGATAGTGATGTCTCATCCGTGCCAGATTGAGATGACCACAGGCTCTCTTACCTCCACACGATCTAATTCAGTCTTTTTTGTTCATCATTTTGTACCGAATACACTCATTTTTCATCATCTAAATTTGAATATTGCTACAACAAAGTAAGATTTCATAAATAATCATGTCCAAGCTCGCGTGATGAAAGCGATTTACCGGATCATTGATATTGTTTCTCAAAAGTTTTTTAAAAATAATTTTAAAAATAATTTTTATCCCATCAATCTTCTCCCAAACCCTAAAAGAGTAGTGGGATATTGCATTCCATTGTCGGAGAAAATAGAGTGAAAGGTACCGTCCCAGCTTTCTTTTTAGAAATTTGTCGAGATGATTGATAGCACTTTGTCATATACTTGACTATTGGTTGATTGAAAAAAAAAGCATAGAACCAAAATTAAGTTGTGTTTCATGTTAGTTCTTGCGATTTATTTGTTTTATAACATGGATGTCCAGACCAACTTACACGTATTTCAACTAATTTTCAGACCATCTGAATATCCTGCAAACTCAGTAAACAAGTAAAGTATCATGGATATGACAGAAATGCATAGTAAAACTTGAACATTGGTTCAGAGTATCCCCACTTGCAAAAGTAATGCTTTTAGTTGAGATAAATTGGTGGGATGCATGTAATTTGAGTGTTTGCGTTGATTTGCATGTACTTTATGACTTTTCCCAACACTTTAATTAATTTCATAAATTCTGAAATTAACAAATAGAGGCGGCCAGTGATGCTCATATATTGAAATGAGAGTAAATAATATTATTGTAATACAAAAAATTTGGCTCAGACAACATCATCAAGAACTTATATAAATTGTTTCGATGAATAAGGACGAAAATAAATTACTTAAACGAAGAAAAGAAAAGGTGTCAAAAGAGAGTAGACAGATGGTTTGACTTATCTAGCATTTTGGTTTTCAAAATTATTTCTTAATTTACTTTAAATTAGTGTTTTTGATGTTTTCTTTAATGGGTTGATATTAAAAATAATTTGAAAAAAATAAAAAAAAATCATTTTAAATATATTTCAAATAAAAAAACAACTTTATAACATCTCTAAACATCAAAAGATCATCAGGCATATGTTAGTTCATTATCATACAGATGTAGCGACTCGTCTCATGTCCTAAAAAGGCTAATAGACTAGTAGATGTGGTGTCAAACCAGCCATTCCATTTTTTTTTTAATTTTTTTTTAAAGATTATTTAATATATTTTCGATTAAAAAACTTTTACAAAATGTAATTCTCATAGCTAGCATCATTGGCACACAAGTGTATTTGGAATTCAGACAAACTTTACTTTTTTTTCAAAAATATTTTTTATTTAAAATTAATATCTTTTTATATTTTAAATGGTTTTGATATGTTACTATTAAAAATAAAATTTAAAAAATAAAAATATATTATTTTAATATATTTTTAAATATTAAAAAATAATCTTTATTTTGCTTGGCCAAGGCGTGAACACCAAGGCTTGTTAGCATTTTCAGCCAAGTAAAATGAACTCTTTACGCTATCCTGCTATCCATTCGATTTTTTCTCCCCAATCCCTACCATGACCCTTTTCATCATGATAGAATTAGTTAAGCAATTACACTTGAATAAAATGAGAAAAAAAAATTAATAAAGAAATTTAAAATCTTATGACGTACACAAATATATACTCCTCGCCAAGTGAGAGGGTGTGTTTGATATTGTTTTTGCTTTTGCAATTGAGGTTGAAAAAAAACAGTTTCAAAAAAAGCGTTTTTACTGCGGTTCAAAATAAGCTGTGAAGTGTTTGGTTAAAACTGTGGTTGAGTTGAAAGTTGAAAAAAAAGCAGTTTTGGGTGTTTGGTTACCAAACTTTTCATATTGCTTTTAACTTGTGAAATTACTTTAAAGGGTATATATATATATATATTTTAAATATTGTAAATTTAATAATTATAATAATATAATATAATTAATAATTCATGAAAAAACAAATATTATTTTTTATTCTCCCATCAAACTAAAAATATAATTATCAATTACTAAAATTAACACACTAAATAATATATTTCAAGTAACTAATAAGTTTAAACATAATTAATTAAAATACATTTCATTACAAATAATTCAATCAAATTAATTACAAATTAAAACCTCTATTTTTTTATACTAACTATTATTATTATTATAATAATTATATAATAATTATTATAATACAATAATTAATAATAATAATAATAATAATAATAATAATTAATTATTATAATTAACAATAACAATTAATTATTATTATATAATAATTATTATTATAATAAAAACCCACCCCCCGTCCGTTCCCCATTTAAAGCTAAAAAAAACCATTCCCCATTCCATTCTTATCTTCTCCATCTTCCTTTACTTCACAGTAACAGACAGAAAAAAGGTTTCAACTTTTTTAAACTCGTACTTTTCTTGCCACTCTCCTCCATCTCCGCCGTTTTCTCTGCCAAAATTCCCTCTCCCTGTAAATAAAACACAAATAAATAAAATATCTTTCTTTCATCCGCTTCCGTAAATCGTAGCAGAGCAACCCACTCTCTCTTGAAAAAAATCTCTCTGAAACGCCATATGGGTGTTTGGCTTTTCACCAATTTCTCACTCTTTCTTTCCCTCCTACTATGTCTAGCCAATTCTCAGCAAAATGACGACGCAGCAGCCATGATGAAACTGAGATGTGGGTAGTTGAGAGAAGAGAAGAGACGGGAGGTGCAAGATCAGTCCGGGGAGGGATGAGAGGGATGAGAGGCGCAGGGATAAGGTAGGGCTATTTATGGGTTATTTATGTTTTCAACGGTAATATTAACAATCGGCAGTTTCATAATCGGCGCAGACGATTGTATCGCACTTTGAAAAGCACCTAATTCATGCTTTTTTTGGAACGGCGATTTGGGTGGAAAAATGGTGTGGGTCCCACACCTTGTACCTGTATTTGGTACAAACCAAACACCAAAATTGTGGCGCGATGCAATCACAGATCGCACCACAATCCCAAACATGTACTTAGTATTATGATTATAATGATCAAGAACTCGTGAATTTCTAGTTTAAAACTCATGAATTGTAAGGTGTTAACAAATTAATGTAAAATTATTTCTCGACTGTTAAGTTTTTAGATCGAGATGATTACACTAAAGATGAAAATAAGAATCTATGATGCCATGAAAAGAACATTAGTAACACAAGTAGGTTCTCCAACGGAAAAAAAGAGTTTTGCCTTGTAAATTGTTCAGGTTCATACTCAAATTTAGCTGGATGCCCCAAAGTTGTCAATTTTGTTTTGTTTCGGTTGAAAACCTGAAATAACCGAAACATTTTATACCAGTTAAAAAAACAAGACAAAACAACATTGTTTTTATCTCGGTTTAAATTTTGGTATGTCCTGGATTTTTTGATCAAATACCGGTCGAAACGTACAGGTTTCGTTTCACCCGTTCCGTTTCAGCCAAATAGTATTTTTTTTAAATAATGAATAATTTTATAATATCAATTATATCTCTTAATCCAATCGTTAGATTAAGATGAAATTTTATGAAAAGTCTCTTAATATATTTATATGTATTATGTTAAATTTCAAAACAATAAGAGAATATAATAACTTTGCGAGATTGATAATGATATTTTCATAATATTATATATGTTCATAATTTTGTTTAGAAAAATCATTTTATTATCTTTTTTTTTTATTAAATTACACAATTCTAAATAATTTTATTTTTGGATTTGAACTATTTTTTTTGAATTAATATATTTAATTATATATATACACACATAAACAGTACAACTCCAAAACAGCACGCCAAAACACTCCAAAACCAAAACATACCATTTCGAAATGATATTTAGAACTTTGATATGCCCTCGAGTACAAGAATAACTAAGATGTTCTCACTGAATCAGGACTTTTCAACAGTCGAGCATACCCTGCACATAACACAATCCTTTTTTTTTTTTTGAAATAGATTTGAAACAAAAGTGCTTTTTAAAGCGCTTTTATTGGAATCAACATGGTTGCATGTAAGCCATTTGTGCTGGAAGCAATCTCATTATTGTCAATCCGAGTACGATAATAACGGTACAGTTTTCCTTTCTTCTTATTTTTGGACAGGAATACAAGCATATAGTTTTCATGCATCATTATGAAACACAGATTTGGGAATTACCAGGAAAACAAACAGAAGGATGCTGAAAAACTTGATTTTCTTCACTAGAACATTTTTCCTGTACCATCCTTTCTTGGAACAGATTCCTGGACTTCCATCCGACCCCAATTTTCAACCAATGAAGACATCTGGTCTACTTTGTCAAACAATCCGAGGAGCCCCCCTGTATGGATGAAGAGGACTTTTCTCCCTTCCCAATTCTTTGGATTTTCTGCCATGTCGTTCATCATTCCATAAGCAGCTTTCCCACTACAAGGATAGCACAATGAGAGCATCAGTGAACTTCAGGATCTTCACACTGAGAACTTGTATTCGTGATAAAAGCTAAACTGGAAGCTATGCTCAGTGTTAACTTGTAATTATATAAACTATCATGACAGATCTTCACACAATTTCATTTCTGAAAGCTGAAACCATTTCACTGTCGATATGAATGTTCACCATGTTGGGATGAACCTCTTCGTAGTTATCGGTTATAATTATAATCTCACAACGAACACACGTCGGTCTACCACATGGGATTTCTAGCAGCAAGGCAATGCATCATTTGGTTTGGATGAAAAATGGCCCTTTTGAAGCAATTTCATGGAACCATAGTCATGATGTCCTTGGTATTTTCTTTTGTTTGATTAATACAGATATGTTAAATAAAATCAGATGTCATAAAGGATTAAAAAACATATGCAACTTAACATTCATATCCATAGTAGGAGTACCATACCTGTAAACTGGATCAAGAACGACCCCTGTAGCGGTAGCAATTTGCTTAACAAATTTAAGCTCCTCGGATGTATTAATTGCATAACCCAGACCCTTGGCCTGTGAGCAATAAGAATAAAAGGCAAACATATAATTATTCTCTGTTCAACCAAGCAACCTGACACATCATGCCGAAATGTTATGCCAAAAACTAAAAGTTTTCAGCTTTGCCATTTAAACTTCCAGGAGAATCAGATTCACACACCAGTTGTTAAAATAAAGCATAAACATTGTGTTGCAGCCGCGATAATATATTTCTAGGAAAAAGCAGGGACCGACAGATTTCATGAAAATCATGATGTGAAAATATATGAAAAAAGGTCAATCAGAAAAGTGACTATACAATGCCATGCACATAATAAACTAAACAGAACATAAACTGGTTGAATCCCTTAAAATATATGCATCTACAAAAAGATAATATTGACTAGCTCCAACACAATCCCAAAAAGCAAAGAAACAGAAGCAAGAGAAAAACAAGTCAAATATCAAATGCTATACGTGCATTGTTACAAACACTACCCTTCATCATGATATATGTGACAGCTTTATAATATGTTACCTTAAAAACAAAACAGAGCATGCACTTCACTTATGTGATGAAGCACTCACATTTTGGATGTTTACAATATCATGCGAGTCAACACCTGCTTTGAGTCCATCAATTAGGTCTTGAACAAAGTTGTAGAAGTAATCAGGATCATCACAAACAGCGAATGCATGAACCTACTAGATAGGAACATGCAATTAAAGTTAGGAAAAACATGTCAGGGACATAATGAGAATTCATAGGAAGGAAGACATACTTTTGCCTTTAATGTTCCTAGCCATGAACCCAATGCCAGACCAGCAATTGTTGCTCCACTAGAAATCAATAAAAAACAAATCATTTTTTTTATTACTAATAAAAGCATATTATAGCACCAAGAGTTTCTAGCTTTCTGGATTACACTTGTAGAACAACAATATTCTGAAGCTGAAAAATTTGTATCTTGTCGATCAGCTGTCAACACGAAAAACTTGACTGCTCAAAGCCCACGTGTGAACAACATTTAACACAGATTCCACACAAAAAGTTAAACTGCAGTAATAAGCAGCAACTTTTAACATCAAAATGATCAGATCAGATGCTTGTACTCATAATTTAAAACCATCCCATACTCTTGCAGATTTTTTGAGACCTTTCAGTAATAATCTCAAAATCAAATTAAGATTTAAGGAAAGACAACAGTTGAAATAATTGTCATAATGGTATCCAACCGACCAAATCTTGGCCGACAACGTTTGAGCGAGTTCTCATACGTTAGTGCTACCACATCAAGGCCCAATGCCAGATGGCTAAGGATTTTGAATGGTATGATGATTTTAAGTTGGATTATGCTGACACTGAACAAATTTGTAGCCTTGATGGCGCTTATGATGAGAAGTCATAAGTTTAGGGACCTTGTGATTATTTAAAAGAGGCTTGGCTGAAACTTTGGATATAACAGTCACCTAAGTTGAGCAATGCACAGAAGTGATATCATGATCATATCACAGAATGGTTTATTGAAATAGATATATGGATGGGATTTTGTAAAATGGATGCCATATGTCAGGCTTATAATTAAGAGAAATGATTAAACGGTATAAATGTTTTTTCTAGAGAAAATGCTCCTATAATGCTACAGGCTACCTAAAACGCTATATGAAGCAATAATGGTCCAACAGGAAGAAGCATTAACTAGCCACCCCATATACTTAGAGCCTAGAATGTTTATCGCCTCAAAATTTCTCTTGTACTCGAGCTCTTGAAGAAATTTTTTTGTCCCTTGTTGCATTTCACAGCTCAGAAAAAAAAATAAAAAAAATAAAGAGCTTGTCGTTTTCTGAAACTTTAACAGATAGAACAGAACAGCACCTGCCACATGCTACAACAATATCATCAAATTTTATTCTGCCTGTAGTAGCCTGAACTTGCTGCTCAATTTCCCTGATAGCTTCAATGTAACCCCTGAATGAAATAAACTAAAATTTTAGAAGAAAACTAGCGACATGCAGAAACAAAGGGCCTAGCCAGGCTTACACAGGCATGTTCATTTGTTTACATGAGCAGTCACAAAATGGATACAGAATAATGCTTCAACGATTTCACAAGATTAAACACAGACCAATCTAGACTCACCATGTTCCTAAGGAGTTTGATCCACCAACAGGAATAACATATGGTTTTCTCCCTTCCTTCACCAGCTTTTCTTTTAAATCATTGGTGAGATTCTGACACCACAGGATGAATAAATGTACACAAAACCAGTTCCTCCAGTAAGACAATTGAAAGTCACATGAACAGTCAAAAGCATTGGATGAATATCACACAAAAACATATATTTGTAGCATGACCATTCAGTTTAACTGGCAACTAAAATGTTTATGAATTCTCTAAATGGAAGATTAAATAAAACTTTCCAAGGCTATAGACTGAGAACCATGTCAAATCTACAATATTAGACTCAATTTGCAGTTGCAAATAGATCCATTTCATGAACCTTAAGAGAAACTGAAATCAGAAGATGCAAACAAGTCGTGAATATTACAGCAGAAAATGGAATATCATGCAGTGTAACTTCTTCCATAAATACCTAGGAACATAGACATAGGAGCATGTATCTCTAAAATAAAAGTGAGCCACATATAATAAATGGAATAAAGTAATACATGGTTGGTCACAGGGCGATGGTGATTGATTTCAAATGATTGCTTGCATAAACGATGCAACTGAATAAGCTCATATTAGATGCTATTGTTTTAAACACAATTTCAGAAACTGTATTTTTTACAACATCAAGACAAAATTCAAGGTTAAAGAACAGCCTCTCTACCTAGATTGATGAGTCCCCACATTTTCTTGTATCCCTAGAACAACATTTTGATACGCTACACGCACAATTGTAAAAGGGTACGGTAAAGATAAAGGTCATCCATAAGCCATCAAAAAATGTATGGCATCATTCTTAAAAATCAGCAATACACATGCATCAAGAATTGTTGGGTAATGTAAACAAACCACACTCCCAATTTGTGCATATTCTTCTTTAGAAATAAGTTGGACATTAGCTCCAACTAATCTCTCCACCAAGAGATTTCCTGTCAATCCTGGATCTTTGTCCACAACAACCTGAAAGATAAATCAAAATCATTCATCTTACTAACGAAAACACACGCACGCACACAGCATAACATAGAAACAATCAAAGGCTTAACCTTTGAGGTACGAAGTATGAGGTAACAATCAAGATTAAGGTACTTAGCAGCAACAGCAGTGGCACGACAGTGATTACTTTGAATACCACCAATGGTAATAATACAGTCAGCACCTTGAGCCACAGCATCAGCCATTAAAAACTCCAACTTTCTCACTTTGTTACCACTCATTTGCATCCCAGACAAGTCATCTCTCTACATAAACAAATCCATTCACGCCCAAAATCACAAATACAGAATCAAAATTTCATGGTGGGATTTCTTGAAATAACTTGAATTGATCATAAAAAATGATTACCTTACCTTTAAATAGACTTCAGTGTTGGCGGGCAAATTCGGAAGGTTCCATTTGTGAATAGGAGTAGGGAGGTGACCAAGAGAGAAGATATGAGAAGGGATTGGATTCAAAAGGGAAGCCCATGAAGGTGGTGCGTAGGCCTTTCGGCTTAAGAAATCAAATAAACTTGTTGATTCTTGATCCTTGTTGTCCAAATCCATTATTTGAGAGAGAGAGTGAGAGCAAGAGAGTGATGAAGTGAACTTGGGTTTATGAGAGGACAGAAAAGGAAAGGTCTTGAAGAACAAGTTCTTGTTTTTGTTGCTGATGATTGGAGAAGGAATGTAAGAGTAAATAGGGGAAGATTTGAAGCACCCGTAGCAGAGCATTTCAGCAGACCATCCACTCTCAGGTCATCTGTTCTTTATTCGGCCATTGATTATAACTAACGAAGTACTGAAAGAGACCTCAAATTTGGGTTTTGTTTCGATTCAGTACTTCTAGTTTAATATATAATACATAAAAAGTTACACGTTCTCGAACTCTGTTCCCAATTATTCATATAAGCTTCTTGGATGGATTATATGTGTGATAAGAATGCAATAGTTTCATGAGACAATAAAAGTAGAATTTTAATATTGCATTGCATTGTTGTTTTTATGATATATTATAATAGTATAATTCAATTTTTTTAATTATTTTTACTTATATTATTATTTATATCACTTTTAAAAGTAATTATGACCAAACACCTTTAAATGTTTCTTATTCAACAATAATTTCAACCAATTTTTTTACAAAACACATAAAATTTAGCAAGCCACAGCTAAAAATAATTTTTCTGAACTAAAATTTTCAAACCTCAACTTTAAAATTTATCATAAAACTCTAAAAACTCAGTGAGTAACTCAAACCTTTAAATACAACTCTTAAAACACATCAATATTTTATCTATACAATTTTTAAAATTAAGTGAATAAAAAAAATTAAAACCCAAAAATATAAAATAATTAAATTATGAAATTAATATGTTAATTTAACTCATTAACTCATTTAACTCTTTATAAAATGAACTCATTATTTTGTCCTTCTATTACTTCCTTCCACATGAATAAGGGATCATAAGATGATGATGATAATTTATATTTTATTTTTAAATAGTATGGTCAAACTCTAACATATAGCTTCCTCAACTATAGTAGTAGTAATAATAATAACATATAATTATTTATATAAGTGTGTCATAAGTTTGAGTTTGGTAATGCAATGAAAAATGTTTTTATAAAAGTGTGTTTTAATTGAAAATATATTAAAATTATTGAAAAACTTTTAAAAAACATTAATTTAATATTTTTCAAGTAAAAAATATATTAAAAAACAATTTTAAACAATCACATCTTCAGCGTCCCATCCTTCTGTATCCCTCTACACTCTACACTTTTTGAGGGGAGGGCATAAGATTTAAAAAGAAATCACAAGACCCGAATGCTTAGAAAAAGAAGAGAAAATTTAAGTTGCATAATGCAGATGTTCTTGATTCAAATGCCAAATCAAAGTAGCATGACACTAATGGCCGACACAAAGTTGCATGTCCATATTTTAGGATGTTTCACATTGTATTTCAATTTTTTTTTTCAAAAAATTAAATTAAAAAAATTTATTGTTTTTAAATTATTTTCATGTGCTAATGTCAAAAATAATTTATTTTTTTAAATATCATTTTAATATATTTATGAATAAAAAACACTTTCAGAAACAACCTCAATTATACTCCCAAACAATAACTAGTATAAATTGTATGACAAAAACTTAATTTAAGGTATTGATGACTTTCAATTCCAAAGCACAGAAGCACCCCTAAGTTTCCTTCAAATGTTGCCCTTTCACTTTTATGGTGTCATTTGATTATTTCATTTTCTTGGGATTTTAGACAAAAAAAAAAACAAAAAGAGAGAGCCCTGTACGAATATCTATGAAACAATTGACAAGGGTGTGTTTGGGAGAGCTTTTCGAAAGTATTTTTGAAAAAGAATAATTTTTTTTTTATTTTAATTTTTTTTTTGTGTTTTTAAATAATTTTGATGTGTTGATGTCAAAAATAATTTAAAAAATAAAAAATAAAAAAATATCATTTTGATACATTTCTAAATAAAAAACACCTTAAAAAACAATCACAACCACACTCTTAAACATGCACAAAGAAGACAGCTGCTAGCATGTTTGCCATACTGACTGGCTCGTCGAAGTACTTCCGACATTTATGTCGACTGAATCACATATTCGTCGCCTCCCAACAAGATTTGAAGAAGGATGAATTTCTATATTTAAGCTGACAGATATGGTTTTAGGATTGCAATTATGTTTTTCGGCAGACTATTAGCAAGCAATCTTTCAGGTTTTTATGCTAAAATTGTAATTCAAAATGCAGATTGCCGAAGAAAAAAAGGCTTTTACCCTCCACCTTGCTGCACAGGCAAAGGCTTCTGGCTGATGGTGTCGGCTACTGATTAGTTTGTAGCAAAATAATTTCTCTGATGTGCCTGTCTCCTATTTCTTATACATTACACCTCTATTTTCTTCCAAACTTTTTGTCAAGTTATTTATCAGAAAGAAATATGATCACATCTTCAGGAAATAAAAAGGAAATATGTACGGCCCAGATGGAAGATTTTCGCAACATTATCCTGAAGCAAAATTAAAGAACACATCCTGCGGTCATAAGCATTTACTTCTGATAATTGCAGTCTCTGGAAATGAAATACTCTGTTTCTAACTACTACTCTAAGTTGGAAATGATAGCCAAGAGATAGATGTTTCATGAGATAATATTTGACATATGATTATGATCATCTCCCATCTTTTAGCCTGCTTAATTATGCAATACCGTCGTAGTGATTTTTTTAGGATATCTAAGAAGAGGGCTGCAAGAATATCTTTAAAGAAGTCAGGAGAAGGTCAAAGCCATGATTATAACTTCTGGTAGCAGAGCATCAACAATTATATTTTATTCACGGTAAATATGCTTAATTGCACAATACCAATTATCATGAATCTTCATTTTACATCAGAAAATGATATTTGTATAGAGGATGAGTTGAAACCGTGGCAGAAGTTAAAGAAGTTAAGAGCGAAAGCAACACTAGAGTCACAAGGAAATTTTTTCGTTGTCTATCCGAACGTCTGTTTCTATGTTTTAAATGTTCACATCAGCAACAAAAATCGGATGAGCCTCTTCCTGATTAAAATCAAAACCAATCTTTCTTGTTTATCTCCTCACAACACAAGTTATTATGAAACCAATAAAAGAAATGCTGAACGTTTCAACTTCGCCAGAAATGTTTTTCTCAACCAAGAGTTTATCACGAAACTGTCATCTCAGGGGAAATTGGAACTTCATTCGGACAGTTACAGCAAGCTATGAAGATTACAAGGAAACATAAAAGACTCTTTAATCATGTATTGGTATCTTCCGTGTATCCCCTAAAAGATTGAGGCACCCACCTTAGTTTTCCCCACCATGACCTCTTTGGCTTCGTTGATCTTTGAAGCAAGATAATGGCTCCCTCCAGCATCAGGGTGATTTGCCACCATTACTCTCCTATGAGCCTCCTTGATCTTATCTATTACAGCACTCTCTCTGAAACAAAAGTAGAATGTAGCACACGTATTATATATTCAAGTGAATTGGAAAAATCCCAAAAGATAACAAGATATTTAATTTAAATCAATTGATTTGTACGCCTTTAATTGCTTGAAGCAATGTAAATGCTATTGTTTGACGAATCCTGTAAATATGAATTGGGAATGTGTGACAAGTTTAACCAGCAAGCGAGCACATTACTGCTAGCCTTCTAGCATAAGGTGAAAATGAAAATGTAAAACCAGTTACCTGGTAGCCCCAGAACACATCCAACTAAAAATAAATATCAGACTTGAATCCAAATTTTGTACCTCACTCCAAGAATTAAAGCTGCTTCTCTCCTTGTCATCTCCTGCTCGAACCCGCCATTATAAAATCTTTTAACACGCGGAACCACAGGCCGAGCTTTGAATGCTTGCCATGCTCCAATTAAAAATTTACCACTCCAGGCAGCAGCAGCCACAGTGGCACCTATCACTAGAGGAGATTCCTGGACAAGGGAAACAAATTAAGCAGAAGTAGGTGGAAAACCATCCATATGATGGCCCTACTAGAACACAGAAGATATGATGAATGATTGATGGACAGATGGTTACTGCTAAATCAGCCCAATAGCCATATTATTTGGTGACAAACTGTTTCCAAACTAAATGCAGCTTTTGTCTCCCAAGAAACATTGAATAAACAGAGTTTTAGCAAATCTAATGCATTAATTGAAGAATGCTCATAAATTGGGAGCATAACCATGTAATTTAGAACTATTTCTCTATTTCTTTCTTTTGTCATTCTCACTGACTCACGTGGGCATCCTTGAGTACAGAAATTATCACGATTCACAATTCACAGAAACCTCAAAATTACTTTTACTTTCAGCACAATCCATGAGAATGGAGTAATCCGAAACCGACTTCACAGCTCACCAAGAACTAACAAAGAAAAATTAAAAACCTACTGCTGCAACAAGACACCTGAATCACATTTTCTATCTTTCATGTATGCTTGACGTTTCTAATTAGAATCATATTTTTCAAATGTTCTCTACCCCAGAGTTTCTACTCTTACTTGACTCACTGAGCTTCGTCTTTCATTGTCTAAAGGTTGATCTTTGATATCCATGACCTAAGCCATCAATCTTTGACTCAAACAACCCAATTGGGTTGCACTATTTTCAAATCACATTCAAATCTCAAGTCTCAGCCCCTTCCATTACGTTGCATATTCTCAACTAAGAGCAAGAATATCTGGTCTAAAAATAAATATAGGATTACATATTATCCTTCAACTGCTTAATTATTACACCATGTTTGTCATATAAGATTATAAAAACTTTCAACTTTAAAACCCACAGCGGAAACATCAAGACAAAGGCTTGTGAAATGCTCAATTACTCATTCAATGATCGAAATGAAAGCAACCCATTTAGCAAG
Source organism: Salix caprea (assembly GCA_964035475.1). Classification (NCBI taxonomy): domain Eukaryota; kingdom Viridiplantae; phylum Streptophyta; class Magnoliopsida; order Malpighiales; family Salicaceae; genus Salix; species Salix caprea. The sequence goes on from OZ037744.1 coordinate 28,723,753, forward strand.
CACCTCAAAAGACTCGGACTTTATAATATGCATACACAACACACACACACACACACACACACACACATCCACTGTAAATGAAAGGAAAGGAGAAGGATGGCTAAGAATCCTTACCATTATTACTGTATATTGTAATAAAACTCTGCTACGTTTAAAAAAAAATTAACGATCTTAAGAAACAGCACCAAAAATCTGCAATCAACAAAGCAAAATTGAATTAAAATCGAACAAAGCAAAAATATATACAACATTCTTATTCTTATTCTTACTAAAACAAATCAACTATATAACGAACGAATGTTCTTCAATTCTAATCCAAAACCCAGATAAAATAAAAGAAAAAGAAAAAGAAATAAGAAACTAACGTTGTTTAGCAGCTGGTTAAGCTTGAAGCCTTAAAAGAAGAAGTAGAAATGGCACTTTATTTACAAAAAAATAAAATGAAATAAGAGTTCTGGAAGACAAATTGAAAGCTCGAAACTTGGTGTGTTTCTGTTTCTGGAGAATTCTATTACATTATACTTGTATGATGCTATATTAAAACTTGGGCAACAAGACAGCAACAAGACAAAAACACGCAACCGCCCCTGAATCCCAAGCTAGGGTGATTTTTTTTATATTATTATTATTATTATTATTTTCTCTTATATCTGGAGAAACCCTTGAAACAAGAAAAATGAGCTCAAGAATGGTGGTGATGGGCCTTAATTTCTAGAGACCGGGTTTCTTGTTCACTTAACCCAGTTTGGGTGAGGGGTGCCGGTTTACGAGGGTGTGGTTTGTGATTTATTTATTTTAAAAAAACACGTGTTGAAAAAAAAAAAACAAATTTATTACTAGTAAAAAATAACAAGTCGTCACAGTTGACTGGCATGACACAGGCAAGTTCATTATATTCTTGTCTGTTTTTTTAGGAAGCGCGTGCAATGGGCAACCAAAGAAAGCCAGTGGACCAAGAGTCATCCCAACTCTCGTTGACCCAACACTAAACGAAAGTCTTCACTGTCTCTTTCAAAGTCTCCCTCTTTATCTCTTCCAGTACTGCTCTTTCAAGCTTGAATTGATTTGCTCATTGCTAGATGATGCAGCTTGGGAGTCTTTAGAATTTGGTTTTCTTTGCTTCGAAGTTACAGCAGGTTTGTGCCTTTTTTGTTTTTGTTTTTGTTCTAGTGTAGTGAGTTCTGAAGTGGGTTTCAGCATTTGAGCTTAAAAGTTAACACCCTTTTCTGTTCATCAATGATTTTGTTCTTTTAAAGTCAAATTGGGTGTCTGTTCTTGTCATACATAAATGGGCAATCTCTTAACTACGCAGGAAAAACTAACTATAGTGTCTGCTAGAGTCCTTTTGGTTAATGATGTTCTTTTGATGATGTTTTTACACAGCACAGAATCAGTTTTTGATACTTCAAGTGCTAGTAGCTAGAATCACTGGTCAAATGTAACCTTTTGGGCTTGACTTTAGTAAGCTGAACTCTTCTTCAACGAAGGTTATAACCATGGGAACTAAACTAAACTAGAATTTTACTGCTCGAACATGTTTGGCCCGAATGAGTTTTATTTATTTATTGAGAACAATTCATTGATCTCATGAATTCATCAAATCATTACGAGCATAGGAGAAACTGATTTTTCACCTTCATTTCTTATTTTTCTTCTCCCACCTTTCGTGATCCTGTTCTTGTTAATCAAAATATCCACTGTGTTTCTTCATGAATTTTCCTTCTGTAATTGGACATGCATTTATATGTATTGAATATTGATTTCATTTTCTGCTCCTTTGTAGGCTCTATTAATAATCAATGGCTGACCATGAAAAAGATGATGCACCAACGCTGTCAGACACACATCCAAAGTTAATGGATGAAGAGGTGGATTCTCGATTTTCGCCATTTCCTTCGAGTGAATCAATTTCTATTACCGTGAATTCCATGGAGTCCTATGGTTTTGCCAATCGTGTTGGCTATACTGGTCCACTGCGTAGAGAAAGAAAAGCTCCACTAGCACAAACGAGCGGCCCGTTATATACCAACCGTAACACTGAAAACCTGTTCCCGGCAAATCATGGTGTAATAGCTCGCAAAAAGGTGGAACCCAAGCCAGAAAGCTATGTATCTTTCAAAGGAATGGATCAGAACAACCGGGATGACATAAATACCCACTTAATGAGGTCTGGGCAACTAGGGATGTGCAATGATCCTTACTGCACAACATGCCCATCGTATTACCATTCCAAAGATTCCAGGGTATGCTTTTGTTATAATAGAATTTTTTTTTATAGCTTCTGGAGTTTCTGTCATGTTATCCTGGATTCTTACTGCTACTTCTTGTTGCCCTTCATTATACAAACAGGGGAACCAATTTCTATATGGATTATGATTAAAACTTCATCCATAAATGGCAATTTTGTTGCATATATTTTTGCTTGGTCACTTTTGTTGAGTAGTTCTATCATAAAACTAGGATTTTCTCCATCACTAGTTTAGTTTCATGATAACCTCGTATATTGTTATCAACATAGCGAGTATTGGCCACCATTTGATTGCCATCTCTTTGAAAGTGATGCGTAGTTGCTTAGTGGGATAAGAAACAAAAATGCAGAGGGCTTCTCGTTTCCTTGACATGCTATCCCAAACTGGTTTCATTTGGTGAAAAGATGAAATCTTGAGAATTCATGACGTGATAAATCTCACAAGTCAAAATAAAAGCTGTAATGGTAATTGGTCTATACTCTCGAGGCTATTCTTGTTGGTGGTGACAGAGAGTGGTGGAATGGGATTATGATAATAGTTTTTGATGCTTTCATGAAGGAAAAGCGGTGGCAATAGAGGCTGTACAGATCCAGTGGGGGTTATTGTTGATATTCTTCATGGTTGAAAGGTGTAATATGTCATCAAAGATATTGTGTTTAAGTTTCCTCTCATTTTGAGCAATCTTTTCATTTACATGATCTAATTGAAAAGGAAAATATTATATTGAGGAGCTTGATTTAAGTTCATATGGTTAGGTATTGGTTGTGGGAGTAATGAGTTTTTTATTTGCGGGGGACTTTTATATGAGCTCCAGTTGCATATGCTCTGCTATATGGGTGTTGAACGTTTTAAAATGTACTTAAAAATGATGGTTCGCTATAGACTTATTTGTTGGTTGGGGAGTTGTCGTTTGTGAAGAAACCATCTCACCTGAAAACTTAAGCTATTAGGTGAGACCCCAGAATATGATTTATATTATTCTCTAACACAGCCCCTCAAGGGAAAGCTCTTTGGGCTTGAAACTTGCACACATGTCCATACTACCTTGTGCTTGATTTTTATCAAATAGAATGAGAATAGTGAGATTCGAACTCGCGACCATTGGGTCAACAAGACTCTGATACCATGTAAAGGAACCATCTTACCTAAAAGTTTAAACTCTTAGGTGAGGCCTCAAAATATGATTTATATTATTCTCTAACATGGTTGAGTTTTAGATTCTATTTTTGGTATTGAATTGGGTGTTATCTACGTGCTCATTTGTTTGCATTCTTCTTTGCATATAGCCTAACTGTTTGGGAACCATTTAGGTTCTTGTGTTGTTTTGGAATGTTCATTTGAATGAATTTGTTTGCAAAATCTACCCTGGCAATCATTTAAATTCTTCCACGGCATAAATGTATGGCACGAAGCTCAAGGTCTGATCTTTGACATCTTGTTGGTTGGTTTTGAGGACTATAGCACGATGTAGGGGAAAATCATTGTTCAAGGAGGAGGAGGAAAACAAGTTCTCCTTTTGGCTTTTCAAAGTTCAAGATTTATTATATTCTTAAGGACGTAATATGATGGTTGTTAAGAGAATAGGTTCGTTTTGTTTTGGAGATTTTGACAACGTTTATGCATAAGGTGACGAGTTGATGCATTCACAAAATTTGACCAAAGCTGGCTATCATTGGTTTGTTGTCTAAGTTTCCTTTGTTTAGTTTTTTGGTAAGTTCCAATGCCATGGTTAACTTATGAAGCTAGGCAAATCTATTTTTTCTACATGTAAGAATTTTAAGAATTTTATGGTTAACTTAAAATAAAATCTATAGCGTTTACCTGCAAGAAAATTACATTCCAACTATAGGAGAATTGTAATCTTTTCTAATTCTACAAGTAGAAAACAATATTAAGTATCTTGTGATTGGCTTATAAATAGTATGTTGAACCATTACTAGATCATAGCTTTATGCCTTTGTGCTTCTTGCAGTTTCATAATGTTCGCCATGAAGATGCTGAAGGTTGGACAAGGAGATTCAATAATGTTATAAACCCATATATTCGTAAAGTTGTGAATCCTCATAATGAAGTGGTTCAAAAATGGAACAAATTTTTTTTCATTTCATGCTTGGTGGCGATTTTCGTCGATCCCTTGTTTTTTTTCTTACTATGGGTGCAACAGGTATGTTTATCTTGCTTTGTGCTCCCAAACTTATTGCTAATGGCATTAATGTAGTACAGTTCACAAATCATGCAGTTACATACAGCTCTGAAACCATGATTTTAGCAACTTTTAAACAGTTTTGTTAAGTTTTAGGGCTTTCAACTTTCTGTGTTCTAATCATGGATATTCTATTGCTGAGAGGGTCCATGATGATGTCATTGTCTGGTCGTGATTTTACTTTGATTGTATAGACCTTCCAGATTCCACAAGCAACTATTTGAAAAAGAACTTCCATAATAATTGCTCGAAAGCTTTCGTTTGTTGCTAAGATACTTCATCTGTTTTTTACTTCAAGGCTTTATTATTCTCCTTAGTTCATACTTTAGATTGTATTTGTTTTTTGGAATTACATGAGTTTCATTTTTGGTTGTAGGAAAACAAGTGCATAGCTATTAATTGGCCAATGACTAAAACAGTTGTGGTTTTTAGGAGCTTGACTGATCTCATCTACTTACTAAACATACTTCTTCAGGTACACTAGCTCCTTACATTAATCTGATTTTCTTTCCTTCTTTCTGGCTGTTGTTAGACCTGTCATCTCCATTAGTACTAATGGCAATCTTTTTTATTTTGAATGTAGAGATCACTTATTATAGGCTTTGTAGTAACACCACACTTGACACTGTTAAAGCCGCTAAAGGGATCATGTGAAATTTTAGTTGAAAACTTTTTTTCTAGGATCATAGAACTTTTTATGACACATGAGATTAAATTTAAAGGTGATGAAAACCGTAATGTCATATAAAACGACCCGGTGATGAAAAAAGCTCCTATAAAAAATGATGAGCTTGTCTCTATGCTCTTTTAACTATTCAACTATGATTGTGAAACTCCATTATTCTGTCTTGAAGCTCTTTTAAAGTTCAACTTTGACTGATATATGAAAATTATTCTTAACAATTATCAGTTCATTAAGACTCTCATTTATTTTCTGCAGTTTAGGTTAGCTTATGTTGCTCCTGAATCTAGAGTGGTTGGTGCTGGAGAGTTAGTTGACCATCCAAAGAAAATTGCCTGGCACTACGTCCGAGGATGGTTCTTTATTGACTTATTTGTGGTATTACCACTCCCGCAGGTTAGTGATTCATTCTCTATCTAGCGTGGTAGCTATTGACCTTCTAAATTTCACTTAAGATTCATTACATCATGTCATAACTATATTTTTATGTTTGAATAACAAACATCTAAACGTCAAATTCTGAACCTGGCCAAGGATGTGGAAATTAATTGTTTGTCATTACATGAATTTGGATTTTGGCGGGCACAAGGACAACACTAGGTCTTAGGCCCAACTTAGTTGAAGCAAGTCACTAAGTCTGATTGCCTTATATGGGGAGGATAAATAATGTCATCAAACTGAAATGAAGTCTTGGTAAAACCTGAAAAATGTGAAGTGTCAAATGCAGCCTCTAATGAGCAATGCTACGATAGTCACTTCATGATTGACTTTATGAACACTCTCCTAATCTTACTATAACTTTTACAACATATATATATATATATATATATATATATATATAGATAAGGTATTTCAAAAGTCTATCCCACAATAGCTTTTTGAGTGCAAAGAGAATATATAGGATTTGGTTTCCCACATTGGAAAAAGAAGACTTTTATCAAGTATTTATATAGTAAAACTTGAGATGGGATAGTAACCAACAAAAGAAGTAGAGTGAGCTCGAGCACACAAGGATGAGTCGAGTAAGAGGAAAACCTCTGATTCACCCCCCTGCGCTCAAGGCAACGCCTATACTCTCTAAAAATTTTATTGTTTTGTTAAAATATTTTGATGACCCTTAAACTGAAAACATTAAATTTGTAACCATTGAAAATTAAAATATTTTGTGTTTATTTTTTATAGCTATAACTGTCACTATAATTTAATTTTATAATGGCTATATTTTATATTATTGTAACAACCATTTTAATTAGCCTATATATACCATGCAGTTTTTTCAAACAAGACACAATCGAAAAAAACACTTTTCTCTTCTCCTCATTTGTTGGTTTTTCTACTTTCCAAACTGTTTCTATGTTGCCCTCTTCTGATAAGAAAGAACTTGTTGAATCCTGGAGGATACCTTATTGTTTAGGAAATATCCTTAAGGACAGTGCACAGGCACGCCTCAAGTTTCTATTTCCGTTCCTTACATTCATAATACTCACAACAATATGTAGGTGCCATCTATCTTTCCTACAATGAGGTTTGGAGAGTATCTGGATAACCACTTTCGAAGTTGACTATCCTTGCTGTTGTTATAAATTACATCGCAATAAATTACAAAACTAAGTGAGTTGTGAGAGTAGAACTAGACACACATTAGTGTGACTACTTTTAGGAAAAAATTAAATGGCAGGTAACAAGAAAAAAATAAACAAAAATTCATGTGTGGAGGGATTCACGCACGTATGCACCCTAAAGGCAAAAAAAAATCCTTGACAGGGAGACTTCCCTACATTATATCTAGACTTCTACAATTGTAGATTAGACTTCTCTTATTGTACATTAGAACACTTGTGATGTATTTGTTCATGTAATTCTATATATAATATTAGCATGTATATGGATGGTCCACATTGAGTGAGGCATGTCAATCCCTTAGATCTTTATGGTATCCGCCAACATTTCCTTGTCCTCAACCACCGCCACCCTTTTTAGCACCCATTTTTATATCAGTTCCATCCTCTCTGCTTGCAACACAATGCCTACTAATCCTTACACTGTCTTCGATCTGAGCAAAATATTAGAAATGACGTTGTAATCTTCCAGATTCAGTAAATTATGTCTTTTATTAGCACTGGAGTCTAATACCATATTCTTGGTGATCATGTACAGATCATTATATTAGTAGTCTTACCAATGGGACAGGGAGTCTCTGAAGCAAATAATGCCAAAAATCTTCTCCGAGCAGCTGTTCTTGTCCAGAATATTCCAAGGCTGTGTAGGCTTACTCCTCTCTTCATTGGCCGGTCTCCAAGTGGCTTCGTATTTGAGACAGCATTGGCGAACTTCATTATAAATCTTTTCACTTATATGTTGTCTGGCCACATCGTTGGGTCATGTTGGTATCTCTTTGGGTTGCAGGTGAGTATAATGAGCTTTATTTCTTTAAACATTTTCTTATCCTTTGAATATCTAGAAGGTTTTATGAACTTTGCTACTATGCATATACATTTTTTCATGAGTTCTCGCCCTCGATCTCCTCATAATATTCGATCTCTAGTTTTTAACCTCTGAAGCAATGATAGAGTGAAAGGAATATTTTGGTTTACTAGCATAACATTTCCTTTTCTTGTCACAGTATCATGGCATGGATCATATTGTTTTTCAGCACATTGCTTTCTTTCTCTTTTTGGCAGATTGAGCGAAATCCGAAACTAGTTTTGTAATTTGATGCGTTGATGATAGTACTAAAATGACTCCTCCCACTCTTTTTAACAGAGAGTTAATCAATGTCTCCATGATGCTTGCAAATATACTGGTTTTCAAGATCTTTGCATGGAATTTATAGACTGTGGACGTGGGAATGCAAATGAAAAACATGGGTTCCATCAAAATTGGTTAAACTGGAAACAGAACTCTAATGCTAGTAAATGTTTTCAAATGGATGGTCCGCCAACTGGTTTTGATTATGGAATCTATGCCAAAGCAGTCAACCTCACCGGCAAAAATATCATCACCAGATACATATATTCATTGTTCTGGGGATTCCAGGTATGTGAGCAATTTTATCTTCCATCTTTTTTTTAAGCTATTATGATGTGTTGAAAATTCCCTCCATAGAAAAGTAATATGAAACTTGCCGCTAAAATACTTCCTCCAATCATAATCTTCCATTTTCTTTTGTATAATTAACAAAATCCTTAAAAAACAATGGCACTTGACAGTGCGTGGGAGGTGCCTGAGCTCTTTGGGCGGTGTATGCAGCACCTTCCGGTGGTCAAAACTGCCAGCCCTTTTGCCATGTTGTTGGATGCGTCACCACATTCTTTTCCTTTCAATGCAATGCGTGTTGGACGCGTCACCACATTCGATATGAGTTTTTTTTTTTCTCACTTCTACTTTTTATCATTTTAATTTATTAATTTATTTGTGTCTGTTTTTATTATCATTTGACCTGATAAAAAAATAATTTTAATAAACAAACTCATTAAACATAACTAGGGGAAAGATACATGTTACAAGATCAAATATTTTGATTTATATTTTTTATTATTATTTGTTTTTAGTTATCATTAATGGTTATTTTAATGTGTTTACAGAGGTAATTCTTAATTTATTGAATTAGATATGTGCATAAGTTTTTCGATTTATATCTAGGAATTTGTTATGCAAGAAAATCTATGTATTTATTATTTTATTAGAAAAAAAAATTCAACCCACAACGGAGTGCGGAGTGAAGTTCAAATGACTAGTGGAAACAATGTGGTGTAATCAATCACTTTCAATGCACTTACTCTACACTAAGCTAAAAACACCTCCTTTTTCACTTGGTGGTGTTGCTTGAGTTTACAAAACAAGGTTTATTTTAACCCTTGTGATCTTGAAACTTTTGATTTCTTGGGCTACTTCTCAATAACTCTTTCATTTTATGCAACACACCTATTTGATATTATAATTGTGTCAATGTTGGTGCAAATTAAACTGTTTTTCTGATGACTTGTTGTTGTATTTTTAATTTTGCGAAGCAAATCAGTACTCTTGCTGGAAACCAAGTTCCAAGCTATTTTGTTTGGGAAGTCCTCTTTACCATGGCAATCGTTGGACTTGGACTCCTGCTCTTTGCTCTTCTCATTGGAAATATGCAGAATTTTCTCCAATCTCTTGGTCGGAGGTATAATTTATTTAATTTCTCCTCTCAAATCTCACCCAAAAGCCTTCAGTTGTTCATAATGACATGCTTTTTTGTTTTTTTTTCCATTCTGTTTTTTTGTTGAATGTTTGCTGGAGAAAACGTTATTATTGTGCATCCATTTCAATAGTGTTCTTATTTGAAAGCATGGATGGCCTAGGCTAGAGGGTGTGTGTCAAATGACTGAGGAAGAAATTTATAGGTTGTGCTTGATGAAGTAGTTACTATCCTGCGTTCATATTTAAAGATATTTTTCATCATTTTCTCTCCCGTATTTTAGATACTCTTTATATAATGATGGTTTCTTTCAAAATAACCAGAGGTAGGATCATTAACTTCACTGCTGAACACCTACTCTCAATAGAGCAAGCATCTGATGCAAAGTTCAATGTATTAACAAGAATGATAAATCAATCAGCACAAATGAAATTCTCTTTAGATAGTCTTGAAAGTGAATGGTATAAGACCTACTTAAATTTATTTTCATTACATCTATGGTTGACTCGATATCATCAACGAGGGAATCGTATGATGTTAGGAATTGCTAAATTTATTAACTGAAATCTTTGGAGTACTCTCATGTGTGAAATTTTAAGAATTCTCTACACATTTACAGCATGCTATGTTATTCATATCAATTGCTATATAAGTAAACTTTGATATGTTGATTAATCTCTATATATTCAAAAGTAAATGTAGTTCTTCCAATCCCTTTTTTATATCTTTTTTTAAACTGTTGGTTATTCTTCTGATATAAAATCACATAAGTTTAGTTGTTGAAAACAGTCGAAGAATAGGCTTAACACCAATCAGGTACTCAAAAGGTTAATCTTGACGACATGTGAGTTCATCATTACTAGAGTTCACTATCTTTAATGTAAACTTCCAAAGACAAAAATGGTGGGTGAGAAATTAGATAGATGCCTAAAATAATTACATCATGAGAAGAAAAAATTTTAAACTTCGATGCCAATTTTGATGTGGGGGCATATGATGCAATTCGTATTCACCAATTAGTTTTCTATTCCCAATTTGGTATTTACAAGTAGATTAGAATGCCATCTGCTTGAGTAATTATTTTTTATTAATTGTTCTCTGTTCTCCCTTGTAGGATGTCAGAAATGTCATTGAGGCAACGAGATATTGAGCAGTGGATGAGACATCGGTATTTGCCACAAAAACTAAGAAGGTCTGCTGTATATTCTTTTAACTTCTCATCTCTATCTTTCTACTGTTTTGGGGGTAAATTCCTTTCTTCCCGTCACACATGCGCGCGCGCGCGCCCTTCAATCATATATTTCTTGACATGATGGATTTTGTGATGAAATGTAATGAAATTCCATACACTTTTGAGGCTTTATGGTTTGGAGTGTCCAGTGAGTGAAACAGTGTCATCAAACTCCTTCATATCTTGCCTCCATATTTAATAAAGAAACCTTTGTTATCTCCATCAAGCCTTGCTTAGGAAAATGGAATTCATGATATTTTTCTCCTGGACCATTTTGCTGTGTAAAAGCAAATATTCTTTCATTTATGTTTTGCCTATTGCTACACCCTTTTGTTGTTTCCTTGCATTTCTATCTATAATATTCCTCTTATTTGTTTTGCGCACATGTAAGAATTTACTTCTTTCTATGGTCACATTCCTTGGCATATGTTATTTGGATCTCATAACATATATAATTGTTGTCATGTAGGAGAGTGTTAAAAGCTGAACGGTATCATTGGGCTGTTACTAGAGGTGTAAATGAAAGAATGCTTATGGAGAATTTGCCGGAAGACCTTCAGAGGGATATAAGAAGGCATCTCTTTGAATGTGTCAAGAAAGTAAGAAATGAAATATCCCAAGCCAATAAAAATGATTTGATATGTACTACATACCCATTGATTCCTTCAGATCATCAGTACTGATAACCTATTGAGTTAATTTGGCTGCGGGTTGCAATGAAACTCAATAGTTTGTCTCCACAAAGGAGAAAGACATGTTTTTTTTTTTTTATTATTATAATATCTATATAGACTTTCTAACTTCATAATCATAAACTTTGGACTAACCTACTATGCATTTATTTGTAAAATTCTGTAGGTTTCGATTTTTAACTTGATGGATGACCATGTCTTAGATGTTGTCTGTGAGAAATTAAAACAAAAAATATACATCAAGGGAAGTGAGATTTTTCATGTTGATGGTCTGGTTGAGAAGATGATTTTTATTGTGCGGGGAAAACTGGAAATCATCAACCATGATGGTACTGTAGAAGACTTATGCGAAAGGGGTGTTTGTGGTGAGGAACTTCTCGCATGGTTTCTTGAGCACAGTTCAGTGTCCAAAGGTATATCATGATTCTTAAGAGAATATTGATTTCTATTTCAGATAGACCATTTTAACTTTTAAGTTATTCTATAGCCAAACTTCCAATAGTTGGTGTTTGTAATACCATAAGAGCGTGAACATGAAATTTTGGTTCTTACCATAGATGGAAGGAAGACTTCTGGACAATGTTTGATTAGTAGAAGGACAGTAAGGTGCCTAACAAATGTAGAAGCATTTTCACTTAGTGCCGCAGACCTTGAAGAAGTCACCAGCGTTTTTGCAAGACACTTGCGCAATCCACTCATCCAAGGAGCCATAAGGTTATTTCGATGCCTATACATCTATTTTGCGCACATGTTTAATAAGTTTAGCGGTTTGACTTTGTTACAAGAAAAACACTGCATGCATGTTGATTATAATATCTTTGAGGTTTATGCATTCTCAAAAGGAATTGAAAGACAGTATCTTCCTCCTCCTTTTTTTTGAGTATGAAGGCGAGCTTATCGTAGAGATGCTTTATGAAAAAAATGCATTTATTGGAGAAAATTTCAGTTAGCATGCATTGGTGTACAAACATAGAAACAAGAATGAGAAAAGGGATGCTATTTTAGAGTTTGATTTGGCTGATAATTTAGGTTTTGTAAACACCTTTATTATTAAGAGGGTGTCTAATTTAGAAATATTTGAACATGAATGAAATAAATAGGCCGCCTTTCCTTCTCAAGAAGAATCAATCAAACATCATAGAATAATCACGAAATTAAAGCAGGGAAGTGCTCATGGTACTGGCTTAAACTTTCAGTGAAGGTGTTATTTAGGCTGTGGTTGTGGTTCTACAATCATAGCCTTGATTATTCTAAAGTCCCAACAGTATTAAAGTCTAGATGCAAGGATTCTAAAGTTAACTGTCAAGACCACTAGTAGCCAACACGACAAGCCTCATGCAAGGATTGCAGCTTAAACAGCTACCATTTAAGCAACCTGAGGTGGGGCTTTTAACTTCCAGTGAAGTTGTGATTTGAAATAAAGATAGAGCTGAACATGCTACATGGAAAAGTGAAACGTTCCATTAAAGATGTATGGTGTTTGCTGCAAGTAAATTCGGAAGGGAGAGTTTTAGTGTGCTTTCAGCATGACTTTTGAGTTATAATCAAAGATTTGATTCAAGTGAAAAATTGGATAAATTTCTTTTTAAATCAGTGGTTGCAAAATGAACTCTTAAAACAGCAAATGGTTTCGGTTGTTCATTCAGACTTTGTTTTGCTTTCTGTCTGACAGGAATCGATCTCCATACTGGAGAGCCCGTGCTGCTACCCGCGTTAAAGTTGCGTGGAGAGATCTGAAGAAATGTCCAAGGAATAGCAAGGGCGTTCAGTCAAACCATTCTTCAAATTCAAGGGTTTAGATATTCTTGTGTGTGTGGTTAGCGCATATAACAGAGTTAAATTAAGTCTTTTCATGTACTAAAACGTGGAAAATTTCCATGAAAATTGAAGACAACATATGAATTAGGAAACAATAGGAACGGAATTATGAATTGATGTAGAACAGGTTGCGGAATCATACATGCTCAAGAGGGATCACCCGAAATTCAAAGGCAACTGAATTTCGGCAACCGGGTCGTCAAAGTCGAAATGACGCGAAACTCACCCAGTCAATGCGTTTCGTCGTTTGCGGAAGAAATCAGAGCTTTGCTGCTGAACTCGACCCAATTTTGGCCAAATTCCATCGTTTCGGCCCCGAAATCATCATTTTTGCTATTTTAGGAATGTTTCGTTTTTGCAATAACTTTTGAATTAAGAGTCCGAATTGATTTTAGTCAATTGGTACTCTCTCATAATTCATAGGCCTTTCACATTCTGCATTTATCTCAAATTTGCCATTTATGGCAAATTTAATGTTTTATGTCCTTTCCTTTTCTGTATTGAATTAGGCTAGGGTTTTATCTTTAAGTATCAATGTAAAACCTGCAGCCGACTCAACTATCATTTTATTGAATAAACACTGAGTTTTATTGAGATTCAATTCTCGTTATTGTTGATTTACGGAATATTGACGTTGGTCATATTCCCTTGTGATTTTCTGCTGCGTCATGAATGTACTAGAAACCATATTATTAAAAAAATTATTTTTCTTGTACATAGATTTTCTCATATTCAAACCTGCAGTCAGCATGCTAACGTAGTTGGGTGTTTTCTAGATTATGTAATAAAAGTTTTTGGCGTGGTGTTAAAAGACTTGATATCTACATTATAGATCTCGGGTTCAAGTCAGGACGTGTTTATCTTATAAGAGTCTGGGATAGTCAGAATTTTACACACTTAACTCGGGCATGAAAGAAAAGAGAAGGATGGCTAAGAATCCTTACCATTATTACTATATACTGTAATAAAACTCTGCTACGTTTAAAAAAAAAATTAACGATCTTAAGAAACAGCACCAAAAATCTGCAATCAACAAAGCAAAATTGAATTAAAATCGATCAAAGCAAAAATACATACAACATTCTTATTCTTATTCTTACTAAAACAAATCAACTATATAACTGTATAAAATTTCACAATTTTTGAAAAAAATTAAATAAGAGAAAGATAGATAGTTCTTGATGCGTGCATGGCATATTGTATATTTAAAAGCATAATAGAAGTTAATTTTTAAAATATCTTTTACTTGAAAATACATTATTATTATTATTATTATTATTTAAATTTAAATTTAAATTTAAAAAATTCTTTTAATATTAACACAATTTAAAAAATACTTTTTATAAAAAATATATAATTGAACCAGAAATCTCAGTTATTCTGCAAATAATATAAGAAATGCAGTACCTAGTGCCTATATAAAATTTCACAATATTTGAGAAGAAGGTACCCCCGTCAAAGCAGACGGCGAAGCCAATTTGGAGGAAGATTACTTTATTGAAGAGTCAACCAAGAACAAGTCGTCATAGTTGACAGGTAATGGCTGGCATGACACAGGCAAGTTCATTATATTCTTGTCTGTTTCTTAGGAAGCTTTGTAGAATGGGCAACCAAAGCAAGCCAGTGGACCAAAAGTCATCCCAACTCTGGTTGACACATTCCTCAACTGAAGTCTTCACTGTCTCTTTCAAAGTCTCCCTCTTTATCTCTTCCATTACTGCTCTTTCAAGATTGAATTGCATTGCTCATTGCTATATGATGCAGCTTGGGATTTAGAATTTAATTTGGTTTTCTTTGCTTCCAAGTTGCAGCAGGTTTGTGCCTTTTTTGTACTTTTTTGTACTTTTTTGTTTTTGTTTTCGTGTAGTGAGTTCTGAAGTGGGTTTCAGCAGTTGAGCTTAAAAGTTAACACCCTTTGCTGTTCATCAGTGATTTTGCTCTTTTAAAGTCAAATTGGGTGTCTGTTCTTGTCATCCATATATGGGCAATATCTTAACTGCGCAGGAAAAACTAACTATAGAGTCTGCTAGAAGTCCTTTTGGTTAATGATGTTTTTACACAGCACAGAATCAGTTTATGATACATCAAGTGCTACTAGGTAGAATCACTGGTCAAATTTAACCTTTTGGGCTTGACTTAAGTAAGCTGAACTCTTCTTCAACGAAGGTTATAATCATGGGAACTAAACTAAACTAGATTTTTTCTGCTCGAACATGTTTGGCCCGAATGAGTTTTATTTATTGATCTCATGAATTCATCAAATCATTACGAGCATAGGAGCAACTGATTTTTCACCTTCATTTCTTATTTTTCTTCTCCCACCTTTCGTGATCCTGTTCTTGTTAATCAAAATATCCACTGTGTTTCTTCATGAATTTTCCTTCTGTAATTGGACATGCATTTATATGTATTGAATATTGATTTCATTTTCTGCTCCTTTGCAGGCTCTATCAATAATCAATGGCTGACCATGAAAAAGATGATGCACCAATGCTGTCAAACACACATCCAAAGTTAATTGATGAAGAGGTGGATTCTCGATTTTCACCATTTCCTTCCAGGACTCCGAGTGAATCAATTTCTATTACCGTGAATTCCATGGAGTCCTATGGTTTTGCCAATCGTGTTGGCTATACTGGTCCACTGCGTAGAGAAAGAAAAGCTCCACTGGCACAAATGAGCGTCCCGTTATATATCAACCGTAACACTGAAAACCTGTTCCCGGCAAATCATGGTGTAATAGCTCGCAAAAAGGTGGAACCCAAGCCAGAAAGCTATGTATCTTTCAAAGGAATGGATCAGAACAACCGGGATGACATAAATACCCACTTAATGAGGTCTGGGCAACTAGGGATGTGCAATGATCCTTACTGCACAACATGCCCATCGTATTACCATTCCAAAGATTCCAGGGTATGATTTTTACTGCTACTTCTTGTTGCCCTTCATTATACAAACAGGGGAACCAGTTTCTATATGGATTATGATTAAAACTTGTCATAAATGGCAATTTTGTTGCATATATTTTTGCTTGGTCACTTTTGTTGAGTAGTTCTATCATAAAACTAGGATTTTCTCCATCACTAGTTTAGTTTCATGATGACCTCCTATATTGTTATCAACATAGCGAGTATTGGACATAATTTGATTGCCATCTAAAGTGATGCGTAGTTCCTTAGTGGGATAAGAAACAAAAATCTTGCAGAGGGCTTCTCGTTTCCTTGACATGCTATCCCAAATTGGTTTCACTTGGTGAAAAGATGAAATCTTGAGAATTCATGACGTGATAAATCTCACAAGTCAAAATAAAAGCTGTAATGGTAATTGGTCTATACTCTCGAGGCTATTCTTGTTGGTGGTGACAGAGAGTGGTGGAATGGGATTATGATAATAGTTTTTGATGCTTTCATGAAGGAAAAACGGTGGCAATAGAGGTTGTACAGATCCAGTGGGGGTTATTGTTGATATTCTTCATGGTTGAAAGGTGTAATATGTCATAAGAGATATTGTGCTTAAGTTTCCTTTCATTTTGAGCAATCTTTTCATTTACATGATCTAATTGAAAAGGAAAATATTATATTGAGGAGCTTGATTTAAGTTCATATGGTTAGGTATTGGTTGTGGGAGTAATGAGTTTTTATTTATTTGCGGGGGACTTGGATTCTGAGCTCTAGTCGCATATGCTCTGCTATGTGGGTGTTGAACATTATAAAATGTACTTAAAAATGATGGTTCACTATAGACTTTTTTGTTGGTTGGGGAGTTGTGGTTTGTGAAGTAATCATCTCACTTAAAAACTTAAGCTATGAGGTGAGGCACCAGAATATGATTTATATTATTCTCTAATACACCCCCTCAAGTGAAAACTCTTTGGGCTTGAAACTTGCACATAGGTCCATACTACCTTGTGCTTGATTTTTATCAAATAGAATGAGAGTGGTGAGATTTAAACTCGCGACCGCTTGGTCAACAAGACTCTGATACCATGTAAAGGAACCATCTTACCTAAAAGCTTAAACTCTTAGGTGAGGCCCCAGAATATAATTTATATTATTCTCTAACATGGTTGAGTTTCAGATTCTATTTTTTGTATTGAATTGGGTGTTATCTATGTGCTCATTTGTTTGCATTCTTCTTTGCATATAGCCTAACTGTTTGGGAACCATTTAAGTTCTTATGTTGTTTTGGAATGTTCATTTGCATGAATTTGTTTGCAAAATCTACCATGGCAATCATTTAAATTCTTCCACGGCATAAATGTATGGCACGAAGCTCAAGGTCTGATCTTTGACATCTTGTTGGTTGGTTTTGAGGACTATAGCACGATGTAGGGGAAAATCAATGTTCAAGGAGGAGGAAGAAAACTAGTTCTCCTTTTGGCTTTTCAAAGTTCAAGATTTATTATACTCTTAAGGACCTAATATGATGGTTGTTAAGAGAATAGGTTCGTTTTGTTTTGGAGATTTTGACAACATATATGCATAAGGTGATGAGTTGATGCATTCATAAAATTTGACCAAAGTTGGCTATCATTGGTTTGTTGTCTAAGTTTTCCTAGTTTGTTTAGTTTTTTGGTAAGTTCCAATGCCATGGTTAACTTATGAAGCTAGGCAAATCTATTTTTTCTCCAAGTAGATTTGTAAGAATTTTATGGAAGGTGTTGGCTAGTTTCAAACCAGATCAAGAAGCAGTGTTTTCCTTGTGAGTGAATGCATCAAAGAGAATATTTATGCAACCTCTTTCAATAATTTTTCTCAGTTACATGAGCTTAAAATAAAATAAAATCTATAGCGTCTACCTGCAAGAAAATTACATTCCAACTGCAGGAGAATTGTGTATCTTTTCTAATTCTACAAGTAGAAAACAATATTCAGTATCCTGTGATTGGCTTATAAATAGTATGTTGAACCATTACTAGATCATAGCTTTCTGTCTTTGTGCTTCTTGCAGTTTCAAAATGTTCTCCATGAAGATGCTACAGGTTGGACGAGGAGATTCAATGATGTTAAAAACTCATATATTCTTAGAGTTATGAATCCTCATACTCATGTGGTTCAAAAGTGGAACAAATGTTTTTTCATTTAATGCTTGGTGGCGATTTTCATCGATCCCTTGTTTTTTTTCTTACTATGGGTGCAACAGGTATGTTTATCTTGTTTTCTGCTCCGAAACTTATAGCTAATGGCATTAATATAGTACAGTTCACAAATCATGCAGTTACATACAGCTCTGAAACCATGATTTTAGCAACTTTTAAACAGTTTTGTTAAGTTTTAGGGCTTTCAACTTTCTGTGTTCTAATCATGGATATTCTATTGCTGAGAGGGTCCATGATGAGGTCATTGTCTGGTCGTGATTTTACTTTGATTGTATAAACCTTCCAAATTCCACAAGCAACTATTTGAAAAAGAACTTCCATAATAATTGCTCGAAAGCTTCCGTTATTGCTAAGATACTTCATCTGTTTTTTACTTCAAGGCTTTATTATTCTCCTTAGTTCATACTTTAGCTTGTATTTGTTTTTTGGAATTACATGAGTTTCATTTTTGGTTGCAGGAAAACAAGTGCATAGTTATTGATTGGCCAATGACTAAAACAATTGTGTTTTTTAGGAGCTTGACTGATCTCATCTACTTACTAAACATACTTCTTCAGGTACACTAGCTCCTTACATTAATCTAATTTTCTTTCCTTCTTTCTGGCTGCTGTTAGACCTGTCATCTCCATTAGTACTAATGGCAATCTTTTTTTATTTTGAATGTAGAGATCACTTATTATAGGCTTTGTAGTAACACCACACTTGACACTGTTAAAGCCGCTAAAAGGATCATGTGAAATTTAGTTGAAAACTTTTTTTCTAGGATCATAGAACTTTTTATGACACATGAGATTAAATTTAAAGGTGATGAAAACCGTAATGTCATATAAAACAACCCGGTGATGAAAAAAGCTCCTATAAAAAATGATGAGCTTGTCTCTGTGCTCTTTTAACTATTCAACTATAATTGTGAAACTCCATTATCCTATCTTGAAGCTCTTTTAAAGTCCAACTTTGACTGATATATGAAAATTATTCTTAACAGTTATCAGTTCATTAAGACTCTCATTTATTTTCTACAGTTTAGGTTAGCTTATGTTGCTCCTGAATCTAGAGTGGTTGGTGCTGGAGAGTTAGTTGACCATCCAAAGAAAATTGCCTGGCACTACATCCAAGGATGGTTCTTTATTGACTTATTTGTGGTATTACCACTTCCGCAGGTTAGTGATTCATTCTCTGTCTAGCGTGGTAGCTATTGACCTTCTAAATTTCTCTTAAGATTCATTACATCATGTCATAACTATATTTTTATGTTTGAATAACAAGCATCTAAACGTCAAATTCTGAACCTGGCCAAGGATGTGGAAATTAATTGTTTGTCGTTACATGAATATTCTGGCGGGCACAAGGACAACACTAGGTCTTAGGCCAACTTAGTTGAAGCAAGTCACTAAGTTTGATTGCCTTATATGGGGAGGATAAATAATGTCATCAATCTGAAATGAAGTCTTGGTAAAACCTGAAAAATGTGAAGTGTCAAATGCAGCCTCTAATGAGCAATGCTACGATAGTCACTTCATGATTGACTTTATGAACACTCTCCTAATCTTACTATAACTCTTACAACATATATATATATATATATATGTTGTAAAAGTTATAAAAGGTATTTCAAAAGTCTATCCCATATTGGTAAAACACAATAGCTTTTTGAGTGCAAAGAGAATATATAGGATTTGGTATCCCATATTTGAAAAAGAAGACTTTTATCAAGTATTTATATAGTAAAACTTGAGATGGGATAGTAACCAACAAAAGAAGTAGAGTGAGCTCGAGCACACAAGGATGAGTCGAGTAAGAGAAAAACCTCTGATTCACCCCCCTGCGCTCAAGGCAACGCCTATACTCTCTAAAAATTTTATTGTTTTGTTAAAATATTTTGATGACCCTCAAACTGAAAACATTAAATTTGTAACCATTGAAAATTAAAATATTTTCTGTTTATTTTTTCTAGCTATAACTGTCACTATAATTTAATTTTATAACGGTTATATTTTATATTATTGTAACAACCATTTTAATTAGCCTATAAATACCATGCAGTTTTTTCAAACAAGACACAATCCAAAAAAACACTTTTCTCTTCTCCTCATTTGTTGGTTTTTCTACTTTCCAAACTGTTTCGATGTTGCCCTCTTCTGATAAGAAAGAACTTGTTGAATCCTGGAGGATACCTTATTGTTCGGGAAATATCCTTAAGGACAGTGCACAAGCACGCCTCAAGTTTCTGTTTCCGTTCCTTACATTCATATTACTCACAACAATTTGTAGGTGCCATTTATCTTTCCTAAAATGAGGTTTGGAGAGTATCTAGATAACCACTTTCGAAGCTGACTATACTTGGTGTTGTTATAAATTACATCGCAATAAATTGCAAAACTAAGTGAGTTGTGAGTGTAGAACTAGACACACATTAGTGTGACTAGTTTTAGGAAAATATTAAATGGCAGGTAACAAGAAAAAAATAAACAAGAATTCATGTGTGGAGGGATTCACGCACATATACACCACAAAGGCCAAAAATTATCCTTGACAGGAAGACTTTCCTACATTATATCTAGACTTAAACAATTGTATATTAGACTTCTTATTGTACATTAGAACACTTGTGCTGTATCTATTCTGTCATGTATAGAGTATTCATGTAATTCTATGTATAATATCAATATGTATATGGATGGCCTATAGAAGATAAAACACTGATATAATTTTGTGAAAGATCACCTCACTTTATTACTCAATATTACATGGTATATATACACATATAATCGACAGTGTACTTAGTGCTAGTTATTTGCTATTACAGTTACAATATTAACAGCAGTATTAACATCTCAAGCCATAACTCTCTGCTATTAACATCTCCAGTCATAACTCTCTGCAGACTTCAATGTTTGGTTGTAACATCTTGATGAGTTCAATGCTCAGGTGTAACTTCTGCAGACATTGAATGCTCGATGGTTTCATTTGCAGGTTCTGCCTTGATACGCCCCCGCAAGATTGGGCTTCCGTCGGCAAGGCCAATCTTGTTCCGTAGTTCATGCGTCCGCAGCTTAGACAATGGCTTAGTGAGTAGATTAGCAAGTTGGTCTTGGGTATGAACATGGCTGACTCGAAGATTGCCTTTTTGGACTAAATCACGCACAAAGTGTAGATCAATTTGAATGTGTTTCATTCGCGAATGATGGACTGGATTTAAGCTGAGGTGTGTAGCTCCAAGATTGTCACACAGTAGAATTGGAGAGGATGTGATCGGGAAGGCAAGTTCTTGAAGGAGATTGGATACCCACATTGTTTCGGATGCTGCATTGGCTAAGGCCCGATACTCAGCCTCTGTTGTGGACCTGGCAACAGCTCGTTGTTTCTTGGATGTCCAAGAAATTGGATTAGGTCCCAAAAAACTGATGTATGCAGAGGTTGATGTACGATCATCCACATTCCCAGCCCAATCGGCATCAGAAAAGGTTTTTAACACTGGTGAACCATGGCGCAGGATCCGAATGCCATAGAAGATGGTCTGTTTTAGATACCGCAGTAGCCGTTTGGTTGCTTTCCAGTGGAGTTCAGTTGGTTTGTGCATGTACTGGGAGAGTTTATTAACTGCAAATGAGATGTCTGGCCTTGTCAAGGAGAGGTATTGAAGGCTGCCCATAATCCTGCGAAATTCAGTGTTGTCCACAGCTGCACTACCATCAACTAGCCGAAGGGGTTCTGTTGTGGACAATGGTGTCAACACATCTCTAGCACCACTCATGTTTGTGCTCTCCAACAGTTCACGGATGTACTTGTGTTGGGTGAGGAAGAGGCCGGTCTGCGTGGGAATAACCTCAACCCCCAAGAAGAAGTGCAGAGGCCCCATGTCTTTGAGGGAGAAAGTATCACCCAACTGTTGAACAATGGTATTCACAAGTGCAGGATTATTGCCTGTAAGGACAAGATCGTCAACATAAACTAGCAGATAACATAGTGTGGAACCAGTGTGATAAATGAAGAGGGACGAGTCTGCTTTGGAGTTTTGAAACCCCAGCTGAGTGATGGCAGTTTTGAGGGCTGTGAACCAAGCCCTGGGTGCTTGTTTAAGGCCATAAATTGCCTTCTTCAAACGGCAGACATGATTGGGGTAGGTTACATCTCGGAAACCTGGGGGTTGCATCATAAAAACAGTCTCAGTTAGTGCACCATTAAGAAAAGCATTATGAACATCCAATTGACGTAGATCCCATCCATTCATGACTGCGATTGTAAGCACAGTGCGTATAGTTACAGGTTTGACAACGGGGCTGTAAGTCTCCTTGTAATCAACCCCGGGTCGTTGATGGAAGCCCTTGGCAACTAACCGGGCTTTGAATCGATCAATTGAACCATCTGCATGTCATTTTACCCGAAACACCCATTTACAGCCCACGGGTGAACAATTGGAGGGGGGTGGTACCAGATCCCATGTCCCATGCTTCATGAGGGCAGTGAGTTCAGTGGACATGGCTTCACGCCAGCGAGGTTGGGAGATGGCTTGTTTGACAGTTGTGGGTTCAATTGTCAGTGGGATCGGGTATTTGGACACGGTGTGGATTTGCTTGGGTTTGTAAATTTGATTCATTGAGCGAGTGATCATGGAGTGAGTACGGCGGGGTGATTGTGAGGGATGAGCAACAGAGGGTGCCGGTGAAGATAAGGGAGGTGGATCGGTGTCAAGGTGGGAAGATAATGGAATTGATTGTGCAATTGGAGAGTGTGTGGAGTGTGGCGAAGAATCAAAAGTAGAAGAGACGGGAGATGTGAAATTACCTGAAGAGGATGCAGTGATAGTATTTGGGCTTGCCGAGGACGATGATGATGTTGAGGCAGAGGGTGCCATTGATGGGAGCGCAGATGTCATCGGAGGGTGGAGAGGAAGAGTAGAAACAGGGTCAACATGAACTTGGGTGGGAAGGGAGACAGGACTTTGAGTTGACCGGGTTGGGTAGTTTTGAGCTTCATCAAACAACACGTGTCTAGAGATAATGAATTTTTGGGAATAAGGATCGTAGCACTGGTAAGCATTTTGAGTTGAGGAATATCCAAGAAAAATGCATGCTTTGGATTTTGGTTGCATTTTATTGGAATTATAGGCTCTTGTGAGTGGAAAACAGAGGCACCCAAATTTTTTTAGTTTTAAATAACTTGGGTTTTGGCCGAAAAGAGTCTCAAAAGGGGACTTGTGTTGGAGAAGTGGTGTTGGTTGACGATTGATAAGGTAAGAGGCTGTTTCAAATGCATAGGGCCAGTATGAGAAATCTAGATTAGCATCATGAAGTAGGGTAAGACCTGTTTCAACAATATGACGATGACGGCGTTCAGATACACCATTTTGTTGAGGGGTGTGCGGGGCAGTGGTGTAGTGAGTTATGCCATGTTGTAAGAAATATGATCTGAGGGCAATAAACTCACCACCATTATCAGAGTATAGGGTTCTGATTTTTTTTTGAAACCGGGTTTCAACAAATGTTTTAAAGTGTGGAAAAATGCTTGAGACACCGGATTTAGTCGCCATGGGGTAAAACCAAATGTACTTTGTAAAGTGATCAACAAGAATAAGATAATACCGTGAGCCATCAATGCCAGTATAGCTAGCAGGACCCCACACATCCGTGTAAATAAGTTCAAGAGGTTCATGACTTTTTAAACTTGTGGTTCGGAAAGGATGCTGATGTGTTTTATTAATAGAACATGGGTGACATAAAGATGAAATTTTTTTTTGTGACGAAATGGGAAGAAATTTTTTTTTGATAAGTTGATGAACAATTCTAAGGGAGGGATGTCCGAGACGCTTGTGCCAACCATCAATGGAAGTCCTTTCATGCATATAAGCAACCTTTGGGGATGTCATCATCGAAGTCGGAAAGGTGTAAATACCATCATTGCATGCTCCTCTTAGTAGTTTCGCCCCCGTGATCGCGTCCTTCACAAGAAAATGAAAGGGATGAAGTTCAATAAAGACATTATTTTGTTTAGTGAAATGATGAACGGAAATTAAATTTTTTTGAATATTTGGGACATAGAGGGTATCATGTAAGGTAAAGTTGCGAAGTGGGGATGGTAAAGTCAAAGAACCAATGTGGGAAACCGCCAAACCTGAACCATCACCAAGTGAAACTTCATCAGTTCCATTATACTCGGAGTGAATTGATAAATTGGACAGATCACCCGTTATATTGTGCGAGGCAGCCGAGTCAAGTAACCAATTATTGTTTTTTCTGGGGGCTGCAGTGGCACAATTAGCCGAGGCATTGTGAGAGTGAAATTGAGGGCAAGATCTCGCAGTATGACCCAGTTGCTCGCAAATTTGACATTTTGGCTGGTAACGCCGATTAAAGTTGTTGGTGGGTCTGCTAGAGTGATTGTTGAAGCATCGTCCATCACGTTGTCCTCCATTAGAGTTTCGGTTTGTGCTTGACCCATAAGATCCCCGGGACCACTGCTGGTTTCCTCTGTACCCATAAGGCTTCGTCTTAGTGTAGTTGGCTGAAACTACCAATTGCTGGGTTGTTGCATCAAGTCGTCGCAGATACGCCTCATGGCCAACCAAGAGGTCGTGCAGTTCTTCAAAGGTTAATGGCGATTCTCGGGCTCTAATTGGAGCCACAATTTCCCGAAATTCGGGTCCCAACCCATTCAACACATATAGGGTTAAATCATCATCTGAAATGAAATGATCTATGATGGCTATTTCGTCAGCCAAGGTTTTCACAGTATGAAGATAATCTGTGATTGATCGATGCCCACGCTGAATCAAGGTGAGTTCTTCCTTCAATTGCATAGCCCGGGTTCTTGATCGGCTAGCATATAGTGTTTTAAGTTTTCCCCAAGCTTCATGGGAAGTCTTGGCTGCAGCAATG
Source organism: Salix caprea (assembly GCA_964035475.1). Classification (NCBI taxonomy): domain Eukaryota; kingdom Viridiplantae; phylum Streptophyta; class Magnoliopsida; order Malpighiales; family Salicaceae; genus Salix; species Salix caprea. The sequence goes on from OZ037744.1 coordinate 28,748,772, forward strand.
AGTGGTGTGATTGCCGGTGATGTGGAGGCGAGAATGGCACTTAGGATCAGTTTATCCTGCCTGATCCAGTGAGTTTTGTTGGTGTCGCCTGAGGTATTTTCAGAGGGAACAGGGCACGGTAGTGTTCCTTCAACATAGTCAAGTAAATCATAGCCAATGAGAAGGGCTTCGAATTGAGCACGCCATTGCGGGAAAGTGGAGGGGGTTAATCTTTCGTTGATTTGTGCAGTGATATTGAAGGCAACAAGTGATTGATCTGCTGTGGAGGGAGGTTGGGTGTTGACAGTGAGAGCTGAGTTTTGAGCAGGGGATGAAGACATTTTGGTATGTTTTTTGGATCGATGATTCGTTAGAATTTTGAGAGCTCTGATACCATATAGAAGATAAAACACTGATATAATTTTGTGAAAGATCACCTCACTTTATTACTCAATATTACATGGTATATATACACATATAATCGACAGTGTACTTAGTGCTAGTTATTTGCTATTACAGTTACAATATTAACAGCAGTATTAACATCTCAAGCCATAACTCTCTGCTATTAACATCTCCAGTCATAACTCTCTGCAGACTTCAATGTTTGGTTGTAACATCTTGATGAGTTCAATGCTCAGGTGTAACTTCTGCAGACATTGAATGCTCGATGGTTTCATTTGCAGGTTCTGCCTTGATATGGCCCACGTTGAGTGAGGCATCTCAATCCCTTAGATCTTTATGGTATCCGCCAACATTTCCTTGTCCTCAACCACATCCACCCTTTTTAACACCCCTTTTTATATTAGTTCCATACTCTTTGCTTGCAACACAATGCCTACTAATCCTTACATTGTCTTCAATCTGAGCAAAATATTAGAAATGACGTTGTAATCTTCCAGATTCAGTAAATTATGTCTTCTATTAGCACTGGAATCTAATACCATATTCTTGGTAATCATGTGCAGATCATTATATTAGTAGTCTTACCAATGGGACAGGATGCCTCTGGAGCAAATACTGCCAAAAATCTTCTGCGATCAGCTGTTCTTGTCCAGAATATTCCAAAGCTGTGTAGGCTTACTCCTTTCTTCATTGGTCGGTCTCCAAGTGGCTTCATATTTGAGACAGCATTGGCAAACTTCATTATAAATCTTTTCACCTATATGTTGTCTGGCCACATCGTTGGGTCATGTTGGTATCTCTTTGGGTTGCAGGTGAGTATATTAAGCTTTATTTCTGTAAACATTTTCTTATCCTTTGAATATCCAGAAGGTTTTATGAACTTTGTTACTATTCTGGATCTCTAGTATCTAGAGATGCATATACATTTTTTCATGAGTTCTCGCCCTCGATCTCCTCATAATCTTCGATCTCTAGTTTTTAACCTCTGAAGCAATGATAGAGTGAGAGGAATATTTTGGTTTACTAGCATAACTTTCCTTTTCTTGTCGCAGTATCATTGCATGGATCATTTTCTTTTTTGGCACATTGCTTTCTTTCTCCTTTTGGCTGATTGAGCGAAATCTGAAACTAGTTCTGTATTTTGATGCGTTGGTGATAGTACTAAAATGACTCCTCCCACTCTTTTAACAGAGAGTCAATCAATGTCTCCATGATGCTTGCCATTATACTGGTTTTCCAGATCAATGCTTGAAATTTTTAGACTGTGGACGTGGGAATGTAACAAAAGAATATGGGTCTGATCCAAACTGGTTTAATTGGACACATAACTCTAATGCTAGCAAATGTTTTCAAACGGGTGTTCCGCCAACTGATTTTGATTATGGAATCTATGCCAAAGCAGTCAACCTTACCGGCAAAAATGTCATCACCAGATACATATATTCATTGTTCTGGGGATTCCAGGTATGTGAGCAATTTTATCTTCCATCTTTTTTTTAAGCTATTATGATGTGTTGAAAATTCTCTCCATAGCAAAGTAATATGAAACTTGCCGTTAAAATACTTCCTCCAGTCATAATCTTCCATTTTCTTTTGTATAATTAACAAAATCCTTACAAAACAATGGCACTTGACAATGCGTGGGAGGTGCCTGAGCTCTTTGGGCGGTGTATGCAGCACCTTCCGGTGGTCAAAACTGCTAGCCCTTTTGCCATGTTGTTGGATGCGTCACCACATTCTTTTCCTTTCAATGCAATGCGTGTTGGACGCGTCACCACATTCGATATTAGTTTTTTTTTCTCACTTGTATTTTTTATCATTTTAATTTATTAATTTAGATGTGTCTGTTTTTATTATCATATGACCTGATAAACAAATAATTTTAATAAACAAACTCATTAAACATAACTAGGTGAAAGATACATGTTACAAGATCAAATATTTTGATTTATACTTTTTTATTATTATTTGTTTTTAGTTATCATTAATGGTTATTTTAATGTGTTTATAGAGGTAATTCTTAATTTATTGAATTAGATATGTGCATAAGTTTTTTGATTTATATCTAGGAATTTGTTATGCAAGAAAATCTATGTATTTATTATTTTATTAGAAAAAAATATTCAACCCCCAACGGAATGCGGAGTGAAGTTCAAATGACTAGTGGAAACAATGTGGTGTAATCAATCACCGATGTCTCATCCACTGCTCAATATCTCATCCACTGCGCAAATTACAATGTTTTTCTGATGACTTGGTGTTGTATTTTTAATTTTGCGAAGCAAATCAGTACTCTTGCTGGAAACCAAGTTCCAAGCTATTTTGTTTGGGAAGTCCTCTTTACCATGGCAATCATTGGACTTGGACTTCTGCTCTTTGCTCTTCTCATTGGAAATATGCAGAATTTTCTCCAATCTCTTGGTCGGAGGTATAATTTATTTAATTTCTCCTCTCAAATCTCACCTAAAAGCCTTCAGTTGTTCATCATGACATGCTTTTTTGTTTTTTTTTTCCATTCTGTTTTTTTGTGGAATGTTTGCTGCTGAAAACGTTATTATTGTGCATCCATTTCAATAGTGTTCTTATTTGAAAGCATGGATGGCCTAGGCTAGAGTGTGGGTGTCAAATGATTGAGGAAGAAATTTATAGGTTGTGCTTGATGAATTAGTTACTATCCTGCGTTCATATTTAAAGATATTTTTCATCACTTTCTCTCCCATATTTTAGATACTCTCTATATAGTGATGGTTTCTTTCAAAATAATCAGAGGTAGGATCATTAACTTCACTGCTGAACACCTACTCTCAATAGAGCAAGCATCTGATGCAAAGTTCAATGTATTAACAAGAATGATAAATCAATCAGCACAAATGAAATTCTCTTATAGATAATCTTGAAAGTGAATGGTATAAGACCTACTTAAATTTATTTTCATTACATCTATGGTTGACTCGATATCATCAACGAGGGAATCGTATGATGTTAGGAATTGCTAAATTTATTAACTGAAATCTTTGGAGTACTCTCACGTGTGAAATTTTAAGAATTCTCTGCACATTTACAGCATGCTATGTTATTCATATCAATTGCTATATAAGTGAACTTTGATATGTTGATTAATCTCTAAATATTCAAAAGTAAATGTAGTTCTTCCAATCCCTTTTTTATATCTTTTTTTAAACTGTTGGTTATTCTTCTGATATAAAATCACATAAGTTTAGTTGTTGAAAACAGTCGAAGAATAGGCTTAACACCAATCAGGTACTCAAAAGGTTAATCTTGACGACATGTGAGTTCATCATTACTAGAGTTCACTATCTTTAATGTAAACTTCCAAAGACAAAAATGGTGGGTGAGAAATTAGATAGATGCCTAAAATAATTACATCATGAGAAGAAAAATTTTTAAACTTCGATGCCAATTTTGATGTGGGGGCATATGATGCAATTCGTATTCACCAATTAGTTTTCTATTCCCAATTTGGTATTTACAAGTAGATTAGAATGCCATCTGCTTGAGTAATTATTTTTTATTAATTGTTCTCTGTTCTCCCTTGTAGGATGTCAGAAATGTCATTGAGGCAACGAGATATTGAGCAGTGGATGAGACATCGGTATTTGCCACAAGAACTAAGAAGGTCTGATGTATATTCTTTTAACTTCTCATCTCTATCTTTCTACCGTTTTGGGGGGTAAATTCCTTTCTCCCCATCACACGTGCGTGCTCGCGCACTTCAATCATATATTTCTTGATATGATGGATTTTGTGATGAAATGTAATGAAATTCCATACACTTTTGAGGCTTTATGGTTTGGAGTGTCCAGTGAGTGAAACAGTGTCATCAAACTCCTTCATATCTTGCCTCCATATTTAAATAAAGAAACCTTTGTTATCTCCATCAAGCCTTGCTTAGGGAAATGGAATTCCTGATATTTTTCTCCTGGATCATTTTGCTGTGTCAAACCAAATATTCTTTCATTTATGTTTTGCCTATTGCTATACCCTTTTTCTGTTTCCTTGCATTTCTATCTATAATATTCCTCTTATTTCTTTTGCGCACATGTAAGAATTTACTTCTTTCTATGGTCACATTCCTTGGCATATGTTATTTGGATCTCATAACATTTATAATTGTTGTCATGTAGGAGAGTGTTAGAAGCTGAACGGTATCATTGGGCTGTTACTAGAGGTGTAAATGAAAGAATGCTTATGGAGAATTTGCCGGAAGACCTTCAGAGGGATATAAGAAGGCATCTTTTTGAACTTCTCAAGAAAGTAAGATATGAATTATCCCAAGCCAATAAAATTGAATTGATATGTACCACATACCCATTGATTCCTTTAGATCATTAATACTGATAACCTGTTGAGTTAATTTGGTTGAGGGTTGCACTCAGACTCAATAGTTTGTCTCCAGAAAGGAGAAAGACAAGGTTTTTTTTATTATTATTATTATAATATCTAGACTTTCTAACTTCATAATCATAAACTTTGGACTAACCTACTATGCATTTATTTGTAAAATTCTGTAGGTTTCGATTTTTAACTTGATGGATGACCATGTCTTAGATGTTGTCTGTGAGAAATTGAAACAAAAAATATACATCAAGGGAAGTGAGATTTTTCAAGTTGGTGGTCTGGTTGAGAAGATGATTTTTATTGTGCGGGGAAATCTGGAAAATATCGACCATGATGGCACTGTTTTACCCTTATGCGAAGGGGATGTTTGTGGTGAGGAACTTCTCACATGGTTTCTTGAGCATAGTTTAGTGTCCAAAGGTATATCATGATTCTTAAGAGAATATTGATTTCTATTTCAGATAGACTATTTTAACTTTTAAGTTATTCGATAGCCAACTTCCAATAGTTGGCGTCTATAATACCATTAGAGCATGAACATGAAATTTTGGTTCTTACCATAGATGGAAGGAGAATCAAGACTTCTGGACAGTATTTGATTAGTAACAGGACAGTAAGGTGCCAAACAAATGTAGAAGCATTTTCACTTAGTGCCGCAGACCTTGAAGAAGTCACCAGCATTTTTGCAAGACACTTGCGCAATCCACTCGTCCAAGGAGCCATAAGGTTATTTCGATGCCTATACATATCTTTTTTGCGTACATGTTTAACAAGTTTAGCGGTTTGACTTTGTTTCAAGAAAAGCACTGCATGCATGTTGATTATAATGTCTTTGAGGTTTATGCATTCCCAAAAGGAATTGAAAGACAATATCTTCTTCCTCCTTTATTTTGAGTATGAAGGCAAGCTTATCTTAGAGATGCTTTATGACAAAAATGCATTTATTGGAGAAAATTTCGGTTAGCATGCATTGGTGTACAAACATAGAAACAAGAATGAGAAAAGGGATGCTATTTTAGAGTTTGATTTGGCTGATAATTAAGGTTTTGTAATTATTAAGAGGGTGTCTAATTTAGAAATATTTGAACATGAATGAAATAAATAGGCCTCATTTCCTTCTCAAGAAGAATCAATCAAATATCATAGAATAATCACGAAATTAAAGCAGGGAAGTGCTCATGGTACTGGCTTAAACTTTCAGTGTGTTAAGGAACCATCTCACCTAAAAGCTTAAGTTTGTAAGTGAGGCCCCATAATATGATTTATATTATTCTCTAACACATACCCTCAAGTGAAAGCCCTTTGAGCTTGAAACTTGCATAGGCCCACATCACCTTGTGCTTGGTTTTTATTAAATAGAATGGGGGTGGTGAGATTCGAACTCGTGACCGCTGGGTCAACAAGGCTCTGATACCATGTTAAGGAACCATCTCACCTAAAAGCTTAAACTTGTAAGTGAGGCCCTATAATATGATTTATATTATTCTCTAACACAGTGAATGTGCTATTTAGGTTGTGGTTGTGGTTCTACAATCACAGCCTTGAATGTATCTCCATGCTAGGATCACAGTCAAATTAACTTATCATCCAAGGTTCTAAAGTCCCAACAACATTAAAGTTTATCAGCCAAGGATTCTGAAGTTACCTGTCAAGACCACTTTGATCTTGTAGTAGCCAACACGACAAGCCTCATGCAAGGATAGCAGCTTAAACAACTACTATTTAAGCAACTTGAGGCGGCGCTTTTAACTTCTGGTGAAGCTGTGATTTGAGAAAAAAGATCATAAAAGTAAAATGTCCCATTAAAGATATATGGTGTTTGCTGTGAGTAAATTCAGAAGGGAGAGTTTTGGTGTGCTTTCAGCATGTCTTGTGCATGAATTTTGAGTTTTAATCAAAGATTTGATTCAAGTGAGAAATTGAATAAATTTCTATTTGAATCATTGGTTGCAAAATGAACTCTTAAAACAGCAAATGGTTTCGGCTGTTCATTCAGACTTTGTTATGCTTTCTGTCTGACAGGTATCGATCTCCATACTGGAGAGCCCGTGCTGCTACCATCATTCAAGTTGCGTGGAGATATCGGAAGAAATGTCTAAGGAATAGCAGCAAGGGCATTCAATCAAATCATTCTTCAAATTCAAGGGTTTAGATATTCTTGTGTGTGTGTGTGTGGTTAGAGCATATAACAGAATTAAATCAAGTCTTTTCATGTACCAAAACTTGGAAAATTTCCATGAAAATTGAAGACAACATATGAATTAGGAAACAATAGGAACATAATTATTAATGTACTAGAAACCATATTATTAAAAAAAAATTATTTTTTTTGTACATAGATGTTCTCATATTCAACCTGCACTCAACATGCTGACGTAGCTGGGTGTTTTCTAGTTTATGTAATAAATGTTTGAGGCGTGGTGGTAAAAGACTTGAGATCTACATTATAGGTCTCGGGTTCAAGTCAGGACGTGTTTACCTTGTAAGAGTCTGGGATAGCAAGAATTTTATTCACTTAAATCAAGCATGAAAAGAGAAAAGAGAAGGATGGATAAGAATCCTTACCATTATTACTATATGTAAAGGAAATCACGTAGCTGAAGTTGTATTAATCTCTATCACTAGATTAATAGATTAGAAGATATCGCTATGTGATCTTTATCACATAGTTTACATATATCCTAGCCTACGTTGTACACTCCTACTTGTTTTACACTTCTGCAATCCTATAAATACAGGATGCACTGTCAATAAAGATTAAGCTTTTCTGTACAATTTTATATGGTATTACAGAAATCTTCTCTAACAAGTTTTTCTTTCAAAATGACTACATCACCAGGAACAATTTCTGTCAATAAAGAGACTACTCTTGTTGCCTTCAATGATGGGTCTTAATTACCTCTAAAATTGACCTCCACCAATTTTCCTGGAGAAACCATTGAAACAAGAAAAATGAGCTCAAGACTGGTGGTGATGGGCCTTTATTTCTAGAGACTGGTTTGTGATTTTTTTTAAAATAATTTTTATTAGAATTATATTTTTATAAAAAAACACGTGTTGAAAAGAAAAAAATCAAATTTATTACTAGTCAAAATTAATAAATATCTGACTAGGAATGTGTGTGAATTTGCTATTCTTCCCTTAACAGTTCCTGATGTGTGCATGGAGTATTTTATATTTAAAAGCATAATAGAAGATAATTTTTAAAATATCTGTTACTTGAAAATATATTATAATTATTCTTATTTTTTTTAAAATACTTTTAATATTACCTAATACCTATATAAAATTTCACAATAGTCGATAAGAAGGTACCCCCGCCAATGCAGACGACGAAGCCCACGTAAAGGAAGATTATTTTATTGAAAACTCAACCAAGAAGAAGACGTAGTACTGGACAGGTAATAACTGGCATGCGCATGACACAGGCAAGAACAATTAATTAAACAATTACACCGTCATGGAAAACAAGCCTTCTAGTATTACCTATATAAAACATCACAGATTCACAATATTTCATAAGGGGGAACCCCCGCCAATGAAGACGGCGAAGCCCACGGGAAGGAAGATTATTTTATTGAGAGTCAACCAAGAAGAAGTCTTAGTACTGGACAGGTAATAACTGCCATGACACAGGCAAGTTCATTGTCTGGTTTTTGAGGAAGCGTTATACAACACTAAACTAAAGTCTTCGCTGTCTCTTCCACAGTCTCGTAGAAGCTCCCTCTTTCACTCTTCCAGTACTGCTCTTGCAAGCTTGAATTGCTTTGCTCATTGCTAGATGATGCAGCTTGCGAGTCTTTAGAATTTGGTTTTCTTTGCTTCTAAGTTAAAGCAGGTTTGTGCCTTTTTTGTACGTACTTGTTTTCTTTTCTTTTGTTTTTGTTTTTGTTTTAGTGTAGTGAGTTCTGAAGTGGGTTTCAGCAATTGAGCTTAAAAGTTAACACCCTTTGCTGTTCTTCAGTGATTTTGCTCTTTTAAAGTCAAATTGGGTGTCTGTTCTTGTCATACATATATGGGCAGTCTCATCTAAATGCATAAAACTAGCTAATAAATTTGTGGGCTGATCAGGCAGGCCGGGTTGAACCGGGTCTTCAAGTTTTGTGCTTACAACTCCTTTGTCTTATGCATGGGCAAGAACTATAGAGTCTGCTGGAAGTCCTTTTGGTTAATGATGTTTTTACACAGCATAGAATCAGCTATATGTGTAAACTTCTTGGTGAAGATAGGATTTAAGAAGTAATTAGCTGAAGATCGACAATAGGATGCCAGAGAAAATAGTGGATGACATATATCTTTTGGGATTTAGAATTTAATTTGGTTTTCCTTGCTTCCAAGTTACAGCAGGTTTGTGCCTTTTTTGTTTTTGTTTTTGTTTTAGTGTAGTGAGTTCTGAAGTGGGTTTCAGCAGTTGAGCTTAAAAGTTAACACCCTTTGCTGTTCATCAGTGATTTTGCTCTTTTAAAGTCAAATTGGGTGTCTGTTCTTGTCATCCATATATGGGCAATCTCTTAACTGCGCAGGAAAAACTAACTATAGAGTCTGCTAGAAGTCCTTTTGGTTAATGATGTTCTTTTAATGATGTTTTTACACAGCACAGAATCAGTTTTTGATACTTCAAGTGCTAGTAGCTAGAATCACTGGTCAAATGTAACCTTTTGGGCTTGACTTTAGTAAGCTGAACTCTTCTTCAACGAAGCTTATAATCATGGGAACTAAACTAAACTAGAATTTTAATGCTCGAACATGTTTGGCCCGAATGAGTTTTATTTATTTATTGAGAACAATTTATTGATCTCATGAATTCATCAAATCATTACGGGCATAAAAGCAACTGATTTTTCACCTTTATTTCTTATTTTTCTTCTCCCACCTTTCAGGTTCCTGTTCCACTGTGTTTCTTCATGAATTTTCCTTCTGTAATTGGACATGCATTTATATGTATTGAATATTGATTTCATTCTCTGCTCCTTTGTAGGCTCTATTAATAATCAATGGCTGACCATGAAAAAGATGATGCACCAATGCTGTCAAACACACATCCAAAGTTAATGGATGAAGAGGTGGATTCTCGATTTTCGCCATTTCCTTCCAGGACTCCGAGTGAATCAATTTCTATTACCGTGAATTCCATGGAGTCCTATGGTTTTGCCAATCGTGTTGGCTATACTGGTCCACTGCGTAGAGAAAGAAAAGCTCCACTGGTACAAATGAGCGGCCCGTTATATATCAACCGTAACACTGAAAACCTGTTCCCGGCAAATCATGGTGTAATAGCTCGCAAAAAGGTGGAACCCAAACCAGAAAGCTATGTATCTTTCAGAAAGAACAACCGGGATGACACAAATACTGCTACAAATTCCCACTTAATGAGGTCTGGGCAACTAGGGATGTGCAGTGATCCTTACTGCACAACATGCCCATCGTATTACCATTCTAAAGATTCCAGGGTATGCTTTTGTTCTAATAGAAAAGATCTTATAGCTTCTGGAATTTCTGTCATGTTATCCTTGATTTTTACTGCTACTTCTTGTTGCCCTTCATTATCCAAACAAGGACCTAATATGATAATTGTTAAGAGAATAGGTTCGTTTTGTTTTGGAGATTTGACAACGCATATGCATAAGGTGATGAGTTGATGCATTCGCAAAATTTGACCAAAGCTGGCTATCATTGGTTTGATGTCTAAGTTCCCTAGTTTGTTTAGTTTTTTTGGTAAGTTCCAATGCCATGGTTAACTTATGTAGCTATGCAAACCTATTTTTTCTTCAAGTAGATTTGTAAGAATTTTATGGAAGGGGTCAGCTAGTTTCAAACCAGATCAAGAAGCAGTGTTTTCCTTATGAGTGAATGCATTAGAGAGAATAGTTGCGCAAGCTCTTTCAATAATTTTTCTTAGTTACATGAGCTTAAAATAAAATAAAATCTATAGCGTCTACCTGCAAAAAAATTATATTCCAACTGCAGGAGAATTGTGTACTTTTCTAATTCTACAAGTAGAAAACAATATTCAGTATCCTGTGATTGACTTATAAACAACATGTTGAACCATTACTAGATCATAACTTTCTGCTTTTGTGCTTCTTGCAGTTTCATAATGTTCTCCATGAAGATGCTAAAGGTTGGACAAGGAGATTCAATGATGCTATAAACTCATATATTCCTAGAGTTATGAATCCTCATACTCAAGTGGTTCAGAGGTGGAACAAATTTTTTTTCATTTCATGCTTGGTGGCGACTTTCATTGATCCCTTGTTTTTTTTCTTACTATGGGTGCAACAGGTATGTTTAACTTGCTTTTTGTTCCCAAACTTATAGTTAATGGCAGTAATATAGTATAGTTCACAAATCATGAAGTTACATACAACTCTTAAACCATGATTTTAGCAACTTTTAAGTAGTTTTGTTAAGTTTTAGGGTTGTCAACTTTTTGTGTTCTACTCATGGATATTTTGTCACAAACACCAAAAATCTGTGAAATTTCTTCTCTGATTTCTTGAATTTCAGAAGAGGAATTTCATCCTCTAAATACATGTACAAAACCCTAATTTACAGTCTACAATAATTGCTAGATATTACTGTTACAATTTGAAAATGCTATGATTTCTTGCCATATATACATTATTGACATATTTTATTGTTGAGAGGGTCCATGATGAGGTCATTGTGTGTTCGTGATTTTACTTTGATTGTATAGAACTTCCACATTCCACAAACACCTATTTGAAAAAGAACTTCCATAATAATTGCTCTAAGCTTCCGTTATTACTAAGGTACTTCATCTGTTTTTTACTTCAACGCTTTATTATCTAGGCATTTCATTTAATATTCTCCTCAGTTCATACTTTATCTTGTATTTTTTTTTGGAATCACATGATTTTCATTTTTGGTTGCAGGAAAACAATTGCATAGTTATTGATTGGCCAATGACTAAAACAATTGTAGTTTTTAGGAGCTTGACTGATCTCATCTACTTGCTGAACATACTTCTTCAGGTACACTAGCTGCTTACATTAATCTGATTTTCTTTCCTTCTTTTTGGCTGCTGGTCATCTCCATTAGTACTAATGGCAATTTTATTTTATTTAGAACATAGAGATCACTTATTATAGGCTTTGTAGTAACATAACACTTGACACAGTAAAAGCTAAAAGGATCATGTGAAATTTTAGTAGAAAACTTTCTTTCTAGGATCATAGAACTTTTTATGACACAAGAGATTAAAATTTAAAGGTGATGAAAACCGTAATGTCATATAAAATAACACGGTGATGAAAAAAACTCCATTAAAAGAGCTTGTCTCTGTGCTCTTTTAATTATTCAACTATGATTCTGAAACTCCATTGCTTTTGTCTTGAAGCTCTTTTAAAGTCCAACTTTGACTAATATATGAAAACTATTCTTAACAATTATCAGTTCATTAATACTCTCATTTATTTTCTGCAGTTTAGGTTAGCTTATGTTGCTCCTGAATCTAGAGTGGTTGGTGCTGGAGAGTTAGTTGACCAACCAAAGAAAATTGCCAAGCACTATGTCCGAGGAGGTTTCTTTATTGACTTATTTGTGGTATTACCACTCCCGCAGGTTAGTGATTCATTCTCTGTCTAGCGTGGTAACTATTGACCTTCTAAATTTCACTTAAGATTCATCACATCATGTCATAACTATATTTTTATGTTTGAATAACAAGCATCTAAACGTCAAATTCTGAACCTGGCTAAACCTGCTTGAGGATGTGGAAATTAATTGTTTGTCATTACATGAATTTGGATTCTGGCGGGAACAGGGACAACACTGGGTCTTAGGCCCAAGTTAGTTGAAGCAAGTCGCTGAGTCTGATTGCCTAATATGGGGTGGATAAATAATGTCATCAATCTGAAATGAAGTCTTGGTAAGAACCTGAAAAATGTGAAGTGTCAAATGCAGCCTCTAATGAGCAATTCTATGATAGTCACTTCATGATTGACTTTATGAACACTCTCCTAATCTCATTGTTGGTCATATATATGTAGGTGCCATTTATCTTTCCTACAATGAGGTTTGGAGAGTATCTGGATAACCACTTTCGAAGCTAACTATCCTTGGTGTTGTTATAAATTACATTTATCCTTGATGTTGTTATAAATTACATCATTATAAATTACATCGCAATAAATTGCAAAACTAAGTGAGTTGTGAGAGTCGAACTAGACACACATTAGTGTGACTAGTTTTAGGAAAATATTAAATGGCAGGTAACAAGAAAAAAATAAACAAAACATCATGTGTGGAGGGCTGCATGCATGTATACACCCCAGAGACAAAAAATTATCCTTGACAGGGAGACTTCCCTATATTATATCTAGACTTCTACAATTATAGATTAGACTTCTTCTTATTGTACATTAGATCACTTGTGTTGTATATCTTCTTGCAACACAATGCCTACTATTCTAACACTGTCTTCAATCTGAGCAAAATATTAGAAATGACGTTGTAATCTTCCAGATTCAGTAAATTATGTCTTCTATTAGCATTGGAATTTAATACCATATTCTTGGTAATCATGTGCAGATCATTATATTAGTAGTCCTACCAAGGGCAATGGGAGCCTCTGGAGCAAATTATGCCAAAAATCTTCTGCGAGCAGCTATTCTTGTCCAGAATATTCCAAGGCTATGTAGGCTTACTTCTCTCTTCATTGGTCGGTCTCCAAGTGGATTCATATTTGAGACGGCATTGGCAAACTTCCTTATAAATCTTTTCACCTATTTATTGTCTGCCCACATCGTTGGGTCATGTTGGTATCTCTTTGGGTTGCAGGTGAGTATATTGAGCTTTATTTCTTTAAACATTTTCTTATACTTTGAATATCTAGAAGGTTTTATGAACTTTGTTGCTATTCAATCTCTAGTTTTTAACCTCTGAAGCAATGATAGATTGAAAGGAATATTTTGGTTTTCTCGTCACAGTATCATTGCATGGATCATTTTCTTTTTCGGCACATTGCTTTCTTTCTCCTTTTGATGCGTTGGTGATAGTACTAAAATGACTCCTCCCACTCTCTTAACAGAGGGTTAATCAGTGTCTCCGTGAGGTTTGCCCATCTACTGGTTTTCAAGATCAGTGCATACAATTTATAGATTGTGGACGTGGGAATGCTAATGAAGAATATGGGTCTAATCCAAACTGGGCTAACTGGACGCAGAACGCTAATGCTAGTAATTGTTATCAAACGAGTGGTCCGCCATATTTTGATTATGGAATCTATTTCAAAGTAGTCAACCTCACCGGCAAAAATATCATCACCAGATACATATATTCATTGTTCTGGGGATTCCTGGTATGTGAGCAATTTTATCTTCCATTTTTTTTTTTAAGCTATTATGATGTGTTGGAAATTCCCTCCATAGCAAAGTAATATGAAACTTGCCGCTAAACTACTTCCTCTAATCATAATCTTCCATTTTCTTTTGTATAATTAACAAAAATTTTGAAAAACAATGGCACATTTTATGAGTTGGAGGTGGTTCAACCTTCTCACATGGCTAAGTAGTTATTACAGATTTGACCGATAGTATATGTTACCTTTTCTCTTTTTTTAGTAATAATAAAATTAAAAAAAAATAATACTCTCGACTAAAAGGTATTTAAGTTTTATTTATTTTTTAAAATATGGTGAAAAAATATATCTACCCTTTAGCCAAGGGATTTTTAGTTTCTTTACATTTTTTTTGTTAATTCAAAAATCATGGAGGGTAATCTGGTACATTTAGGATGATTAAATGGTTTTAAATTCAAAAACATTGTTGGCATATATTGTTCACTTGGGGAGGTGCTCAAGCTCTTTGGGCAGTGTATGCAGCACCTTCCAGTGGTCAAAATTGCTAGCTTTTTGTCGTATTGTTGGATGTGTCATCACGTTCTTTTCTTTTCAGTGCAATGATGCGTATTAGTGATGGTTGGTCGGTGTTGTTTTTTTTCTTTATTTTATCTCACCTCCCCATTTATAAAAAAATTATTTGTTTTTAATTTAGTCTTTAAACTCGAATTTGTCATATATTGTTTTTTTCAATTTGATATTTATTCTTTTTATTTCTATTTTTTTCTTTTTTAAAAAAAGTCTTATTGGTTTTCGATTTTATCCTTTAAACAAAATTTATAATGGATTATTTTTACTAGTTTGGTCTTTATTTTTTTATTTTGTTAAAGTTATTTTTATTTTCAATTTAACTCTCTAATTAAAAAAATGTAGTTGCACTCTAATTTATTTTTTATTTTAATTCTCACTTTCATTCTTTTAATTACCATTGGTTATTTTGTGTGATTAACTTTTTTCTTGATTTTATTATTTAGCGTTTGATTTGTTGGGGATTAGGCTTCTTGTTTTTTCCATATGTAGTACTTCCAGTCTAATGACCCGGATTATCGGTTTGAAAGGATAACACGGGTCAATATTTTTTTTGTCTTATTTTTTTTTTGTATCTCATCGTTCAATATTTAAAAAAAAAAATCATCATTCGATATTAGTTTTTTTCTTCTCTTTTTTATCATTTTATTTTATTAATTTATGTTTTCTTTTTTTATTATCATTTGATCTGATAAAAAATAATTTTAATAAACAAACTCATTAAACATAACTGGGTAAACGATACGTGTTGCAAGATCAAATAGTTTGATTTATATCCGTCTATTAATTTTTCTAATTTTGTTTTTAGTTATCGTCAATGGTTTTTTTTAATGTGTTTATGGTGATAATTCTTAATTTATTGAATTACATATGTGCATAAGTTTTTCGATTTATATCTAAACTAAGCTAAGAACACCTCCTTTTTCACTTGGTGTTGCTTGGTTTACAAAACAAGGTTTATTTTAACCCTTGTTATCTTGAAACCTTTGATTTTTTGGGCTACTTCTCAATAACTCTTTCATTTATGCAACACACGTATTTGATCTTATAATTGTGTCAATATTGGCAAATTAAGCTGTTTTTCTGATGATTTGATGTTATATTTTTAATTTTGCGAAGCAAATCAGTACTCTTGCTGGAAACCTAACTCCAAGCTATTTTGGTTGGGAAGTCCTCTTTACCATGGCAATCGTTGGAGTTGGCCTCATGCTCTTTGCTTATCTCATTGGAAATATGCAGAATTTTCTCCAATCTCTTGGTCGGAGGTATAATTTATTAAATTTCTCCTCTCAAATCTCACCCAAAAGCCTTCAGTTGTTCATAATGGCACGATTTTTTTTTTTTCTGTTCTGTTTTTTTGTTGAATGTTTGTTGGTGAAAACGTTATTATTATGCATCCATTTCAATAGCGTTCTTATTCGAAAGGATGGATGGCCTAGGCTAGAGTGTGTCTGTCAAATGATTGAGGAGAAAATTTATAGGTTGTGCTTGATGAAGTAGTTACTATCCTGCGTTCATATTTAAAGATATTTTTCATCACTTTCTCTCCCATTTTTTAGATACTCTTTATATAGTGATGGTTTCTTTCAAAATAACCAGATTTAGGATCATTAACTTCACTGCTGAACACCTACTCTCAATAGAGAAAGCATCTGATGCAAAGTACAATGTATTAACAAGAATGATAAATCAATCAGCACAGATGAAATTCTCCAGATGATCTTGAAAGTGAATGGTATAAGACCTTCTTAAATTTATTTTCATTACATCTATGGTTGACTCGATATCATCAATGAGAGAATCGTATGATGTTAGGAACTGCTAAATTTATTAACCGAAATCTTAAGAATTCTCTGCACATTTACAGCATGCTATGTTATTCATATCAATTGCTATATAAGTGAACTTTGATATGTTGATTAATCTTTATATATTCAAAAGTAAATGTAGTTCTTCCAATCCCTTTTTCTATATATTTTTTCAAAATGTTGGTTATTCTTCTGATATAAAATCACATAAGTTTAGTTGTTGAAAACAATCAAAGAATAGGCTTAACACCAATCAGGTACTCAAAAGGTTAATCTTGACGACATATGAGTTCATCATTACTAGAGTTCATTGTCTTTAATTTATAACTTCCAAAGACAAAAATGATGGGTGAGAAATGAGATATATGCCTACAATAATTACATCTTGAGAAGAAAAATTTAAAAAACCTCCATGCCAATTTTGATGTGGTGGCATATGATGCAATTCGTATTCACCAATTAGTTTTCTATTCCTAGTTTGGTATTTACAAGTAGATTGAAATGTCATCTGCTTGACTAATTATTATTTATTAATTGTTCTCTGTTCTCCCTTGTAGGAGGTCAGAAATGTCATTGAGACTACGAGATGTTGAGCAGTGGATGAGACATCGGCAGTTGCCTCAAGAACTAAGAAGGTCTGTTGTATATTCTTTTAACTTCTCACATCTATCTTTCTTGACATGATGGATTTTGTGATGAAATGTAATGAAATTCCATACACTTTCGAGGCTTTATGGTTTGGAGTGTGCAATGAGTGAAATAGTGTCATCAAACTCCTTTATATCTTGCCACCATATTTAAATAAAGAAACCCTTGTTATCTCCATCAAGCCTTGCTCAGTGAAATGGAATTTGTGATATTTTTCCTCTTGGACCATTTTGTTGTGTCAAAGCAAATATTCTTTCATTTATGTTTTGCCTATTGTTATACCCCTTTGTTGTTTCTTTGCATTTCTATCTATAATATTCCTCTTATTTCTCTTGCGCACATGTAAGAATGTACTTCATTCTATGGTCGCATTCCTTGCATATGTTATTTGGATCTCATAACTTTTATAATTCTTGTCATGTAGGAGAGTGTTAGAAGCTGAACGGTATCATTGGGCTGCTACTAGAGGTGTAAATGAAGGAATGCTTATGGAGAATTTGCCGGAAGACCTTCAGAGGGATATAAGAAGGCATCTCTTTGAACTTGTCAAGAAAGTAAGATATGAAATATCCCAAGCCAATAAAATTTATTTGATATGTACTACATACCCATTGATTCCTTCAGATCATTAGTATTGATAACTTGTGGAGTTAATTTGGCTGCAATCAAACTTAATAGTTTGTCTCCAGAAAGGAGAAAGACAAGGTTTTTTTTATTATTATTATAACATCTATATAGACTTTCTAACTTCATAATCATAAACTTTTGACTAACCTACTATGCATTTATTTGCAAAATTCTGTAGGTTTGGATTTTTAACTTGATGGATGACCATGTCTTAGATGCTGTCCGTGAGAAATTAAAACAAAAAATATACATCAAGGGAAGTGAGATTTTTCATGTTGGTGGTCCGGTTGAGAAGATGGTTTTTATTGTGCGGGGAAAACTGGAAACCATCGGCCATGATGGCACTGTAGTAGCCTTATGCGAAGGGAATGTTTGTGGTGAGGAACTTCTCACATGGTTTCTTGAGCATAGTTCAGTGTCCAAAGGTATATCATGATCCTTAAGAGAATATTGATTTCTATTTCAGATAGACCATTTTAACTTTTAAGTTATTCGATAGCCAAACTTCCGATAGTTGGCGTCCTTAATACCATAAGAGCATGAGCATGAAATTTTAGTTCTTACTACAGATGGAAGCAGAATCAAGACTTCTGGACATTATTTGATTAGTAGCAGAACAGTAAGGTGCCTAACAAATGTAGAAGCATTTTCACTTAGTGCCGCAGACCTTGAAGAAGTCACCAGCGTTTTTGCAAGACACTTGCGCAATCCACTCGTCCAAGGAGCCATAAGGTTATTCTGATGCCTATACATATCTTTTTTGCGGACATGTTTAATAAGTTTAGCAAATTGACTTTTTTTATAAGAAAAGCAGTGCATGCATGTTGATTATAACATCTTTGAGGTTTATGCATTCTCAAAAGGAATTGAAAGACACTATCTTCTTCCTCCTTTTTTTGAGTATGTAGGCGAGCTTATCTTAGAGATGTAAAATTTCAGTTAGCATGCATTGGTGTACAAACATAGAAACAAGAATGAGAAAAGGGATGCTATTTTAGAGTTTGATTTGGCTGATAATTAAGGTTTTGTAATTATTAAGAGGGTGTCTAATTTAGAAATATTTGAACATGAATGAAATAAATAGGTCGCCTTTCCTTCTCAAGAAGAATCAATCAAACATCATAGAATAATCACGAAATTAAAGCAGGGAAGTGCTTATGGTACTGGCTTAAACTTTCAGCGAAGGTGCTATTTAGGCTGTGGTTGTGGTTCTACAATCATAGCCTTCAATGTATCTCCATGCTAGGATCACAGTCAGATTAACTTATCAGATCAGTAGTTGCAGAATGAACTCTTACTGGAGATCAGTAGTTGCAAATTGGATAAATTTCTTTTTAGATCAGTAGTTGCAAAACAGCAAATGGTTTCGGCTGTTCATTCAGACTTTGTTTTGTTTTCTGTCCGACAGGTATCAATCTCCATACTGGAGAGCCCGTGCTGCTACCCTAATTCAAGTTGCGTGGAGATATCGCCAGAAATGTCTTAAGCATAGCATGAGCTTTCAATCAAAACATTCTTCAAATTCAAGCGTTTAGATATATTTGTGTGTGTGTGTTGTTAGCATATAACAGAATTAAATTGATAAGTCTTTTCATGTACTAAAACGTGGAAAATTTCCATGAAAATTGAAGACAATATATGAATAAGGAAACAACTAGCTATTACCCCGCACTCCGCTGCTGGAATAAATTTTATCTTGCCTCGTTTCAATATATATAATTTATTGTTTTGTATTTTGTTTTTTATTCTTTTATTTTTTGGTTTAGTTTTGATCTCTTGATTTTTTCAGTCTTTTTGAGATAGTTTTTAATTTTTTATTTGTATTCATACATCTTTGCTCTTAGTTTAGACTTTTAATTTTTATTGTTATTTATATTTGTATTAAATGCAGTCTGCGTTAAAAACATAGCAAATTAGCTTTGATGGTGTAAAATAAGAGCGAAACTCTCTATTATGCATGTATAATTAATTTTTTATTGTTAGTGATTTGTTATCTTTGTGTTTTTTTACATTTGTTTTGTCTATGTGTGTCTTGTTATATTTTTAGTTTGAAGTGATTTTTATTTAAAAGGAAATTAAATTTTTTTTTTTTTTTTAAGATTTATTCTTCATATAATTGTATTCAAAGTATTTCAAAATACTGAGATTAACTTAATTTGAGATTTAAAAAATATAACTTAGTTGATTTATATATTTTTTTTTAGACGTAAATATCAAAATATATAATTAGCCTCACATATTTGTAAAAAGAAAAAACCTAAAAAATAATTGCTATTATCCTTTTAAATGCCTTATCCATAATAAAATAAATATATATAAAAACTCAATAATCCAAAGTTTTGTAGGTTAATTATTTAGCTCAGATGTACAACATTATAAAAACAAATTAGGACCATTAACATTTGTTCACATGTTAAAAAATTTGGTTTTGTCCACAGTTAAGCGCAGGGCAAGGGGCTCGTTTATTTTTTTATTATAGATAATTTTGCCCAATTTTTTCACTCGTTTTGTCTACATGTGGTTTTATATTTTTTTTAACGCTATATCAAATCTGAAATATCATATATAAAAAGCTCGTAAAAGCCAATTTATAATGAAAGAAACATCGATCAATGAAATATTATTTATTATTATCCTATTATTATTACCATGATTATTAAATTGCTACAATTATTATAGATATCATTATTGTAAATAATCAATATTCTGATTATTATTGACAGTACCATCGCTGCCACCATTATTATTGTTATAATCGTTGTCATTATTATAATAATAAGCATTACAATAATCAGCACCAATACTTCTATTAATATAATTGCAATTATAATTAGTATTATGATTATCATTATTACAATTTTTTTTGTCATTATTGATATTTTCTATATTATTTTATGAGTTATTGTTATTATTACCATCAAAGTCATAATTATTAACAATATAAGCACTAAAACCATTATAATAAATTACACTTGCTATTATCATTATGATTAATAATGTCATTATTATTATCATGGTTATAACACCTAAAATTAGCATCACTATTACTGCTAAAACAATAAAAATTATTAAATTACCCAGATGAATTAAAAAAAAATTAAAAAGTCTAACAAAATAGGAAGCAAGAAAAATAAAACTAATACTATTATCATTATTGTGTAAATAATGGAGAAAACAAAATTACATCGAAGAATAAAAAATATTGTAACAACTTTAACAAAAGAGCAAGCAAAAAAACTAAAATAAATTATAAAACAAAATTAAGAATTATTAGCTGGAAAAAAAAGTATTTTACTTGAAGATAAAAAGAAATAAGAAAAAAACTAAAATAAAAAAAAAATATATCATTTTTTAAATGATCACAAACACAAACTAAAATTTAAAAATTAATTTTTTTCTAAAAAACACCACCTCAACAAAAGAGATTATAATAAAAATTAAAACCAAAACTAAGGGTGTATATATATAAATATGGATAAAAATAGGAACTATTTAGAAACATAAAAACAAAAAATAAAGAAATTAAAATAAAAAAAAATAAAAGTATAAGGGCCAAAATAAAAACAAAATATGTAATCAATTTTAATCGAAAGATAAAATTGAAAAAATCAAAACTATTGTACTGAAAAAGGAAATAAAATAAAAAATTAAAAGTATAAGGGCTGAAATAAAAACAAAATATGTAATCAATTTCAATTGAAATACAAAATTACAAAATTCAAAACTGTTGTACCAAAATTTTAAGGGATTTAACATCAAACCGAAAATTAAAAGAATAAGGATCGAATTGAAACCTCAATATATAATCAATTTCCATCTAGGGACAAAATTGAAACAAATCAAAACTTTCATAACAAAAATCAGGACCATAACAAACAATCAAAAGATGAGGACCAAAATAAAACACTCATAAACAGCGGGACTTCCTTGCACTTTGGCCTACAGGAGAGAGAAAAGGGAAAAAAAAAGTTCAACCGACCATCGGCACGTATCCGGACACCGTGTGATGCCACGTGCACCACCATGAGGTGGAGTACATGGCAGCACATCCATAAAGAAGCCGGAAAAACATTTTTGACTGTCTAAAGACGTCGCACTCGCCACAAGAAGGGGGGTGAGGCCGACAACCATCGACGAGTTTGGTACACGTCCAAACAGTAATCGTCAGAAAATAAAATAAAAAGGTAAATTATGTCAACACCCCTGAAGCTAGCACTTGTATTTTGTCTTATATGAGGGTATATATGTATTTACACATTTTCAAAAAATACTCAATGTCTGAAACACCCCCGCAGACAGCTTTTGTGTTTTGTCTTATTTGAGAAAAAGATTATTTTATTGTGAACTAAAAATGTAAAATTACAGTGACACCCCTGCTGGCAACTCTTGATTTTTGTCTTATTATGAAGTATTATGGTTATTTTACTATGCATAGAAACGTAAAAAATCAAAAATACCCCTGTATCGAAGGCTAAATTAACCATGCACAGAGAGATAAAATAGTAATTATACTATTAAAATTCACAATGAATTATGTCTATATCTACAATGAACGGCTAAACTCTTTTAGGTTTTTGTTAATAGGAAAAGAATTATGAACGTACTAGAAACCATATTATTAAAAAATTTATTTTTCTTGTACAAAATGCCCTCATATTCAACCTGCAGTCTGCTGAGGTAGCTGGGAGTTTTCCCAGGTTTGATTCAGGACATGCTTATCTTGTAAAAATATAGGATAACCAAAGCTTTACTCGTTTAATCCGGATTGAAAAAAAGTTTGTCAATCCATAATCCATATTGCTGAAGAGTGAAGATGCGACGAAAAAATAGAGTAAAATTCGGTATTCCCTTTGAGTAGCCGCTAGTGCCTCTCCAAACGCTTATAACATCGCTCCACTTTTTTTCTTTTTTTCCCATGAACGGACGTAATTGCTCTTGCAATTTGACCAGATTTTATTGCCCTCGGGCCTTGGCACCGTTGTATTCATTACCAATAATATTCATCACATTGCAATCATTTGTAGAGTAAAACTTTGTCCCAAAACACAAATCAATCACCACAATCATTCCTGTAGCAACACCTGTCATTGCTGTGTATTCGAAGTACAATGAGGATAACTAGAAGTCATCAAATATTGGCTCAATTATTCAGACTGTCAGGGTGGTTTGCGTGATTGTATCAAAACTCATGAGCACACCCAAAAATTGTCACCAGGGGAAGGGGAGAGAGACATTTACAAAAACCAGATCTAGTCATCTCACCTGTGCGTGCTGCTTGGTGGTGGGTCCCGTCTCCTGGTTAATTTGATTTGCATCTGCATCATTCACATTTGCTTTTGTTTCCGCATCTGCACCATTCACATTGGCTTTTCTTTCTACTTCCAATTTCTCAAGCAAAGCCCGTGTTTGCATGGCCTTCATCATATCCTTCATTGAATTCTCCTCCCCTTCAAGTTGTGTCTTCATTATAATCTCAGCTTGCTTGTTGATTGGCTTGAAGTAATCATCAAATGTGGCCTCCTGCACATCAGTAGGACATTATTCCAACCTTGGATGGAATCAGATAAAGAAACACCATCTGGCAGGGTGATGAGGGGACAAAAGCATAAATTTTAATTTCAGATTCATACATTCAAACAGGTGAAGATGATCATTGAAAAGCAGCAGTGAAAATGATTATTGAAAAAGCATCAGGAATATGATCTGGCAAAACTAAATAAGTAAAAAGAATTAGCTTTCATTTTGAGATAAAAGTCCATAGATATACCTCTCAAAATGTTAAAAGTAGAATTGAGACGCTGTAAAAATAAGGACTCTCTAAGGTTGCATTTGGTTAGAGTCTCAGGACAGAAATAATATTATACAAAAGAGACAAAAATATGTTTGATTGAAGGGATAAAGACAGAAACATAAAATAACTGTCTTTGAGACAGTATTCGAGTGAATTTATATACTTTCAAAACATGAAAGACAGTAGACATATCCTCTTTGCCCCCATTATTTTTGTCTCTTCTATCCTGAGACAATATCGGAATGCTGTCTAAGAGATGAAAGAAGTACTTTTGTGTACAAGCAATGTAAGAATTGAGAGAAAGATGGACTAGGAAAAAGAATGGGAGTAGGAGAAGTACATATTAATTGGATGAAACATATGCAGCAGGGAGGGATTCTTTTTACCCTCCATTTATCCCTCTAATTCAACATTGCTGCATTTCTCAAAAAATCTCTTCCTTGAAAACCACACCCCCTCAACATTCCTTGACTACTTCCCTTTTGGAAACCTCACCTCACTCATATCTTGTCTTTTATTGGACAAAGTCTCACACATATCACACTATGTACTCCCATCCTTAACTAACACGTGCATTCGAGCTTACTAAGATCACCCACTTCATCCCACGCCTATTCCAAGTCGCTCTTACTCTCTGCTTGGGCATTGGTTGTATTCACAAACAATCTCCCTTCACCAAAATTAAGACCCCAGGAGTCCCAAACATCAAGTTTTATATGAAAAGACTTATCCATTGTTCAGGTGTGTTAGAACATTATTCCAATCTGTTCATGTTTTCTCACAGGTATACTTCCCAAAATGAAATCATCACTTACCTAAAAGCATGTAGGTCAATGGAAGATTGTGAGTAAAGATAGTCATAAATAAGCATAAACTTACTACAGAACTACACATAAATATCATATGTTGTCTGGTAGCATTTCAAACCTAGAAATTTCTCAGCAAGCCTTAATGTTTAAACTTTTTCTCTATAAGGAAACTCAAGATATATAAAATACAGGCAAGTAGTTTGTGGGATTGCTCATGATATTGACAATGACATCAACATTATAATACTGAAATCACAAAAATAATCTAAAGAGACCAACAATTCAGTAAAATAAGATAAATGTATCTAAAATCTCATTGCTTACAATTTCATCTATCTTCTTGTTTACATTTTGCATTTCCTCAACCATTCGACGAACCTCTGATAATATGAACTGCTCAGGGATCTTTCTCAAGGCTTCCTTTCTTTCTTGTGCCTGTACAGAGAGAGATCTCATTAAGATGAAATATAATGTGGAAACAAATGATCGGGGTTTCAAAACAATAGGTGAGGACAATAAACATACAGGAAAGATAAAATGTGAATGGCAAGAATAGGACAGAGCAAACAGAAAAATAATAAAAAAGAAGTTTATGATATATGAAATTTGAGTCAAAATGTAAACAAACTAATAATACTTTGCTTAAACAGGATTATCAGATTATAAAAAACTGCTGTGAAGGAAGATCTTAATTGTCTACTCACAACATCAGGCTTTCAGATTTGCATTTAGTTGCCTTGGTTGAAATCATTAACTTTATTGGCTGTTGGGAAGTTTATATTAGCCTTCATTCATATAGAATGAAGCACAGGAAAAGTTGACATGGTTGAATTCTCCTGTTTGTTGTGCTTTTGAAACATTTAACTCCTCCAATGCTCTTTTACTCGTAGATCAGGTCTAGTTCAAAAGCGCACCTATAGAAGCAATAGGACTATTTCAATAATTCAATGTGAGGGGATGCTTATACAATTGAAAAGACCATACCATCAAAAGAATATAAAATCCTTTTCTATTAGCTTGTGACTTAGTTCCTCAATCTAATGCAGATTCTAGTAATCATAAACAAACATAATGTACATAATGCAAAGAAAGAAGAAGCATAGATTTAGAGGAAAATAAAGACCTGAACCCTATTGGGGGTCTTCAGTTTTAAAGTGTTATTCTAAGTTAAAATTATTGCTCAAGTTTCATCATCAACATCAATTTCTAACGAAGCTGTCTAAGACTATAAGCTTTTTATTCATCTTGTTGGTACCAATGATAGGAGGTGAAATAAGGGCCAAAAACAACATCAAGGAGAAAGATCAATACCGGAAAAGTATTACAAACACACCATTTCCATGGTTTAGAAGCCCTCAAAATGAAAAGGTTTATTGAGCGAAGAGCCGGAGGAACTTAAAAGTGCAAAGAAGATATAGTCTATCAGCATAATCAAACTTAAACAAGCTTAGTCTCAAACTGAACAAGAAGTAATGAGATAAAACATGCTGAAAGTCCTGCTTTTCAACATCACACACACACACACACACAAGCACACTCCTACACTTGTTTTACCATCATCAGACAATTATTTCACATGAATTGGTGCATAACCATCGATGTGTAAGACATTCTCTTGTAGGGTCCAGCATGCAGCTCTACCACTAGCAACATAGTGTTGCAGAATACCAAAAACAAATCATATTACATGAAGATAGATACCCATCAAACAATCAAATACAACTCCAAAAAACGATTCCACCAATTGAAGCTTTACATTTCCAACGCTTTTAGGCTACACCTGGAAATGTGTAAATCATCCAAGCAAGGATTTTGCATCTTATACAACCCAAAAACAAATTGCACACCATCATCTTCACCAACATGCTTGAAAAAATTATCCATTATTTAAAATGTAAGTACAGTTATAATTATATGCTACTCGCGGGGATTGCAGTCGGTGGAATTCACTACATTTAAGCAAAAATAAAAGGCTTAGGACAGCGATAAATCTAAGAGCACTATAGAAACCTAGTACCTGGCGGAGACGCTGCTCAAGTTGTAATCGATGGTTTCGGATTTTCCGTTCTTCGTAACCCGAAAGAACCCTGATATAGAAAAGGGCTCTTCTTCCAAAATCCATCAACCTCCTCATCTTCTTTATATATAATTCAGCTACAAACTCTCCACTTGCACCAACAAAATCTGCAACAATCACACCTCGTTCATCAATTAATACAAAGTCAGTCACTTCCAGATTCTGATTCCCTTCTCAAACCCATCCATTTCGATCTGGGTATTGTAAGAAGGATTCAAAGCACTTACTTTTTTCCATGGATGATCAGGGCCCATGGGTATT
Source organism: Salix caprea (assembly GCA_964035475.1). NCBI lineage: Eukaryota > Viridiplantae > Streptophyta > Magnoliopsida > Malpighiales > Salicaceae > Salix > Salix caprea. The sequence continues at coordinate 28,775,425 of OZ037744.1, forward strand.
GACTATTGACAGATGGGCCCGAATTTATCAAGCTCAGGAACCTATGGGCCTGGATTATACTAAGCCTTATAAGTATCCAGTTATTATGATTTTTTTTCTGGATAAAAATAATACGATTTCTTTGTTCAATTCAAAACCGAAAAGGGGCAGGAGTTGATGATGATTGCACACGTCACAAGGACAGAGGTGAAGCCGGCTGGTTAAAACATTCATGCACTGTGACTTGTATAAGAGATGATGCAGGAGACAGTAATTTTAAACCAGTAATAAATTGACACTTAAGCAGTTTATGCACCATGACGTCACCAATCATTTTCCTTGGTGGATATAGAAATATATATAAAAATTAATTTAAAAAAAAAACTTTTGAAACAAAATATTAAAAAAAATCACTACAAATTCATCTTCATTTTCCTGGTATAAATGAATTTGATGTCTTAATATATTTTTCTCATTTTCTCCCTCGGATTAATTCCCTATATCCACCCTAAAGCAGCTAATTGCCAAAACTCATAGGGCAACACCGTAATTTAACTTCCAAGGTGGTAATATTCATTAATTATCAATTAAATTTCAAACCTTTTAATCTTATCAATTTCACTCCCAATTAATGCAATCCACAATAGACAAAATCATCTCTCCACAAATCCACTTTCATGGCAGTAAAATGATTTCATCCAAGAAATAAGAACGAGTCCCTATTTATCCTTAAGGATAGTTTTAATGTTTTGTTTGATATTGTGTTTCAAAAGTATTTTTGAAAAAAAAAATATTTTTATTTTTATTTAAAATTAAAAAAATGGTATTTTTATATCATTTTTATGTGCTGATATCAAAAATAATTTTAAAAATATATATATATTGATGTATTTCTGAACGAAAAAACTTTCAAAAACAATCTCAATCACACTCCCAAACAGACACCAAATCATAGTGCATTGTTTTTTCAATATACAAATTGGATGAGATTTTTTAATGGATGGATGGATTTATTTATGATATTGCTTAATGTTATTATATTTTATCGAAGTGGATAAAGTCAAAGGGTATATATGTATGATTTACTGGCTTAATAATTTAGAGGCTAAATTGAGGTTTTCATTTATTTATTATGGACCAATTAATAATCTCATTTATTTATAATTTGGAAAGCCAAAATACAATACAAAAACTCATTAAAAAGTTTATAGACTCAAGCCAAATGTTTCCCATACTTGTTGATAAATCTCTCAGCTCATCAATATTTATTAATCTTCGCCGTCCATTTTCATTTTCTATGAAATAAAATAACATTGTTTTGAAAAAAATTCCCATGAATTTAATCAATGTTAATAGAAAAGAAAATAATTTAGAATAATCTTAAGACAATCGGAGTTAAATTGAAAGAAAAAAAATAAGGTTTGAGACTCAATTGAGAACGAGTATATAGTTAGGGACTGAATTAGACTTCACTAAAGTATATCTAAGACATGAAAGGGTTCTCATTTATGAACCAAAGGTAGTCTACTTCTTTGCAAAGTTGTGTAGTTGATATTGTAGTACAAATTATTTTAAAAAAAATTAATTATGAATTTATATATATATATATTGACAATGTCATATTAAAATAATCCAAAAACAGCTAAAAACTTAATTTGATGCTTTTTTATGAAAAACAATTTGAAAAATAAAATATATGAAATATTCTTGAATAGACAGGTAATTATTTTTATGATAACATAAAAGACCGTCACAAATCAATATAAAAAAATAATATTTATTATTTATAAGAGAAAGGGACAAAAAAAATTCTAATTTAGACAAGAATAATGTTTAATAAGATTTATAAAAATAAATATGCTGTGTATTTATACAGGTGGTCATTTAATATCACATATACTAACTAATAGACTCGATATTAAAAACAAATTGAGTGAGAAGCATTGGAAATTAATGGAATTTAAGAAGGGGGACGGAGCCGGTATTCCTGTTATCAATGTGCAGTGTAAGCATTTAAAAAATAATTTTGGAAAAAAATAAATAAATAAAGTTTACTTTTTTATTTTCTTCAAAATAATGTTTTTTTTTAGTATTTTTATTTTATTTTGATATGCTGGTATAAAAAATATTTATTTTAATATATTTTTAAACGAAAAACAACGATTATCACATTTTCAAACACCCACTATGACTCAAAGATGAACTTCTATGACCAGGAAATTAATAAATAAAAAGATATGTTCTGGTCTGTATTTAAAACCATGAAATATGAATCTTATTATTAATCTTAAATATACAATATTAATAAAATCAATTAAATGATTAGTAATGTATCTATCCATCATAAAACACCTTGCCTTTCAGTGTGTGTTTTGAATGTGCTTGGCATTATTGAAATGAGATGAGATGATAATTATGACCTGTATAATAGACTTCATTAGATTTAATAACTTTGTTTATTAACTATTTTTACTTAATTTCTTTGCATTCATTATGTGTCGGGCAATTTAAAACATAAAAAAAAAAATTCTTGTTTAATGAAACCTTTTTTCGTTATGATCTATTATGATCTATTAAAACAAATGATTTTTAATTTGGACCATAATGAAAACTATTATGAATTTGGGATTAATTTTATAGTTTAGTTCTTATTCTTTTAATTTCATCTTTCTACCCAGACTCAATGAAAAAATAGAAAATTAAAGTGCAAGAATTAAAAAAAAAAAAAAAAAGGGGGCAAAATTGAAAACAAATCTTTTAGTTATATATGTTGGTAATTGTTGCAACTCTGCTTTATTATATGATCATTACTAAAGATATTCTAGCCACCACATTTCAGTCCCTAAATTAAAGTAGAATTTGTTCATATATAAAAATACTAATTTATAATTTGTTCTCCGGTGAACGTATATATGACTCCATAAATTAGTTTCTGTTGTTTAAGATTAAGAGTTTGATTGAAATTTTTTAAAAAATATTTTTTATTTAAAAATACATTAAATAATAATAATTTTTAATTTATTTTAAACATCGATACATAAAAATAATTAAAAACACTAAAAAATTTAATTTAAAATAAAAAATAAATATAATTTTTTTTAAAATTTTTTTAAAATACAATGTAATTGCATATGTTTTAAGGCAACCAGATTTTGTTAGCTCGTGCATGTAAATGCATGGGCATGGAGCGAGCCAGGTGTAGCTATAACTACGTGAAGCTGTAAAGAAACACCACCAAAACGAATCACGTCAGCATATTGCTATGAACATTTAAATCTTCTTCCCTGTCGATCGCCACCAGTATTAATTCAATAACTACTTTAGGTTCTGCTGGTGAAGAGAATATATATATATATAAAAAAATTGGCAAAGCAATAATCAAATTTAATACAGCTGAAAGATGGTGGCGAATTAATTATCAAATTAAAAACCCCATATGAATGGACCATTAAAGTATTTAAATGATGTAGTTAGAAAGCATTATGCCTCAGTAGCTAGTTAGGTTAACTCTGTCGACTCTGCCATGGCTAGTTAACTCCATCCGTCGTCACAGTACTGGAAATTAATCAGCATGTCGGGTTTTTTTCAATAAAGGCCCGATTTATGTGCATGATTTTATATACAGGGTTTTCAAGATCATCTTAATAACCCTCCAAATTAAGAGTTAATTAGCTTTGTGGTATATAGCCTATCCATTAAACCGAAAACATTCTTTAGATGATGAAGATATACAGTATACTGTCCCGGGGACATAACGTGGTGACAAATAACTTGGGATATATCTTGTAAATTTTGAATTCGAGTCGAGACGTGCTCACCTTCTAAGAGTCTGGAACAGTTTGTGTTTTACTCGCTTAACCCGAACCCCAAAAAAGACCTAAAAGAGATGAGTTTCCTCGAATCTAAAATAAATAAATAAAATATACAGTATAACTAAGTTGTTCCAATCAATGTTGTGGTGACTACTCTATCTTAGATACATACCTTTTTTTTATGCAAGGAAACTTCATCCCCGGAAAGCTTATTTTTGTAAGTCCAGGTAAGCGAGTAAAACTCCTATTGTCTTAGACTCTTACAAGAGGTGTACGCTCTAACTCAAACTCGAGACTTTGTGTTCAAATCATAAGTCCTTTGTCATCACGCTAAGTCCCTTGGGGACATTAGATGCATATCGTTCCTAAAAAAAAAATGAAAGCTATGATCTTCAATAAGTAAAAATGTTATATATATATATATATATATATGAACCTTCAATATTGGCGTTAGAATTAAATAAGCAATAGAGCTATAGATACAAGCCACCAACCGCTTACCCATTGCTTAAAGGCTACGACATTGTGTTAATTTATTAGCTATTATGACTAAGTTGCGATGAGGTATTGAAATGGTTTATCATCTTTAATGTCAATGCAGAAAACTTGTATCTTATGGTTGCTATGATCGACTATCATATTGCCACGCAACTTAACGATTAAAAGGTTCAAGCCTCGTTGTCTAAATTTAAAAAAAGTCGACATTTTTTTTAATAATATCATATACTTAGTGGGTGTTTTTTTATTTAAAGTGTTTTTCAAATTATTTTTCACTTGAAAATATATTAAATTGATGTTTTTTAGATGATTTTAATAAAAAAAAATCAAAAACAAAATATGGGTAATTCTGATACATTGATTTCTAATAAAAAAAAAGTACTTGTAAATAGAATATTGCACAACAATACTAAATACTTATTTAATCTCTCTTGATATCTCAAGCTTTAATGGCATAGAGATAAGCTCAAGAATGTAGTTAGAAAAACTGAGAAATTAAAAAGCTACACAAAATGATTAAAAGATGGAATTTCACTTTCAATTTGAAACAATTCAATAATCCATCCAACATTATGTTATTGATATCTTTGGAACACCCAAATAGTTTCAAAAACTAATTTATTTGTGAAAATCAGAGGTTAATCGATGGCCATTTATGAAGGTTTACTCTGGAAGAATGTTTTATTAGCTAGCAATGTCGGGTGCTCAGCCAACCATTACATACTTTGATCAGTTCCATACGGACGACGTCGCTTGAAAGAAGGTCAAGGACATTTCCCCACAATAGAAGATGAATATTAATCAAGAATTATCTTAGGAATTGGTAATCGAAACTAGATTTATATGAACAAGCGTGCATGCACGCGCCCACACACTACAAGACTTGTCAACTCCATGAATCCAAGTGTTAATTACAAGCAAATTCGTAGAGGTGTCCCAAAGATGTCACATTTATCTAATTTCATCCTTTTTTTTATTTTAGCTAGATGTCACATTTTTCTTGAAACTACTTATTCCCTCAAAGGGGGGTAGTAGGGAGCCAATTTTAATTTAATTTTTGTTTAAAAAATGGTTGGTATATGGAGATTGACTGCCAGACAAAGATAATTTTAAGGATTAAATTTCAATTTACTTTTGAAACATTGTTTTATAAATCCCAACTTCCATCAATTCTTTATATTTAAAAAAAAAACATAAGAAACTAATAGATCCGGAGACTCATGACTTGACATTATATTTATCTCAATTAATCCTCCATATAATTATTCTTTTCTTAAAAAAAAAAAAAACAATCATCCATTAAGGGGTGTTTGACATTACGTTTTAATTTTTTTTTTAACTTTAAATTAATTTTTTTGATATTTTTATATTATTTAAATGTGCTAATATCAAAAATATTTTTTTTAAAAAATATTATTATAATACATTTATAAATAAAAAATATTTTCAAAAACAACCTCAATTACTTGTTGAATGCAAATAAATATCTGAACTCTTAAATAAAACCTTTAAAAAAATTCTTTAATTAAAACATTTGACTGCTGTCCCTCAGCTGTCTCCACCTCACCCTTATAAACACTTTTATATTATATACAACATACATACGATCCAGAACTAAATAAATATTTATTTGCAAGGAACAAGCAGTCTTGTTAAACTGAGTTTATGTTGGAAAGAAATAAAGGGGAAAGGGTAAGATAAAAAATGATTTAAAATAAAAAATATTTTTTTATTTTTTTAAAAGTATTTTTGAAATATAATGACAAACAAGACCTAATTAAATCAAATCTTTGTTAATGAAATTGCTTGTTTGTATAAAAACTAAAAATTACTCACTGCCTAGTAACAACCTCGACAAAAAAAAATATTTCCTTTTGGAACTTAAAGTCTGTGCACTGCTTATCCAGGTAATAAAATGGCGTGTTCTTTCTCTCAAAAAGTGTGTTTAGTGGAATTAGAGAGGGGATTTATGAGTCCAAAAACCTAAAAAAGAATACATTAAAAAATTATAATTTAAATTAAAAAATAAAAAAAAATCATTTTTTTTTCAAAAGTATTTTTAAAATATAATACCATACAAACCTAAATGAAATTACGAAGTCGAAACCATTAAAAAAAAGGGACCAAAAGTTTGGCATATGTCATTGTTTTTTTTTTTCTTTTATTTATTTAGTTTTTTTTTTTTACATTGGAGTTCCTTAAATTATCCCTGTCATGCAACTATATCTTATTTTATAATTATAACATTGATAACTAAAAATATGGGTATTCTACTCTAACCTGACACTATGGCTTTTTACTGTTTATTTTAAACAATGTATTTTTTTTTTATTGTCATCAAACTTTTAAAATTTATGATTTTATCCTCCGAATATCATTTTTTTTTTTTTTGCGTTTCTTTCAGTTTACATGACCTCCATGTACTGAGTTTTGTGGGATAGTAGATGATGAATTTGGATTTGATTTTGCAAAATTATAATTTAATTAGGATTGAAAATTAAAATTAAAAAAAGAACCAGATTACAAAAAAAAAAAAAAATGCCCTATTTAGATTTTTGTATGACAAACTTGAGTTGAATCAATCCTTAAATTTTCAATTTTTCTTACCATTTGGTCTTTGCTCTTTGAAAAATCATGTTTTGGCATCAAACATCATTTTCATTATATTTTAATTTTTATATTTTGAGATAGGAGAGAGAAAGTTGTTGAAGATTTAAAGAAGATAGAAAAATCTTAAATATCTATATTTTAGCCATAAAAAAATGATCTTTTAAGTTAATGAATTTATCTTCTCAAAAGAAGATCAATGGAAATAGTGTTTTTTTTTATAACTATGTTAGAAAAAGTAAAGTGGGTCCATTAATTTTTTTATCTGTTTCTTTTTCAATTTCATGAGTAGTTAAAGGGTGTTTTGGTGTTGATAATAGATTTATTGAGATTTATATGAGTTTTTATCTTTAACTATATTTGGACTTTGATTTTTTTGTCACTTTTGGTCACTTTCCAAAATAAACGACATGCCTCCCTAATAAAAAATGAGTGGAGGATATATCGTTTTCTTTTTGAAAAATTAAGAAAAAAGCATATTAAACGCACATGTCCTATGTTTTTTAACAATAGATTAGGCGTTCAGGCTTGACATGTTTGACGCATCATCTCTGGATTTTATTTTATTTTTACTTTATATTACTATTATTTATTTAAATAGTGATTAATGTACTCTTTCCTATCTTCAAAACTATTTGGTCTTGCCTTATTATTAATTAGTGATTGATCTTTCTACACATTAGAACAAATGAGAGTGACACGTTTGAATCAACAAAAAAAAGGACCAAAAGTTAGGCATTTGTCATTGCTAGTTTTTTCCTTTTTATTTTATTTATTCCTAATCTATTTGCATTTGAGTTTCTCCAATTTCCCCCTTTTGAATTCAACATGCCATGCAATATGCTCTAAAGATATACAAAATTATTCTAATTAACTATCAAATCCACCAAAATAAATTATTACATTGCCAACAAGATCCTATGCTTTAACGAAGAATGGATACTTATATTAATATTTAGTATTTGCACGTGGAGTTTTTCAAGCGCAGAATCAACTTCTCCTCGACAATAATAATAATAATAATAATAATAATAAATTTTATTCGCATGCAAAAAACAAGAAATAATACCTCGTTCCCTTGATTCCTCTCACGTGTATGAATTATATGATGGGCAAAATGCTTGCTTGGAAAACCCTAGCTTATAGAGACTCTCTCTCTCTCTCTCTCTCTCTCTATATATATATATATATATATATATATATATATATATAAACTTGAAAAGAGAGTAGAAAGTTGATATCAATCACAGGAAAGAAAGCGAAAGAGGGATTTTAGGGTTATGGTCCACATGATCTATATAAGAAAAAAATGGCTTCTAATGTGGGCCATGCTGCCAAAAATTTTGTGATCTTGTGGTGATCTAGCGGTGAATCGTGGACATAACTCGGTCGCTCCAAAAAGGTGCAAGGTTTGACTTTTTATCGCATTGTTTTGTAGTGTGCATGCACAAAAGGGGTAAGAAAATAAGAACAACTAAGGAATATTTTAAACTAGGTTGAAGAACAATTAAAACTCTCCTAATCCACTGCTTCCTGTTCGACAAATTTTATGTTGTTTGTGCTCTTATTACTAGATATATAATTGTGTTTTTTCAATTAATCTCTTTATTATGCTATAAATATTTACAAGCTGAGTACAACGAATTAAATTTCTTGGATTAATTGGGTCAAAATGCAAAGTGGTGATTTTTTTTTAAAATTTTGATGGTTTGATATAGAGAAATGAATATATAACATTAATTAATATAATAAGGAAGACCCTGTTGGTTTCAGAATCCTTGAATTTGCAGAGAAGAATTATATTATTTGATTGCAGCAAATTGGGCTATTTTATAGCCTTTACAAAATGGAAAGAAAATAACGGACCCACGCTTTACAAGCCTATAACGTGGCAACTAGAATAGAAAATAAAAAACAAACTTTATTCTCCCTGAAGACCAGCTCTTCCTAAAGACTAGGACTTCTTCTCTGACTTAAAGACTAAAACAATTATATCTAACATTCCCTCCCTTAAGCTAATGCGTCTGCACTTAGCTTACTTCAGTTACTCCAAGCATTCCACGAAGTTTCTCAAACTGCTCCAGCTTTATAGGTTTTGTCATAATGTCTGCAATTTGATTTTGAGAGTTGCAGTAGCTTAGCTCAACAATTCCTTCATTCACCAGGTCTCTTAAGAAATGGAATTTTACATCAATATGCTTGCTCTTCCCATGAAACACTGGATTTTTAGACAACTGTATAGTGGAGCTGTTATCACACATAATCACAGTACCTGATTTCTCTTCAATTCCAAGCTTTTCTGTCACCCTTCTGAGCCAAACACACTGACATGCACACAATGCTGCTGCTATATATTCTGCTTCCGTGGTGGAGAGAGCGACTACTGTTTGTTTCTTTGAGGACCAAGAAACAGCCCCTGACCCCATCATAAACACAAATCCTGATGTACTTCTCCGATCATCTAAATCGCCGGCATAATCACTATCTGTAAAAGCCATGAGGCTCAACCTGCTTTCTCCCTTTTTATAAAGAATTCCAAAATCAGTTGTACCTTTTAAGTACCTCAAAATTCTTTTTGCCGCAAGCCAATGTGACATAGTGGGACTGGACATAAACCTGCTTATTAAACTAACACCATACATCAAGTCAGGTCTAGTTACAGTCAAATACATGAGGCTTCCAACCACCTGCTTGAATAGAGTTTCATCAACCCGAACTCCTCCCTCATTCTTGGATAACCTTGTTCCTGGTACTATGGGATTTTTCACTGCATTAGCACTCTCCATATCAAACCTTGCTAACACTTCTCGAGCATATCTTTTCTGACATATGAAAATGCCATCTGCACATTGTTTAACTTCTACTCCAAGAAAATGTTTCATCTTCCCCAAGTCAGACATATCAAATTCTAGCATCATTGATTTTTTGAATTCATCAAACATGCTCTTATCATTACCAGTAAAGATCAAATCGTCAACATAAAGACTTACTAGCAATATTTTACCTTCTTTCGACTTTGTGAACAATGTGTGCTCACTAGGACACTTTTCAAACCCTTCACGTGTGAAATATGCTTCAATTCTGCTGTACCAAGCTCGAGGTGCCTGTTTAAGGCCATATAATGCTTTCCTCAGCCTGTAGACTTTCTCTTCCTCTCCTTTCTTTGTGAATCCTTCAGGCTGCTGTACAAACACCACCTCTTTAAGCTCCCCGTGAAGAAAAGCACTCTTCACATCAAGTTGAAAAACTTCCCAGCTGGATTGAGCAGCCATTGCAAGTATCATACGGATGGTATCAAATCTTGCCACTGGAGCAAAAACTTCAGTGTAATCTACTCCATGTCGTTGTGCATAACCTTTTGCCACCAGCCTTGCTTTAAATTTTTCCACATCCCCATTTTCGTTAAGCTTGGTTTTGAAAACCCACTTAACTCCAATAGGTTTAACTCCTTTAGGCAACACAGTGAGTTCCCAAGTCTGGTTCCTTTCTATGGCTTCAATTTCTGCTGACATTGCTTCTCTCCATTTTTTGCTCCGAACTGCCTCTTCAAACAAAACTGGATCATTTTCAGCCACCATCATTGCATTCAAGTTGTCATCTTCAAATAATCCCTCTCCTGTTTCATAGTCTGCCATCCAACTTGGTGCTCTTCTTCCTCGTACACTCCTTCCTTCAGTCAATTCTCCATGCGTATCAAGATTTGGCTCATTTGGAGGTGATTCTGTCAGGCTGCTACCCAAGCTGTTTGTGTTACTCTCGGAATTGTCTTCATAAATTCCATCATGTAAGTTGCTGTCAGAGTTGTCTGAAGAAGTTCCACCATTTTCTTCATTATTTTGGTCATCCTCTCCATCACTTTCATCTTCATCTTCCCATTCTAATGTGTCTTTCTTGATCTCTTCCTCTGTTCTGCCCCAATCCCATTCTTCTTCTTCTTCAAACACAACATCTTTGCTGATGAGGATCTTCTTTGAGACTGGATCATATAATCTCCACGCCTTGGACTCATCACTAACACCTAGGAAGACACATTTTCTGCTCTTATCATCCAGCTTGCTCCTCCTTTGATCCGGTACATGAACGTGTGCTATGCATCCGAAAATCCGAAAATAATCCACCACTGGTTTTTCACCATTCCATGCTTCTTCTGGGGTCTTGTTTGGAACTGCAGCTGTTGGGCATCGATTTTGAATATGCACACACCATCTTGCTGCCTCAGCCCAGAAAGCTTTAGGAACTTTCTTCTCAATTAACATGGACCGAACAGCATTCATAATCGTCCTGTTCTTTCTCTCGGCAACTCCGTTTTGCTGAGGAGTAAAGGCTGCTGTCAACTGCCTTCTGATGCCTTGTGATTCACAAAACTCTTTAAACTCCTTTGAACAGAACTCACCACCTCTATCTGTCCTTAAACAAGTTATGTATGCACCTAATTCTTTCTCAACACAGGCTTTAAAGCTTTTGAATATAGCAAAAGTTTCAGACTTTTCATGTAAGAAATAAACCCAAGCTTTACGAGTGAGATCATCGATAAAGCTTAAGATGTACCTTTTTCCATTATTTGACGCTGGCTTGATAGGACCACATAAATCCGAATGCACAAGCTGAAGTTGCTTTGATGCCCTCCACAAACTCCTCTTCGGTACAGACATTCTATGTTGCTTGCCTGTTAAGCATACCGTGCATATCTTCTGTGAAGATTTCAGAGAGGGCAAGCCAATCACCATTTTATTATAAGAGAGTGTTTGCAGTCCCTTGTGATTCAAGTGCCCAAAACGACAATGCCACATATAAGCTTCTTTCTCTGATACGTCTTCAGCTTGTAAGCATAGAGAATTTCCTGGTATTATGGAAACTGACAGATAAAACATTCTATTTCTGCTCATATCAGTTTGCATAATCAGTCCTCTCTTAGGATGAAATACTTTACAAGTTCCATCCTTAATTAAAATGGCTAGCCCCTTCTCTTGAAGTTGTCCTATGCTTAATAAATTATTTTTAAGCTCAGGAATGTAATAAACATCAGATATTACCTGAGTCATGCCATTCAATTTCACCCTTATGCTTCCTTTTGCTACCACTGCCATTCTCATGTCATTCCCAAGTTTCACTGTCCGATTAACAACTTCTTCCAAATCTGAGAACCAATTCTTGTTTCCAGTCATATGATTACTGCACCCCGAGTCAAGAAACCATACCTCTTCTTTCTTTGTTTGATGAAGCTCGGTGTAGGACATCAACAGTAGCTCATCTTCTTCTTCCATCTCAGCATAGTATGCTTTCTTTTCCCAGTTTGGACACTCATCTTGAAAGTGTCCCAACTTATGGCATTTGAAACATTCGATGAGTGCTTTGTTTAGAGGTTGTCTCCCTCTACCTCTACCACGTCCTCCTCTAAACACACCTCGACCTCTTCCTCTGCCATATCTATCTTCCTGAGCCACTTTCAGAACATGCTCCTCCTCTTGTTGTCCCTGCATTCTTTGTTCATGGACAAGTAGACTCCCATGCAATTCATCAATGCTCAAATTACTCAAGTCATTTGACTCCTCTATTGAACAGACGACATAATTGAATTTGGGAGTCAAAGATCTAAGTATCTTACTGACCACTGTGCTCTGCTCAATTTTCTCATCATTGGACTTCATCTTGTTCACCACAGTTAAGGTGCGTCCCACGAAACTGTCTACCTTTTCTCCTTCTTTCATGGCAAGTAACTCAAACTCCCTTCTCAAAGCTTGAAGTTGTGCCCTTTTCACCTTCGTAGACCCTTGAAATTTCTGTTTCATGGAGCACCAAATGGCCTTTGACGTCCCCTTGTCAAGTATTGTTTCCAGGATTTCTCTTCCAATTGCATGAAACAGGTAGTTCTTGGCCTTCATATCTTTGAGCTTGGCCTCCTCCACGGTCTTTCTCTGTGCTTCACTTGCAGTTGATGTCCCTATTGCTGGTGCGGGGATCCCTTCCTCCACCAAACTCCACAGCTCCTTGCTTCTCAAAAAATTCTCCATCGTCATTGACCACCAATCATAGTGGCCATCGAAGAAAGGGAAAAACTTGTTTGGGGTTGTCATTTTGATCTCTCTGTGTTTCACTCTCACTCAATTTTCTCACAATTTTGATCGCTCTGTGTTTCACTCAAACCTCTCACAATTGCTCACACACACTCTCACAATTACTCACACAGATCACTCACACACGCACTCTCTGTGATTCACTCGCACACACAATGTTGGGCTCTGATACCAATTGTTGGTTTCAGAATCCTTGAATTTGCAGAGAAGAATTATATTATTTGATTGCAGCAAATTGGGCTATTTTATAGCCTTTACAAAATGGAAAGAAAATAACGGACCCACGCTTTACAAGCCTATAACGTGGCAACTAGAATAGAAAATAAAAAACAAACTTTATTCTCCCTGAAGACCAGCTCTTCCTAAAGACTAGGACTTCTTCTCTGACTTAAAGACTAAAACAATTATATCTAACAGACCCCCCCCCCCCCACTTTCTTTTTTTAAAAAAAAAAGAAAGTCTCATTTCTGAATTTATGAGGTTAGAAAATAAAATTTACAAATTATTTAGAAGGAAATTTTGAGCAAATATGGATGAAATTAAAATAATTATAGGGTTAAATCACTCTAATTTTTCATTAATACACAACAATTCGAACCACTTAATTACAACAAAACAAGACATGCCTTAATGATATCTAGTGGCTAAATAATGTCAATAACACCACCAATCTCTAGCTTTCTTCGTGTCTATTCTTGCAAACCATTTAATAATAATTAAAAAAACCAAAAATATAACATCCCAATAAAAGAAAGGTAAACAAAAAGATTATGTTTGTCAAGAAACGTAATGAGACAGGAAAGAAAGCAAAATCACTCGCCGGAGATTGATCGCCAGATTCAAACTCCGGCTGACTAGCAGCCATGACTTCTTTTCTTTCCTTTTTCGTGACTTCTCCGAATACTTGTTTATTGACTTTTCATCTTTCTTTGACTTCTTTTTTTCTCTTTCTTTCCTTTCAAAAAAAGAAAAAGATAACCCCCTTCGGTTTTTGCACATCTGGCCATGACTGAGCAATGCATGTAAGAGTGAGGAAGAGAGAGAGTGTCTTAAATTTTAGAGAGAGAAAGAAAGAGCACCCAACTGACTCCCATCTCTCCTTCCATGGACTTTCCCTCGAGTTTGGTGACTCAGAATTTGAAAGCCCACAAGCCTGTTCCTCTTCAAACCCCCACTCACCATCAGTTACACACATTTTCACAATGTACCAAGCGCGATTTACTACTTACTACTGTACACTCCTACACCCTAGTAGGGTAACAGTACCATACTAGTTTTCTAGTAGTGTTTTAATGGGGGTGTTATTGTGTTTTTGAGAGAGAGAGAGGAGTTGGGGAAGCTAAATTTGAGCCCAAGATTTAATCTTTTTTTTTAAAAAAAAAAAAATCTCTCTCCTTAACTCACTCTCAAATCATGGCAAATTCTTTGACATTCCAGCTGTTTCTCTCCTTGTGATATGATATGTTAGTGGCCTTTTTAGGCCTTGAAAAACCAAATGCTTAGACCCCTCTCAACTTCTCTTCAAACCGAAGAAAATAAAAATCATGAACTCCCTTTTTTCTTTGAACTATACTGGAATACTATTGTAGAACTGGACAGGCATGCGATATTGCATGAACTATTATTCTTGAAAGACTCTTTCTTTGCGGTATAGACGACTGCCTAATAGCCTCTTCCTCTTCTACTTTCTGTTGTTGTTTATAAAGAAAGACTTTTTTTTTTGTGGGGGGGGGGGAAGAATGGAGTATGGCAGTGCTGGAGGAGGGAGTGGTGGCGGCGGCGGGGACCATGACTCCTCTGACCCTCAAAGAAGGAAGAAGCGTTATCACCGCCACACTGCTCACCAGATTCAGAAGTTGGAATCGTAAGCACTCTTTGACATTGCAATCTCTTTGTTTTTTGTCAATCATGCATTTCTCTGATAATCAGTGATGTTGCTTCTGTGGGACATATAACGTGTGTGTAATGTTGCTTGTAAGTATCGGTGTTTTTGGGTTGTTAATACTTTGATTTTTTTGGCTGCTGCTGCTTGAAATGTGTGGGGATG
This sequence comes from Salix caprea, assembly GCA_964035475.1. Classification (NCBI taxonomy): domain Eukaryota; kingdom Viridiplantae; phylum Streptophyta; class Magnoliopsida; order Malpighiales; family Salicaceae; genus Salix; species Salix caprea. The sequence continues at coordinate 28,790,442 of OZ037744.1, forward strand.
AAGAATGTTTAAGGAGTATCCACACCCAGATGAGAAACAAAGGTTACAGTTAAGTAGAGAGTTGGGTTTGGCACCAAGACAGATCAAGTTTTGGTTCCAAAACAGGAGGACCCAGATGAAGGTGAATTAAAGATTAGCATTTTGTTTGTCTCTTTGTTTTGTTTTTAATTGAATTTTGTTGAGACAATTAAAAGGTTGTTTTGTTGTTGTTGGAAAATGATCCAGGCTCAACATGAAAGAGCAGATAACAGTACTCTTCGAGCTGAGAATGATAAGATCCGGTGTGAGAATATAGCCATTAGAGAGGCGCTCAAGAATATTATTTGCCCCTCTTGTGGGGCTCCTCCCGTTGCGGAGGACTCCTATTTTGACGAACAGAAATTAAGAATCGAGAATGCTCAATTGAAAGAAGAGGTTTGCTTCTGTGTTTTGAGTACTCTCTATATTTGCAGTTTTTTAATTTTAATTTTCCATGCATAATTTGTGGAATGTTTTGCTAATTGTTGGTTGATTGTTGCAGCTTGATCGAGTTTCTAGCATTGCTGCTAAATACATAGGGAGACCAATTTCCCAACTCCCTCCGGTGCAACCCGTTCACATTTCTTCATTGGATTTATCGATGGGGAATTTTGGTGGCCAAGGTCTTGGTGGTCCTTCACTTGATATTGATCTTGATCTTATCCCGACTAACTCAAATTTAGCTTTTCAACCTCCTGGCATTTCCGACATGGACAAGTCTTTCATGACTGATGTTGCTGCAAACGCTATGGAGGAACTGTTGAGGCTTTTGCAAACTAATGAACCTTTATGGATGAAATCGACCACTGATGGGAGAGATGTTCTTAATATCGATAGCCACCAAAGGATCTTTCCAAGGGCTATGAGTCACTTAAAGAATCCCAACGTTCGAATTGAATCGTCCCGAGATTCAGGCGTTGTTATCATGAATGGTGTAGCCTTGGTTGACATGTTTATGGATTCAGTAAGTCTTTTTCTTAGTCTCTAACGATAAATATTTTTGGACCCCCAGAATATCTTAATTATCAAGGGTGTTACTGAGTGTCATCACTGATTGGAGCTTGCAGAACAAGTGGGTAGAATCATTTCCCACTATCGTCTCTGTGGCAAAGACCATTGAAGTCATTTCATCTGGAATGTTGGGTAGTCACAGTGGTTCCTTGCAACTGGTAAAGAAAAGGAGCTTTAAAACTCTTTCCTTTTTTTTGTTTCAGCATTTGCTTGGAGAATGACTTATCATATGAGACATGCTTCTTGCAGATGTATGAAGAGTTGCAGGTGCTTTCACCCCTGGTTCCATCTCGGGAATTCTGTATCCTCCGGTATTGTCAGCAAATTGAGCAAGGCATGTGGGCAATTGTTAGTGTTTCATATGATATTCCACAGTTTGCTTCCCAATTTCGATGTCACAGGCTTCCCTCGGGATGCTTGATTCAGGATATGCCTAATGGATACTCAAAGGTTGTCTAGTTGCTCCTGAGAATTTCTTTATGTGATCACTTTGTTGTTTCGATTTCAAAATAGTGAAAGTTGTAGAACTATTTTTTGCGCAACTTATTCACCTGAAGTGCGAAACAGGTTACTTGGGTGGAACATGTAGAGATAGAAGACAAAGCCCCAACCCATCAGCTTTATAGGGATCTCATTCACAGTGGTATGGCCTTCGGAGCAGAACGGTGGCTTGCTACACTGCAAAGGATGTGCGAAAGGGTGGCATGTCAAATGGTGTCAGGAAGCTCAACTCGAGATCTTGGAGGAAGTAAGTTTAGTGCCATAATCACATCCTTTTATTTCTTAATCACGAGATTAACTGGATATTTCATTTTCCAGTAATCCCATCACCAGAAGGTAAGAGAAGTATGATGAAACTTGGCCAAAGAATGGTCAGCAGTTTCTGCTCTAGCATAAGCACATCAACCAGCCACCGATGGAGCACACTATCTGGGTTGCATGATGCTGGAGTTCGAATTACACTCCATAAGAACACGGATCCTGGCCAACCTAATGGTGTAGTTCTAAGTGCAGCTACTACATTTTCGCTTCCAGTATCTCCTCAAAATGTCTTCAATTTCTTCAAGGATGAAAAGACTCGACCACAGGTAACATCAATTTTGAAATTGAAAGTGGAATGATTCATGGCATGTTCAATTGCTGTAAAATATTTCATTGATTAATTTCTTTCTGATATTTTGCCTCTGGTTTTGTTACTCTTTAGTGGGATGTTCTCTCTAGTGGCAATGCAGTCCAAGAAGTTGCCCATATTGCAAATGGGTCGCATCCCGGGAACTGCATATCTGTTCTTCGAGTAAGGCTATCTCAGTTCACCTCTTGCTCTATCTTTTATAGTGAATTGTTTCACTTTATGAAGTAAAATGCATGCTTAATGACATTAACCACTTTATAATATTCTGCAATAGGCCTACAACACTAGTCAGAACAACATGTTAATACTTCAAGAGAGCTGCATCGACTCGTCAGGTTCACTTGTAGTCTATTGTCCTGTCGATCTACCGGCTATCAACATCGCAATGAGCGGGGAGGACCCTTCTTATATACCTCTTCTGCCATCAGGATTCACCATATCACCTGATGGTTATCCTGACCAAGGAGATGGTGCATCTACAAGCTCTAATACACAAGGAAGCATGGCTAGGTCGAGTGGTTCACTAATCACAGTAGCCTTTCAAATACTAGTTAGCAGCCTGCCATCTGCTAAGCTGAACCTGGAGTCGGTGAATACTGTTAATAGCCTTATCGGAACCACCGTCCAGCAAATTAAGGCTGCCCTGAGCTGTCCTGGTTCCTGATGACCTGATTCTGCCACTGCAAACACAACTTTTTCCCTCTCCCTCTCTCTCTACCAACTTTAAACATGGATATCAGAGAAAATCGAAAGTGTTGTGTTTGCTGGCGGTATTCAATGTGGGAGAGAAGTATTGGGGTTAGTTGGGACCTTGAATGCACTCTCATCAAGAACCAGGATGCTTATTTACTGCTGCTGCTGGTGCTGCTGGTGCCTGTTTTTGCTGCCATAATTCATTACACTCTACACCACCTAAATTTTATTTATTTTTTTACAAGCCCTCTTTTTGGATTCTGCAAAAGTTTACGTTGGAAGAGTAGTCATTTAGAGGGAGTCAAGAACGCACCATACATGTCTTTCTTGCTTACAAGGGGTAGTGATGAATCTGTCATCCTGTCCTTTCCTTCATTACCACCCCACCTCAGCTGGAAAAATATTGTGGTTCGGGTATTGACTTCCATCATGTACTTGCAATCTATCTATCCATTAATGATGCTCTCTCTCTCTCTCTCTCTCTCTCTCTCTCTCTCCCTCTGGTATAACAAAACTCTCGTAAATGGTGTTACAATCTATCTATCCATTAATGATGCTCTCTCTCTCTCTCTCTCTCCCCCCCTCTCCCTCTGGTGTAACAAAACTCTCTTAAATGGTGTTACAATCTATCTATCCATCGCCTGATATCAATACTGGGAGAGAGATCTGATAGCTATTTTGCTTGATATCAATGTTGGGCTCCACCTATTTGATGACCTTTTTTTTTTTTTCATTATAAAAGCACTTGGAACTTAAAAAAGATGAAATGATTGATTGAGAGTGTGGTTGTTTTTTAAAGAATTTTTTGTTTAGAAAGATATTAAAATGATTTTTTTAAATTATTTTTGATTTCCGCACATTAAAATGATATAAAAACATAAAAAAAATAATTTAATTTAAAATAAAAAAAAATTCAACTTTTTTCATTAATCCTAAAAACCCCTGAAATTTATCTGCCATTTGCCTTGGCATTTTCTCCATTTCATTGACATGAGCACACACCCCTTTCTTCTTTTCCTATAATTGCTTTGGTGCTTTCCATTTGGGATTTTGCTGTTGTGTTTTTAGATTTGGGGGTCTTCCTTCAGGAGCATAATTAAAATTATGATAAAATAAAACAGAATAATTTAAATTCTTCAACTTATTTAACCAGAAAGCATGACCATCAGTTCTTTTACAAGAACTGGGAAAAACATGGTGGTGATCTCTGTTTTCAAGGTGCCTGCAATCATTAATTTACTTGAAAGATGAGTACTCGTGCCTGTTATTTTTGTATTATATGATCAAATTATACGTACCATCTTGGATTCGATCGAGTTCCTCTCATGGCGCTTCCTGTTCATAGCAAGGTGTCAATTTTGTTTTTCAATTTAAATGATTGAAATATTTTGTACCAGTTAAAAAAAAAGATAAAATAATATAATTTTTATTTTGGTTTAAATTCTAATTCATTCTGGATTTTTCTGTCAATACTGGCTGAAACGTTCCGGTTTCGTTCTGCCTGTTCCGTTTCGGCTAAATAGTATTTTTTAATAATAAATAATTTTACAATATCAATCATATTTCTTAATCCGACCGTTAGATTGAGATAAAATTTTACGAGGAGTCTCTTGACATATTTATATATATTATGTTAAAATTTCAGAGCAATCAGATAATGTAATAACATTGCAAGATTGATAATGACATTCTCGACATGTTCATAATTTTGTTCAGAAAAATCATTTTATAGTGTCTTTTTTTAGATTAAATAATTCTATTTTTGTATTTGAACTAAATTTGTTTTTGAATTAATATATTTAATTATATATATATATACACACACAGACAGTATAAGCTCAAAACGGCGCACCGGAACGTTTCAAAACCGAAACATTACTATCTAATTGAAAAAACAAAGCACCAACCGAAACGGAACTGACACCTTGATTCAAAGTCATACTAATAATGCATTGCATGGCATGGGTGCTGAAGAATGCTATGAAGTTCATCGGAAAACCACTAATGCATGCAACCCTAGCATGCATGTCTAGTGGTTTTACTGGTTCCTGTCTTGCTGGGTTTGGTTTTCTCGACAAGATTCACGTCGACCATGTAGAATTTATGGGGATGGGAATGAGTCTTCCTCCATTAGCATCCCTCGTGTGGCCGTATGTTTTAAATGGAATATTATTAAAAAACTTACGGGTTTCATTTTATGTGTGTTTTGTTTAATTATTTCTATGTGGAATTAAGTGTTATTATATTCATTATTATAATTATTTGTTTTAAAATAAAAATATATGTGTTAAAATACAAATTTTAATTTTAATTTTTTTAATATAAATATATTAAAATAATTTTTTTATCAAAAACATTTAAATTTTGTAACGCATATATAGTACATTAATTTGGAAGTGAATGCTAATAAAAGGAGTGGTGAGGATTAATTGATTGCTGCTGACATGCATAAGAGAAGGCAATTTTTCAGAGCTGGTCCCCGAAATGCAGTGCGTGAGATGGGTGACTGAAAACGATATCGTTTAAAGGCTCATGCTCTTTCCAGAACTTGTCCCCTGCTGCTGTCCCATGAATCTACAGACCATTACTGCTTCTCCTCTCTTTCCGACGTTCCCTTCCAACAAGGTGATCCAGAAACGACATTGACCTGCTAAAGTTAAGTCAACCTAGCTATATATATATATATATATATATATATATTTGAATAATCTAAATAATCTTAAACGACATTGAGTGTGTGTGTGTTTGGTCACATGAATAGCTTTTAAAGAATTAGTCTGGCTAAAGCTGTTTTATAAAGTGATTTACGTTCATAAATATATTAAAATAATAATTTTATTTATATAGATTATCCTTGATATAATGAGCATAAAAAAATAATTTAAAATAAAAGTAAAAGGTAAAAATGATTTAAAACAAAAAAATATTTTGAAACACAATATCAAACAATTACTCCATAAAAATTTTATATTATATCTAAGATTTAAGATCAGTTACATGAATAGTTTTAAAGTTTGTTTACGAATGTGGTTAAAGTTGTTTTTTAAAGTAATTGTCGTTCATAAATATATTAAAATAACATTTTTTTATTATTTTTGCAGACTATTCTTGATATAAACACATCAATATGATCTGAGAACATAAAAAAATAATTTAAAACAAAAAATAATTTTTTTTAAATAAAATATTTTTAAAACACAATATCAAACAATTATTCGGCAAAAAATTAAGATCATTTACACATATCTCAGACCGGATCTAGCAGGTAGTGAATAAGTATATATACGCCAAGTTTTTGGAAAATAAATTATAGAAAAAGAGACATATTATATGAGAAATTGATGTGCTTGAAAAAAATTGTGTGCGATCTTGAAAACCTGAAAAAATACATGTTGTTCAAGCCTTGATCGCTGGGTTGGCCCAAACACCTAAATTTATTTATTTATTTATTTGTAGATTATTATTTCTATTATTATTAAACGAATTCATGCCTCAAAACACGTTGAAGGTATAGTATTTCATGTATGTTTTTTTCTTCATTTTTTTTATTATTTTAGGTTTCTGGTCAGCTTGTACGTACCTCGATTAATCTCACAGATTCTGAAATTAACGATCATGTAAGCCTTCAATGATCATTATATTAGCAACCACATGACTCAAATCCGAGACTACAAGAAACACTAATTCTTAGTCCAAAATTCTTATCACCGAGTCACTTGCTAGATAGGTTTTTTGTATGTTTTTTTCATTGCACCGTGAGTGGGATAGGCCCATAAGTTCTTACAAAACACCTACAAGCCTACTGGACTGGAGGCCTGTTAGTGTATGAGAGTTGAGACTGTCCTATCTGGCACAGGCCTTCCCATGAAATTTATAAAGCCCAAACTTTCATAAGCCATTATTTTATAAGCCCAAAACATTTTTTTCTTTTAGGAGGCCCTAATTAAGCGACTCGGAAACAAATAAGCCAACAGATTTTTTTTTGAGGTGATAATTAAATTGACATTCAAAATTAAAAATAATAATTTGAATGCGTCAAATAAGTTTATCGGAAAAATATATATTTTTATAATTTAATTTTATTGTACGGATAATTAAGACTTGCTGAGATCATTTTTATGTTTAAATTAAACCTGCAAGTTGTTGTTATGAATTTTCTTTAGTTTCCTCAATTATTATATTTATCTTATTTATTTCATAATCTTAACGCTACTTGCATTTTATATTAGCTATATAAAATTTAATGAGGATTCGTTTTTCTATAAAGATTAGAATTCAGGTATAGAACTAGTATAAACAAGTTCATTTAACTATTTTTTAAAAACAAATGTGATTAGTTAAATAATTTTTGGTATTTATAATTTATTAAATTAATATTTTTTTTATGGTTGAGAGACTATATTTGATTATTAGAAGTAAGAAATCAAGAACATATGCATAGATCCCAAACACTTTAATGGGGGAAGTTCAAAAGAAAAACATGTTTAGGATTGTTACCGCATAGCAGTTTTAAAAAAAAATGATTTTTTAAGCTTAGAATTAATTGTTTATATATAATGTTTTAGATTATTTTGATGTGCTTATATAAAAAAAAAGTTTAATTTTTAGCCTTTGAATTAGAGAAAATTAATGGAAAAAAACAAAAACAATATAAAATAATTGGTTATCTTGATATCTATAAAAATGTTCTTACCAATGGTTTCTATGGGTTTCAAACTTTCAATTGAAGAAGGGATTTTAATGGTGGTGGTTTTCCAAAAAAAAGAAATACCGAGTTTCATTTTACTTTTTAGGTGATACTACCGGGCGTGTGGGTCGACTAGTAAGGGGGTCGTCCCAGTTTAATCAATGTCTCGTGTTCAAGCCTTGGGTATGCAGCTGCGTTAAATTCTCTGTAGAGAGAGCTTTGCCACCTTTGTGGTCCCACCCGACTCGAATCTGGATTAGTCGGAGCTGTGGCTCCGGATACTGGATGGCTTGACCGAAAAAAAAGATTAGTTGGTGATGTAGAAATACTTGAATGTTGTTTATAAGGTGTTTTTGAGTGAAAATTGTTAGAAAACAAAAAATCAACCCAAAAGGTCCTACCTCATTATATTTTACCATCATGATAATGACTGAATTTTGAGCTCATCATAGTAGGCAACGCATTATCTAACCCCATCGAGCATATCATCATCTATCTCTTTCTATTTTTTTTTTTGTAAATAGGGAGTAATTGTTTTTTTGGAATAATGGTAGAAAACTTGTAAAAGAAAAAAATATGGTCTAGGAGTGCAAGTCTAACCGCGAGCCCACACGTCCAAGATTTTATTTTTAAGGTCGATTGATTTTTAGACTAATCTTTTTTTGTATTATATAATAAAATAAAAAATGTTATTTAACTCATTGTACACTTGTAGTTTACAATCCATGTCACAAATTTGATAGTTATCTCAAGTTGACCAGATTTAATCAAATATATCATCATCTATATATATATATATATAAAGAAGATGGTTTGAATAATTAATAAAATTCCTTTCGAGATAATTCATGAAGTGTTGAGAAATAGTCTGGCTATTGCCTATTTCTCTCAATCTCATACATGTTCATTATACCTTGAAATAAATCAGACAACCTCCTACCAATGACACCAAATTAAGGTAAATGAACTGAGATTAGACATCATTAGACTTGGTTCCTTGAATTCTTCTTATTTCCAAAGTCAACTTGGAAAAACGCGTTTAGTTGACTTTACCAGCTTCCATCCCCCCCCCCCCCCCCCCCTTCCTACGTCTGCCAAGCACACAGTACTCAGTGGCAGACATCTTTCAAAAGTCTTCTTAATCCCCTTCATCGGGCCAAGACCTCGCAAGAAAACCTAGCAAAAAACTAACACCTCTTCTTCCATCTCCAAACATTCTTGCAGGATCAAAGAAGAAGAAGAAGAAGAAGAGATGGGGAAGCTTGACCACGATCCATACGTCAACCACTTCAGCCATCCTCATCCCTTAGAGCTATCGAACGCTCAATCTCTTTACACGACGTCGTGCTCTGCCTGTAATCTCCAGCCCCATGGATGGATGTATTCTTGCAAGCCATGTAACTTCACTCTCCACATCTCATGCACCCAGATGCCAAATTTCATAACCCACCCTTCCCACCCGATCCACCCTCTGACCCTCTTCGCTGCTCCTCCTTACCCCGGTGGTTCGTTCAGCTGCGACGGCTGCGGCATCCAGGGAACTGGGTTTAGCTACCACTGCACCACCTGTGATTTTGATGTGCACATGCTGTGTGCGACGAATCCACTGTCACTCGCTCACCAGTCTCATCCTCACCAGCTTAACCTTGCCTTTTCTCCTCCTTACCAAACCAAAGGTTTCTCTTGCGACATCTGTCACAAGATAGGGTCTAACCATTGGCTTTATCGATGCGGTTCTTGTGAGTTTGATGCGCATATGGAGTGCGCAAGGAGTGCTAATAATAGACCTTCTCCTCATCTTCAGCACAGCAACTCTTCACCAGCACCCAACAATTTCAATATCCAATACCAGCAGCAGCCTGGACTTGGAGGAGGTAATCTTGCTTTCAGGCAAAGCCGAAGCATGAGAGCTATGCCTATGCAGCAGCGGCAGCAGCAGCAGCAGCAGCAGTGGCCGCCGCAGCAGCAGCAGCAGTGGCAGCAGCAGCAGCAGACAAATGGGGGGCCGGATGGGGCAGCAAATGGAACCCTAATGGATACAATGGTTCAAGGGTTTGTAGATGGGGCCGCGCAGCAGGTTGGTCAAATGCTTGTGGAAAGTATCATGAATCCTGATGGTAGCAGCAATACTGATGATCCTAATGGTGGCGGGGATGGTTCTTCCAATCCTTCGATAATCAGTATTGGATCTTCTTCGGTTTTGAGCGGCGTGTTTGGTGGTGGTGAAAATGATTCACAGAATTAAGAGTTCGATGAATTTTGAAGATCAAGAAAGGAAAAAAGAAGATCATATATGGATCCAAGTTGCTGGTGTCATAGAATTTGGGGACTTGCTTTTGTTACTGATTGTCATTTGATCCAGTGTTGTTGTTCTCCTCTTCAAAGAAAGCTGAAAGATGGTAGCCTTGTTCTTGTTACCAGGGAGGAAATATATATATATATATATATATATATATATATATATATAGCCCTGGTTTTGTATTTATAAATCGATCTTCTGTTTTTTCCTTTTTGGATGGTTTAATTTATAAATGTGGTAATAAATAATATTTCAACGGGAATCATTCCTTTCCTGTTTTTCCAATCATTCTCGTTCGTGGCTGGAAGTGTAATAATTTATATATATCAACATATTTTTTTTTTTAATATTAACACAGTTAAGTAGTTAAAAAATATTAATTTAATAAAGATTTAAAACAGTCACAAAGTCAACACGAAACGTACGTGCACCACCTACATATTCTTATTCTTATTCTTATTCTTATTATTTTAATTCAAACAATAGGATATCCTCATCTCATGTAAATGTTTGCTTCAATCCTTGTTTCATAAGTGGATGGAGAAAGTATATATGATGGGCTTATAGGTTTAATTTGGTACATTATCCTCTCTGCTAAAAGAATTGGAAAATTTATGGTGTGTAATTATTCATATATGTTTCAAATAGTGAAGCCTCTTTTTTTTTTAAAAAAAAAATAACTTTTAAGCTTCTTTTTTCTTCCTATTTCATTCTTTAATGTTTTATTATTTACTTTGTTTTTATTTTTACGGTGTGTTATTTTCAAATAGATATTACGATATTTAAATGTTGCGTAGTTGTTACAATGTATTATCAAATAAAAAAAATTAAAAAAATATATTTTTAAATTTAATGGAGTTCATGATCTAAGTTGAGGGTTTTATGAGTTAAGCCGCAAATAAATAAATATTAAAATAATTGTTTTTTTATTAAAAATAATAAATTTGTAACGCATACATACTACATTAATTTGGAACTCAATGCTAGAAAAAGGAGAGTGGTGAGGATCAATTGATTGCTGCTGACATGCATAAAAGAAGTCAATTGATTGATGGATGGGTGACTGAAAACGATACCGTTTAAAGGCTCATGCTCTTTCCAGAACCTGTCCCTTGATGCTGTCCCATGAATCTACAGAGTACAGACCATTACTGCTTCTCCTCTCTTTCCTACAATCCGACGTTCCCTTCCACCAAGTTGATCCAGAAACGACATTCACCTACTACAGTCAAAGTCAACCTATCTAGGCTAACATAAAAAAAAAAATTATCATTTTAATAAACAAGATTGATCCAATAATCTAAAACTTTGTTTAGTTACATGAATAATTTTAAAGTTTGTTTACGATCCCGGTTGAAATTTACTTTTAAAATAATTTATGCTCATAAATATATTAAAATAATAATTTTATTTTACAAAAATAATAATTTTGAAACGCAATATTAATATTTAATATTATATTTAAGATTAGTTACATGTGTAGTTTAAAGTTTGTTTATAAATGTGGTTGAAATTGTTCTTTAAAATAATTTTTATTCATAAATACACTAAAATAAAAAAAAATTATTTCTTGCAAATTATTCTTGATATAAACACATCAATATGATCTGAGAACATAGAAAAATAATTTCAAACAAAAGGTATAAATGATTTTTTTTTAACAAAATAAAATACTTTTGAAATGCAATATTAAATAATTAATCAATAAAAAAATTAAGATTATTTACACATATCTCTTGATCAAGAGACCGGATCTAGTAGCTAGTGAATAAGTATATATACGCCAAGATTTTGGAAAATAAATTATAGAAAAAAGAGACATTATATGAGAAATTGATGTGCTTAATAAATATTGTGTGCGAAGGATCTTGAAACCCTGAAAAAATACATGTTGTTCATGCCATGATCGTTGGGTTGGCCCATACACTTAAATTTATTTATTAATTTGTGTATTATTATTTCTATTATTATTAAACGAATTCATGCCTCAAACCACATTGGAGGAGTAGTTTTTGTCTTTTGAATGTTTTTTTTATTAATATAGATGTCCAAATTAATTTATATACATTTTAACTATTCTCATGAATTTTAAATTTAACGATCATATATATATATATATATATCCCTGGTCATGTACTTATAAATCTATCTTCTTTTTGCCTTTTTGGATGGTTTAATTTATAAATGTGATAATAAATACTATTTCAACGGCAATCATTCCTTTCCTGTTGTTCCAATCATTCTCATTCGTGGCTGGAAGTGTAATATATATATATATATATATATATATATATTAAAGTAGTTAAAAAATATATTAATTTAATAAAGATTTAAAAAAGTCACAAAGTCAACACGAAACGTGCACCCCCTACATATTCTTATTCTTATTATTTTAATTCAAACAAGAGGATATCCTCATGTAAATGTTTGCTTAAATCCTTGTTTCATATGAGTGGATGAAAGTATATATGATGGGCTTTGTAGGTTTAATTTGGTATATGATGGGCCCAGCTAGGTCCTAGGAAACACCAACAGCTTTGAACATGAAAATATAAGTGGGCCGAAACATCTTCGAACTCTAAGACCCATTGCCATAGAAGTGACAAATTTCTGGAATTTCTTTTAAGGAGTTGAAAGAGTTTGACCTAAATTAGTATTATTTTCTTTACCAATTTGTACATGTTTATAAGTGTAGCTGTGATTATTTTTTAAAATATTTTTTTATTAATAATAATATTTTTTTTATTTTTTAAAAATTATTTTTGACATCAACACATCAAAATGATTTAAAAACATTAAAAAAATTATTTTTAATTTAAAAAATAAATTTAAAAACATTATAAAACACAATATCAAACACCTCCTTTAAACCTCTAAGAAAATCCATATCGATGTGTGTGTGCGCGTGCCAACTAACAAACATTTGATTAATTTTGAAATGGTTTATAATTTACTTTGTTTTTATTTTTACAGTGTTATTGCAATTTCAAATAGATATTATGATATTTGAATACTGCTTAGTGTTTACAATATATCATTAAATTAAAAAAAAATATATTTTTAAATTTAATGGAGCACATGATCTAAGTTGGGGTTTTATGAGTTAAGCCGCAAAGCTTGGATTGATTCAAAATATCATCTATTTAATATATAAAAAAAATTATTTTTAAATATTTTAAAGTCAAACTATATTTTTACCAGTAATTTGAAATTTCTATGAGCTCACCGAGTTCACAAAGAGTTGGTTCAATAGCTTTCAAGATTGATATGTTGATTTAATAATAATGTAAAATTGTTTTCAATTTTTAAATCCCATCTTTCTTTCTTTTTTGTTTTGACTGATTTTGTTTTTGTTTTTTTATCAGCTTTATCCTTCAATATTTAATTGATTTTAAATTAGTCTTTGTATTTTTTTTATTTGTGTTTTATAAGTTTACTGTAATATCAAATAACAACATTTATTTGATGTCCAATTACGCAAGCATATATTTTTGTTATTATATCATTAAGTAAAAAATAATTTATAAAACAAAGTTAATATGGTCAATGATCCTGATTACAAGTTCAATAAGTTATACAATAAAACCCGAATTGATGTAATACGTCTTTATTTTGATATTAAAAAAAAAAGATATCATCTTAAGAAGAAAAAAAAAATCAGCAAAACCACTTTTATAAATATCTTTTAGACTGTTTGTAGATTCATCAAGCCTAGACAAGAGATTATATATAGATAATTCAAAATTAACTTGTTACGTCAAATTTACTAATAACATCAAATAAACCCTAAGAATCTAAACTTTGTTTTATTTTTATCTCTATTTTATCCAACCCTTATCACCATAAATAATGGCAATGGTGGCCTGGTGAACAGGACACTAGTTAATCTTATTCACCGAAAAAGATGTCCAAAAATGCAAATAATAAAGCAAAAGCGCAGCCTAAAGTTAACTTTATTATATATATATATATATATATATATATATATATATATATATATATATATATTATTGCTAGGCAGCATTGAATGACACCCCATCAGTGAAGGAGTTTGGTGCAGCAAATTTTCTGGTATATATGCAAGTTGTGTTAGGAACACAGCTTGTGGCTGTGGATTAATCACTTCGTGTAGTTGTGGTTGTTTTTAAAAATATTTTTTATTTAGAAATATATTAAAATTATATTTTTTTTAAATTATTTTTTACTTAAAATGATATAAAAACACCAAAGATATTTTATTTAAAATAAAAATAAAATTTTTATTTTTTCAAAAATAATTTTGAAACGCAGCGTAAAACACACCGGTTCGCCAACCAGAAATCATGGAATTAGCAGATGCATGTGACGCTGTACACACGGGAGCTCCTTATCATTAGTGGCAGCCAACACAGAATGATTAATTAAATGACGAAACATGATTCTGGAGATTGAATGAATGATTCTGCTTCAAGCACAGCCACGAAAGAAATATCAAATCTTCAAGGAAGATCCACCACCAATTTTCATTTTTTTTTTTAATTTTTCCCTTCCTTGACTCTCCATCAGCGATGGAAAGGCACCCATTGATGATCTCTCTGTTCAGATGGTTAAGGAACCATCTCATCTAAAAACTCAAGCTATTAGGTGAGGTTCCAGAATATGATTTATATTATTTTCTAATACACTCTTTTAAGTGAAAGCCCTTTGGGCTTGAAACTTGCACATAGGCTCACACTACCTTATGCTTGATTTTTATCAAATAGAATGAGGGTGGTGAGATTCGAACTCGTGACCGCTGGTCAACAAGGTTCTGATACCATGTTAAGGAACCATCTCATCTAAAAACTCAAGTTATTAGGTGAGATTATAGAATATAATTTATATTGTTCTCTAATAAAAATTAACGGCAAACTTGACGATCGTCCAAGAATCCATCAAGTGTCTGTAACGAGACTCGAGCAGATGAATCAAGAAATAAATAACAAAATGGGCTATTTATTTATTTATTTATTTTATTTCAGAGAGGATACCTAGCTAGCTAGTGCTCTATTATGATCAACTCTTGTGGGGTCACGGATGCATGGAATGAATAGGAGCGAGCTAGAAAGTGGATGCCATGGTAAGATTTTAAGTTGGATTTTTTAATCTTGAAGGAAACACAACTTGCTTTATAAATGCATCTTTTGATGTTATGGAAACCTTACCTTCACTAAGAAAAAAAAAAATGTATTTGTCAACAATGAGAAGTATTTGTATGTTATCAGCAATGATTCAATGTTTTTCTTATTGCATAGAAGGTTTATTTATACATGTATAGAAATTCTATTTACAGATGGAAAGAGGGGATATAAAAATCCTATTTTTACCCGGAATACAATCTTTGCACCTAAAAGGATTTATATAATAAAATATTATATCTATAGTATTTTTAAAAATTATCTTTTTGGTTCGATAATGAATCGACTTTCGAATTATTTTGTTTTTCATAATGAATTAATTGGTCTTTTTCATATAAATTCTATTTATTTAAAATCATATGCCGTTGATTCATTTTATTTCGCCATTTTTGATATTAAGCTAGACCATCTGATCTGAGATAAATCGTATTTATCTGAGAGTAAAACAATTTTAAATAAAAAAGGGAATAAAAAGAGAATGATATATATATATATATATATATATATATATATATATATATATATAGATCATTTGATATCATGAAAATCTTACCTTTCTGTAAGAAAAATAAAATAAAATTATTAGCACTAATTAAAGATTAAAATAGAAAGGTTTTCTTTCGTATATATAAAACAAATAGATAACACTTGTGAATATTTTATCTTGATTGTTCTTACTTTATTTTATTCACTTTCTCTTATTTATTATGATTCTTGTTTTCATAAATACATCATGCCAACATAACCCCTCTATTTAAAATTATAAAGGAATAGATTTTTAAATTTATTATCATTTTGTATATTATTTCCATAAATTTTTGTATAATGAAGCTCAGCAATGGTGTCTCGTCATTTCTTGAGTTAAAGGCAAATGATTATTATACACTTACGTTTTATTAATTTTATATTATTTTGATATATTGATGTTAAAAAAAAATTAAAAAAAAATGTCATTTTATTATATTTTTAAATAAAAAATATTATATTTTTAAATAAAAAATACTTTATCATAATTTCTGGCATCATCCTGTAGAATAAATTCAACGCTGGCATCGAAGACAGGAAAAAAAAAAAAACCGATGCCCTGATCTTCGAGAATCAAAACTCAAAAGCATGCATGGCTGACAAATATTTGTGAAATATATAATGGAGTCGCCTCCCTGTCTCTCAGCAAGGCCATGCAAACTTTTCTGGATCTCCATGTGATCCACAATCAAACAGTACGTTGGGGAAATGGAGATAATTAATGATTCTGCTTCTTTCCTACCCGAACAACACAATAACTTCATGGAAGATCCACACCTCACATTCCTCCCTTTGTGTCTTTTTATTTATTTATTTATTATTTTTATTATTATTAATGTGAGTGTTCGGGTCAGTTTATGCTCACCTTGACTAATCTCATGGACTTTAAAATTAATGACAATGTAACCTTTCAGTGATCATCATATTAACAACCACCTCGACTAATCTCACGGGTCTACCATGTAACTTTCTAGTGGTTATCATATTAGCAACCACCTTGACTAATCTCACGGATCATAAAACCTTGACTAATCTCATGGACTTTAAAGTTAATGACAATGTAACCTTTCAATGATCATCATATTAACAACCACCTCGACTAATCTCACGGGTCTACCATGTAATCTTCTAGTGGTCATTATATTAGCAACCACCTTGATTAATCTCACGGATCATAAAGTTAACAATCATGTAAATTTTCAATGATTTTATATTGATAACCACAAGATTTAAATTTGAGATCATGGGAAAGCAAATCCTTTAATCTCACGCTATTATTACTAGTTATCTACTAGATGGTTTTGTGTTTCTTTTTCGTGAGCAAAGCTAGGCATGTGACTTTGGCAACTCCTCCAATAAAATGGTTTTTTTACAAATATATACAGCAACTTGGATATTCATGTTTTATAGTGAACTTTTGGCATCTCTTCGAGTGTTTGTTTTTGAATTTTAATATGTTTTTTAAAGCGTTTTTTTATTTAAAAAAAAACATTGAATTAGTGTTTGTATGTGTGTTTTTGGATGGTTTGATATATTCATGTATAAAATAAAAATATATATGAAAAAAAATATTATTTTAATTGAAAAATACATTGTATTATAATATTGAATACACAAATAGTTGTCGCTCATCGTATTATGGTATACTACATATCTAAAAACAATTATTGACACAAATGAAGTAATAAAAAAAGAAAAAAGAAATAGATTTGTCAATGAAGAAAAAAAATAAAAAACAAAATTCACTAAAAAACATAATGAGTGTTTCTAACATTTAATAATATATAATACCACAAAACATTTTAAAAATACTGTAATAAATTGGTATATTTAAAACCCAGTATAAAATAATTTATCACTTCTAAGTTCTAATATATTCTTGAAAAATAAATATATCCTGAAATATTCTTATAATTCCTTAATATCATGCTTTCCTTCCTTTTCCAAAAAGTAACGTAAATTACAAAAAGGAAATAAAATAAAGAAGTTTCTACCTATTAATAAATAAATAAATAAATTTTCTATGTTCGAATAATTAAAGGCACCCACTTCTGTAAAGATAGTTCAAGAAAATAATATAACAATATATAAATTACGGGGTTATATAAAAATATAGGCTTAGCGTGTTCGGTAAAAAAAAGGAAGGAAGATGATTGGTTGGAGAAAAAGGGCACAGGGGAAGTCTGGTGGGTCCAGCTCAGCTAATCAAATCTACTCTACCACTATAACGTATCTATATTATATTATTATTCATAGCCATCACTTATCCCGTTCACTCATGTACTGATTTGATAAAACAAAAATCTAAATTATTAGATAATCATAGTAAACGGGTTTTATTAAATAATAAATATTTTATATTTAGCTTGCAGGATTTTTTTATATTCTGAGATATTGTTTAGATTTTTTTAATATCAATATATTAAAAAATATTAATATGATGTTTCAATTAAACACCTCGCAGACAAATAGTGGATTTAGATTAATTATTTCAAATAAAATGATAATATTTTTTTATTTTTCAATCCAGTTAAATTTATCAAATTAAGTAAATTTTACAATATGAATAGAATTATTTTATTTCAATTTAGAATATGTTTTATATATGAATGAATAGTTATTATATGCAATCATACAGTAGGTGACCTAGTAGTAAAAATGTTGGACTAAGAGATTTGCTATTCTATAATCTTAGATTCGAGTTTTGTGATTGTTAATATGATGATCACTAAAAGCTTATATAATCGTTAACTTCAGAACTTGCGAGATTAATTGAAGTACGTACAAACTGGTCCGGACATCTATATTAATAAAAAAATAACTATTACTTGGACCACTCCATTTTTCTCCCATATTTGTTTTCGTGCGAGGTGTTTATTATTATTATTATTATTATTATTATATATATATATCTATATATGTATATATATATATATATATATATATATATATATATATATATATATATATATATGTGTGTGTGTGTGTGTGTGTGTGTGTGTGTGTGTGTTTTTCTTGATATTTTTTCTGACCACATAGTTATTGGATGGGGCACAACAACCGTGCTAGATCATTTTGTTGGAGGAACAATGGATCAACATTCGAGTGGATTTTTCTTAAGGCAAAAAGAAAACTGATTTTTTAAAAAACAAATTAGCTAGAATTAAATCATTTGAAATTTATAGGCTATAATTTTGAAAATCTATACAATAAGTCCCTTGATCTATTGATCGCAATCTAAAAAAAACTAAACCTTTTAATTTATTTTTTATCAAATCAATTTAATTGAATGATTTTTTAACATGATCTCATAGTTTTATTGATTAAACTGTTATAAATTTAAATTTTATATTTTTTTTATTATTTAATAAAAATTAAACATAAAATAGTATGAACAAATGTATATAAATTTCAAGTCTAAATAAAAATTTATATTGTATTTAAATAAAAATTTGGAATTTTTTTTTAACAAGTTATAAACTACATGAAAATTTGTTTTTTTGTTTTTTTTAAAAAGAGTTATATCAGCTAAAGATATTAAACAAGCATTATACATACATAATGACTTCTAAAACTATTTAAAACTAATCTTATTAAAAATCAATAAGCAAGGGAATAATAATTATTATTATTATTAATTGAATAATTGGATAAGAAGTGGGGCTCTCCTGCCTCCCGATGGATAAATAATAACAAAAAAATATCTCTAATTTCCCAATTACTTAACAGCCCCACATTTTATGAACTAAATCTTGCAGCAAGACCCACAAAAAGGCAAAAAAAAATCTAACAACGACGCGTGTCGTTCAATTTGAGCCACAAGAACCCCAAGGCCCCTTCTCGAATTTTCCAGGCAAATTATTGTTTTTATAATCTGACGTGTCACCACCACCTCCCTCTTTCCCCTTCCTTTCCTTTTTATTCCTCTCTTCTTCCTCCCCCTGTTTTCACCATCTCCTTCCTCTCGTGTTTTCAGCTACCCTGCTCTTCTGTTCATCAGATTCCTAGAAACCGGTTCCTCGGGATCCGATTCCTTACATTTTTTTTGTTTTTATTTCCTGTTCTAGTCAAGACAGAACAGAACTGAACAGAACTGAAGCTGAAGTCAGTTTAAGCTAGCTGGGATTGGAACAAGATTTACAGTACCTGTTCTGGTAATTTTGTTATTGATCTGGTGCTTTGTTTTATTGTTAAATCTTCTTTTATAGTACTGTAGCAGCACAAATATCTGACGGTAGATATTTGGAATTAAAAATCTAGTGGGTGGTTGGGTACAGTGTTTTTATGTTTTTGGATTAAGTTGACGATGATGTTAATTACGGTCATTAATGTTCAGGGGATTTTTACTCACCCAAAAAAAAGAGCCCATTTCAATGGCTGCTGCTTCTAAGGTATTTGCTTTCTTGCTCTCTCTCCTGTTCGTGTTTTCCTGAGTTTAAGATGTTAAAGGTTTTTATGCTTAATTATGGAGTTTTTTATGAGTTAATTTTATGAAATGTTTGCATTTATTAACTGGGTTATTCAAGGCATGAAATGGGTTTCCTTATGATGCTGTAAATGGCAAATGAATAATTAATGATATCCTCTCCCTTTTTTTGGCTTCCTTGTCTGCTGATTGGTGGATGATTCCATTAGAAGCTCGGTGTTAAGGTTTGTTTGGAATTGGATTAAAGAGATGGTAATTTGAGTATTTGAAAGGGAAAAAAGAAATGTAGTTTTGAAGTTTTTGTAGAGCTGAAGTGGAGTTTCTGTGGAAATGTCTTCATCTGGTATCATCCATTGGATGTTCCCTCGCCTTGTTTCAGTTTCTTTCAGATAGAAATTTATGAATACAGGAGGAAATTTCGTGCTAGTGTGAGGAGAACTGTTGGGATAATTCTTTTGTTGTGGATACAGGAGCAAATGGAAGTCACGAATCTGAAATCCTTTGGTAAAGCTTGTGATTTTGATACCAATGGCTGCGAGCAATCTGAAACTGATATCCAGCTGAAGGAGATGTATTCATTTGGGAGTGATAATGTGCCCAAGGTTCTATTCTTTCCTAACACGGAGCAATTATGCTTCATCTTCCTATGTGATTATGCGATGAATGCCTTTTGTGTTTGTTCACTGTCGGAATTTTCCTCTCTATTTTAATAGGTGAGGAAGCCTTACACTATTACAAAACAAAGGGAAAAATGGACAGATGAAGAGCACCAGAGATTCCTCGATGCTCTAAAGCTGTATGGTCGTGGCTGGCGTAAAATACAAGGTGGGTGTAAGATAAGGTCATATTATTGTGCTTCACTGATATGTTGTGATACGATGAAATTGCTTTCATGTTCATGCAGAGCATGTAGGCACCAAAACTGCTGTTCAAATCAGAAGCCATGCTCAAAAATATTTCTCTAAGGTCTAGTTCTTGTGATCCAGTAACTGAATTTTCTGTGATTGTTAAAGGGTGTTGGAACCTTTGTGAATCCATGGAGTGCAAGCAATCTCCAGCGGGTTTATTTGATTGAAATGGCTTTCACAATAATGTTTCTTCTCCTCTTGATTTCAGGTGGTCCGGGAGTCTGGTGGTAGCAACGAGAGCTCCCTCAAACCAATTGAGATACCTCCTCCTCGACCAAAGAGGAAACCTGCACATCCTTATCCTCGTAAACCAGTTGACGTCCTTGAAGGGACAGGAGCCTCCAGTCAACTGGAAAGATCTCCATCCCCTAATTCATCAGTGTCAGAGAAAGAAAACCAATCTCCCACCTCCGTTTTATCTGCACTGGCTTCAGATACTTTGGGATCTGCACTTTCAGAGCCGCCTAATGCATGCTCTTCACCTACCTCATGTACCACTGACATGCACTCTATTAGTTTATCACCAAGTGCAAAAGAAACTGAACATGGAACATCAAATTCATCTGGAGAGGAAAAAGGAAATTTGTCATTGGTCCAAATGTTCTCGACACCCCGGGAGAATTTTTTGTCTGAGGTAACATGAATTATTCTGTCAAATTCAATTTATTTCTCATTTGTTTGTTATAAGGAAACTCTTATCCTTGCTAGGTTTCTGAGTTTATTTCCTTTATTGCCTTACTTTAAGGTTAAGAAATCTGAGCTGGGTTCAAAGAACGCTGTATGTGCTGAACATGATGCCGCCAAGGAAGCATCTTCCACAAGTATAAAGCTTTTTGGAATTACAGTTAAGATAGCAGATTCACAGAAAGAATCTCCTCCATGTGCGGAACTTGTTTTGTCAGTGATATCCAATGAGAATCATGACAATGTTGATGCTGACAGAGAGAAGCCTTCTCACATACTGCAGCGGAAACAATCAGACGCAGAGTTATCACCTGGAATGGAGAATAGTAACCAGAATCCATGTCCATCCCCAGCTTCAGTTTTTCAATGCACGGAACTGCAGGGAGGCAATGCAAATTATTTTGCAACCAACTCTTCCATACCTTGGCGGGCCTTTTGCCAAGGTGTGCCATTCTTGCACCTCACATCATATGACCATACCTCACCACATAAACCTACACCATGTGTGGAAGAAAGATTTGAAGAAAAAGAAATTCTTAATGAAAGATCTTGTTCCGGTTCAAACTCGAGTTCAGTGGGTGATTTGGAGAACGAGAGGAATTTGGATGTTGCTGATTCTCAATGTCGACAACCTTCTGTTGAGGGAAGATCCAGCCTCCAGAAGAGCGTAAGGGGGTTTGTGCCATATAAAAGATGTTTAGGAGAAAGAGAGATGAAATCAACAGTGATTGTATCAGAAGAGCGAGAGCGACAAAGAGCCCGAATATGCTCATAGCAATCCCATCATTAACGGGTGAAAGAGCTGACTGAGCTTGGATGAGGATGCTATAGCGTAATTCAGATGATCACTGACAGATTTTGGTAAATACACTTGGAATACCATTTGATGCCTCATTGATTGCAGCACATTTCTGCAGTTTCATGTCCAATTATTTCAGAAGTTGAACAATGGGGGTGCTTCTGGGAGTTCTTGGAGGAGTTTATAAAGCACACAGGATTCATCATTCTTATCCATTTCAGAACTTGAATTGTCACACCAGACAATAAAAGAAGAGGCTCGTTTATGTCCATCGATATTGAGAGTGCCAATGGCTCGTCATTCACTGTTGCAAATTTTCAGACTTCAATTTATTTCTGCACTTAATTGTAATCTTGTATGTGCCGGTGTAACTGCCCTTGCTTTGCAGCAATCTATGTAATCCAAACTCGATTCTTCAATCCAATTCTATTGATAAAACAAAGTTTTCTCAACTCTTAACCTAACTCGAATAATTGAGAGGAAACATTAATTGAGATTTTATGAAATTGCCTGTTTCCATTGAAAAAATAATTGAAGGGATGATTGAAGTGAATGTGACTTGCAAAACGAGCGCCTTGCACATTCATCAGTGGAGAGTAAGGTACTGCCAAGAGGAAGTTGCTAGCATTTTCCAATACTGCCAAGAATAAGGTGCTGTTGCAGGTGGGGTCTTGGCCTAGCAAATTCCTTTGAACTAAAGTTCAAGTTACAGTATACACATCTGTCATTCCCGCCAGTTCCGTGATGCCTTACTTGTGCATTAGGGTTCAAACTCCTGTATGTACACCTATCACCACCGTGATATTTTTACCTTTTCACTGAGTTTGCAGGATATTTAGTCGGTCCGGAAATTAGTTGTAACGTGTAAAAACTAACTTGGACATCCCGGTTATATATATAAAAAAATAATAAGGTGCGGCCATATGCCATTCGCATTTAGAAACATCTGCAGTTTGAGAAGTTTCCGCCTCTGGTCTCTGAAAGTTTAGTTTTTGCAACTCTTGCGGGTGCTTCTACTCCTATAATTGCATATCTAGCCGCTTCATTAATGGTGCTTCATTTTCACGGCATACATCCTAATGGAAGAGAGAGATCAAATCATATTCATCTCAAGCAGTCCTTTAAGTGAAACAAAGTTCATATTACTTGTTATTCCACAAAGATGGGGCCAGGATGCAGTGCCTTTTTTCTTTTCTCTATTTGATGCTGATTTATGCCCTTAGAAACCCAAGTATTTTGACAATTGAGTTGGGGAAGGTTGAAGAAGATATCCTGAACACCAGTGGGACTTTTAACGCATTCAAATTTCAATGTTCTTCTCGATTTACTAACCAAGTAGCCCATGCATCAAGTAAATCGGCTGGCAACCTTGGCTTGACCGTATCTGGGTTGAGGATAGCTCAAGTTCTATATTTTCTCTTCTTGCTTCTGAAGTGTCAAGTTTGAGCTATTCAATAAATATTCTGCAGCAGCATGGGTGATATATAATAATAATAATAATAATAATAATAATAATTCAATCGCGTGTAGCTAAACGACGAGTATTTTTTTGAGATCCTACCGTAGGAAGATTCACAATTTTCTACAATCCACTGAACATTTCAAGATAACAGATTTTTCTTTTTTCCTGTTATCCACAAATAAGAATTTTGATGATTGCCACAGTTCCATCTCAATTGTGTTTGATAATAACTCCATAATAGCATGTCGTGACGAGCTCTTCGCAACTATCTCTGGCCATAGTTTTGGCTTTGGCGAAGCTCTGATCTAGGTTTTGCAACTTCCACAAATATTACCCTGCCATCTAGAAACTGAAGGGAAGTGATTCAAAATCTTACAGTGTTTCAAGCTATCTCACATTTGTGATAGAAGAACAAAGGAAAATATGATAAACATTACAAGAAAATCCTAACATTTTGGAATATAGGCCTATGTCGGGGTAAATTAGGTCCAGACAACAAATTGTGACCCCACAGCTTTCTGGTTCATCAATATAGATTATAGGGTTAACTACAAAAATAGCTCGCCTATTAGCTTCATTCACAACACTACTCTTTATCAATTCTGGGAGTCAATATCACTAAATATCATCAATGTTACCGTCTCATCTAGTCTTTATTGAAAATAATTAACAAAATCATCAAAAAATTTGCATGCCATGCATGTACTTCTTTGAGTCATGAGGTGGGAGGGATAAGAAACCTGACAAAACCCTGAAAATCACCCACTTCATCAAAGTTTTTTTTTTTTTTTCTCAAGTCATGATTGTGAAGGGAATCATTTAGACCATCTCCATCATCCAGGTTTTGACAAAGCTTGAAATCTGTACATAAACTCACATAATTGACTCAGCCAAGATATTAGAGATCAGGGCAGTCATTTTCCACAAATGTCATGCATCAAGACAAAAAGGCACATCCCTGATTTATTCAACATGCTTTTGATTTTCATTGCAAGCTCATCTGAAAAAGCATAGATGCTTTTTTTTTTTAATATTCTGCAAAGCACCACTAGTTTAACTCGCAACACCGTGTTCAGCATTTTTGGTTATCTTCCTATTGAAATGCAAAACCAAATGGCAAAACACCTTGCCTATTAAATGTGAATTTACCATTCCACAAACAGGAGAGTTGTACGTGCAAATATGCATGTCTAGAATAAACATTCATCAAGTTACGAGTAGTTTGGGAAAATTGTAAGCTAATTGGAATCCATGTCTACTCTAATCACTTTTGGTGATGTATCTACAATGAATGTCCTGTTTACACTCGTGTGCATTCGTATGTGTTGTCTTATCAACACTCACCAACTCTTCTCTAGCTTATTCAATTCCTTTCTTTACATGTTCTTGTTACAGTCATCATTGTAAATTATTTACACAACTTCTTTGTGGATCAGGGCACCATAAATCTCATTTTGAAACCATTGTACTCGAGGAAGTAATATCGCTTAGTATATGACAAAAATGATTATCTGCTACGCAGAAAGAATTAAATAATGATTCAGGTTGGATGATTCAATTTCATAAGAAAATGACACCTAGAACATACCTTGCCATGCATTCCCTCAATAGCTTTTTGAGCTTCCTCCTCAGTCTTGTAACGAAGGAAGGCAAATCCTCTCGGTCTTTTAGCTACTTTATCCATTAGCAAATTCACTTTTAAGACAGAGAGAACGAGAATACTTTTAGAAGCCTATAATATATGATGAACATACTGGAAACACTAAAAATGCCTAACCAGCTCTACAAACTAAAAGCAACATAATGTCCACTGGTCTCACCATCTACAAGTTGGCCAAAATTCTGGAAAGCATTCCGCAAGCTCTCTTCAGTAGTACGAAAGGATAACCCTGTATTAAACACACAAAATCACAGCATTGAAATAGGCAATGGAGTTGAAAACCAAAGGTCTGGATTCCTAGGTAAGCTGCATTCAATACTATTCAGTAAGACATGTTTCTTATAACGATGCTAAAAGTGGAAAAAAATTCTTTTTATGATTTCCTTGTGATGTTGATGAACATGAACAGTTTCTTTTTATGACACTACAACAATAAATAACACAAGAAAGTTATAACTCCCAAGCAAAAAACCAAAAGGTATATCCTCCTTTCTCATCAAAATGAAGCCGTTTCAGATCCTTGACGATCCCAAAACGACCTCTCAAATAGTAGATAATGAACAAAACAAGAATATCTATATGAGGGCTTTTGAAATTGTCTTCATTCTTGGTTTTCATTTCCAATACTTGATCATTTTTGACCGGGACTCGTGTGATCATTGAGCACCAAAAAAACACTTAGGGCCGAGTCAATTTTCATAGGTTATTCATCAAGCATTCAAGCACATACAAGACAGGGCTCGTCATGGATGTATGATATTAGGCTTCTCAACAGAACCAAAACAAAGTGAAATAAGTTTGAAAATAAAAATAAAAAATGAAATGAAAAGACTTACGAAAAATGTGAAAGACAACGCAGGGAAGGAACTTTTGCGACAAACATTCTACATAGTACAATTCACAAGGTACGCATTTAGAAAATAGAACTCCAATTCACCAAAATAAGAACAGCCCATATATGCAATCTCAACAAGGATAGTATTTGTAATCATTACATGTGAAAGAAACAAACAAAAAAGAATCTACTAATTAGCATTAAAAGGGAAATAAAACATGAGAAAGAAAACTAACCACTGACATAAAGCTTGGTTTTTTTGAAGTTGAAGCCCAAAGAGGAAGGAGAAGAAGCTGAAGAAGGGAGACAAGCCAGGACAGAGAAACAGCTGCAACTGTTTCCAAGTCTTTGCCTTTCAATATAGTTTAAGGTGAAGTAAGGGAAATGGCTTCTTCCAACCTTAGTTTTAGCACTATCCCATGAAAGAGATGGATTCATTGTCATGGTTTTTTCTTTAAAGGATGATACTGGGCTTGGATTTGGTGCGATTTTGAAGCTGAGGATTGTGTTTGTTGTTGCCATTTTCTTCTTCCAGCGATAAAGTGAGAGTTCTTTCTTTCAAGTCCAATCTTGTTCGATACCTGGATTTTGTTGGATGGCAATTTTCTAACGAGACCTTACATTTTGATTTTGCACAGTAAAGTACACAATTTGTTGTTAAATGTTCAATCGAGTCCTTGTATTTTATGTTGTTGCAGCTAAAAACTTTTATTTTTCAAAAAAAATATTTTTAACATCAATCCAACAAAATAATTTAAAAATAAATAAAAACAATTAAATCGCGCTCTCTACACCCTTTCAATATATAAAAAGTTCCTCATTGTATTTTGATTCAACTAAATTATCAAAAACTAAAACTAAAATGTTAAATTAAATTGAATGCCAAGAAATTTCATCTTTGGAATGAAATAAAGTGCCCATTTTTTAATAATTTGCTTGGAATTAAATATTTATACATATTAATATCAGTTTTGAAGATTTTCAAGAAATTAATTCTTCACTTATTTGATCTCACCCTTCCTCTCCTATAACCCTGGTATTTCCCTACAATGCCTGTTTTAAGATTTTCAAGAGAATTAAAGGACCACTTTGTAATTATTATAATTTTCAATGTAATTATTTTTTCTCCTTTAAAAAAACAATGTATTGGCTCATATCACCCAATATGGAATCATCAAATTTGCATTCCATTATCAAGCAACAATTCAATCACTCGTAACCTTAAGGGTACAAAAGTAGTTTTAATGGTTAACGAGATATGTTATATTCTTTAATTTTTTGAATTTAAAATTAAAAAATTGTTATTATTATTTTTAATATAATTTATTATTACACAACCAAACACAATTCAATCACTTAATTTTTAGAGTGTTTAATATTGTGGTAGTGATTAATATTGTAAAAGAAAATCTAGACATATTATTCTTGTTTTATTCTTTTTAATGAGAAATGATTATATATTGTCAATGTATGTGTTTATTAGATTCTTTTTTAATTTATAAAATGATTAATTATATGTGAGAGTAAGGAATAATCTATAGATATATATTCATTTTCTTTTTAGGTTAACAACTAATTCTTTGTCTATTTTCTATCACAAAAAGAATTGAAAAAAAAAAGCAACAAAAATGTCGATTAAAAACATTATGTCATGATTTAGCGATGGAAAATATGACATAATTTTTTCATCAGTTTTTTTTTATGGAGATAGCAATCAAATTAAAAACAATTCCATTAATATTTCTAACGTGTCAAATCACAGGCGTGAGCTTTGATGAAAACTCCTTAATTTATTTGAATAGAAAATTAAACATGTCAGTGTTTTCAAATGCATCCTCGATAAAATTTTATATCCCTTTAGTTTTCATTAAAAAACATTCTTCTCTATTTTTCTCTCCTTAAAACTCCATTCACCTCCACAAATCTGACCACCATAACTCATTGATGACAGCACAACATCTTTCTTAGTGGCAGTTTGGTATTGCGATCGAAACGGAGTTTCGAGCAAAAGCAAGTTTTGTGGTGTTTGATAATGAGAAAACACGGAATAAATTGCAATGGGACCCATCAAAAAATCGACTGAAACCGTGGTTTAGAAGAAGCTCAATTTTGTAGCTTTTGCCTACGATCACGATTCATTTTTTACCCGTGTTTCATGGATTGCAGGTCCTGGCTAGCATCTTGAAGCAACATCACGGTGGGAAGAACACTAAACGCAGGCACACCACCAGCGGTCTCTCTATATATATATATATCAGCAGCTTTCTCTCTCTCCAAGGCAGCAGCTCTCTCTCTCCACAGTCGGAGGTAGCTCTCGGAGACACCATCATCATCCCTCTTATCACTGGTAGCTTTTTCTCCACTCTAGAAGCTACATCGTGACCTCCAGCGAGAGCAGCATACCCTGGTGTAGAAGCAGCGACGGCGATAGCAAGCTTCCGACGCTCCTCTCGGCCATCACAGGCTACCATTTTTGACGTCATCACCACAAGAAGGACCACCTCGGTCCCCTCTACCTATTGGCATCACCGTTGAGCCTCCCATCACCATCAGTCGGACATTACTATTCACGTTTTAAGAACATATGAATAGTGCAGCACACCGTTTCATTATATATATATATATATATATATATATATATATATATATATACTTGGGGTGGACCTCCTTTAGGCCCAGTCCAAGACCAGCAGAGTTGGGAGCTGGGCCAGCCCATTTAGTTGGGTCAGACCCGATCTGATTTTTTTAAAAGATATATTTTAAAAAAATAAAAAATATATATAGATAGAGATAAGTCCTAATGAAAAGAAAAAACACGTGACTTCGTTTCACTCCATAACATTGTTGTTTTTCGATTAATTATGAATCAGAAACTTACAACTATATTTGACATTGGAATTATACCTCTACAACTGAATCGCAAATGTTGTTACTAATGATATTGTTATCATATATTGTTCCTCAAACAAATAACAAGAGATCACAGAGGCATTCACGTATCGATTTATTTTGTGATGAAATTGCAAGTAGTTTGATGGGAGAATAAAAACAAATATATGTTTTTTCATGAATTATTAATTACATTTTATTATTATGATTATTAATCTATAAAATTTAAAAAATATTATATGTATGTATGTCCTTTAAAGTAATTTTCCCAAGTTACAACAATATGAAAAGCATGAAAATCAAACACACGAAATTATTTTTCATCAACCTCAAACTCAACTACAGTTTTAACCAAACACTTCATTTTCAATTATGAACCGCAACTAAAAGTGTTTTTCATGAAACTGGTTTTTTAAAATTTCAACCACAAAAGCAAACGCAATACCAAACACACCCTTAAGGCCTAACCCTCCCTCCCTTGATTTCTTTTCATTGATGACAGCGCAACATTTTTCTTATGTATTTTTTTACAATCCCAATAGAATATTCAATCAATATTCCCTAATTTTTTTTTGTAGTGAGTTTTTTTAGGATTTTTTTGAAAAACAAAATACAATATCCTAAAATCAATGGCAAAAAGATCCCTAAAACCATTAACTTATTTATAATCAAGTGAGATTATTTTAATAATAAACCACATAAATTAGAAGTAGGATTATAATGATATGACATTTAATTATTCTCAATCTTGACCTGAAAAAGACATTTACTATCCGAGTCAACTCATAAGTTACTGGATGAGTCATGATTAATTATTTTTATTGAAAAGCATGTTTATTTATTTTTAATTTTTATTTATTAAAAATTTTCCATGTTACGTTTAAACCAATTGAGTTTTACTATATCAATATCTTTTTTTATTCATTTTAAAACTAAATTATATATCACACTTCAATTTCAAGTTAACTTATAAAATCGAGTAGTTTAGTAACCATGCAGCATGAAACGGCATAGCATCCGGGATGTGATTGAATCATACCATGTCCGGCCTCATTGTGAGATCAAATTTGTGTTAATAAAAATACTATTTGGTACCACCAAAGAGTAATTCCCATGTTAGTTAAGAGTTCACACTTCTCCTATCTACAAAAGGGCATATGCCCTCTCCTTTGTAACACCAAAAAAAAGAAAGTATATGGTAGTTAAACTTGAATTGGTGAAGAGAAAAATAATAATAATCTCTTTTTTTTTACCAATATGCCTCCTCAAATAATAATAATAATAACAATAATGCCCCTTAATTCAACAAATAAAATGAAGCCATTTGATAAATTGACTCTAGCAAGGGAGGGCACCATCCAAAACCATGCACAACAAAATAATTATCCAACATTTTTGTACTTGATTCCTTATTGTAATTAGAAAAAATATATCCAAGTCTATTCATATTATTCATCACCACCAACCACTTATAATTATCCAACTCTAAGCTTAGTCAATGAATGTCGCCTGAGAAATCTCTTCACCACCGACCATGGCGGTGCTAGAAGAACACCATGGGTCGTCGGTGATGAACTGCATCCATGAATCATCTTTGTCTTCCTCTTCAATACAAGATGACGATGCAATCGGGACATCTGGTGACATTGTCTCATAATCATTTATTACACCTTGTGATGAGCTCTCCATTAATGATAGACTTGTTGTACACTGTCCCTGTTCTTCGATTTCAGAACATATTCCATTTTTCTTGAACACACGACACAGCGCATACGAATCCTACAAATGAAAAAAAAAAAAAAAACTATTATCAATAAATGGTCTAGTGATAAAAGTTTGAGACTAAAATATTTTTTTTCTTTACTGTGGTTTTAGGTTCAAGTACCATTATTGCTAATATTATGACCACTAGATACTTACATGATTATTAACTTCAGGATTTGTGAGAATAGTTAAATTATACGCAGGCTGACCCGATACTCAATAAAAAACAAAAAAAAAAGCCTTGTGTACAAACGGCGAAGGGAAATGATAGGAACTTAATTTTAAAGCTGGCTTAATTATCAAAGGGAAATCTTTTAGTATATGACAAACTCGATCAGCCTCAATTATTGACTGGTCACTTAAGGGAGCTCCTACAAAATGATCAGAGATAAGAGCTGAAAATGGGAAGAAAAAACATATAGATATAGATATATAATAGCTGAAAATGTTATATATAATCGCATATACAATCGAGTATCCATCGTCTACACATAAAACTTTCAAAGAGGAAAATGAAGGAGGACATTGTTGGATCAGAGATCAAGCTACCTTGGGATTGACAAGTGCTTGCCCTAACCTAGTCGCAGGAGATGGAATAAAGTAAAAGGTAACCGACACATTCTTACAGGGTGAAAGTGATGAAGTGGGGCTTGCTTTTTGGGTCTTATTTTATCATTTTATTAGTCATGGAATCTAGACTTGTAGATCAGAGATGGAAAAAAGATAAAGAAGTGAAGAACAACAACGTCATACGGGATGGAGTCATATGGAGGATAGAACTTTTGTCTCATTAGAGAAAAACAAAGTGGGGAACCCTAGCTTTGGCACTTAGGGATCTAACTCCATTGGAAGCAACGAATATGTCAGAGATTGTATGCCATAAAATATTCAGAACACAACAGCAGGTGAGAGATTAGCAATCATAATCAAACCCTAATTACTCCAACTTTAAAATTTTCATGCAAAATCATGCACGTTCTTGTTGTTTCACAGAGAAACTAATTTATTTTGTAATTCAAAGACTAATATTAAGCATAGGAACATGTAATTATGAATATCAAAGAGGGGAAAAAGAAGTAATTATGATGCTTTTATTTGCTTTCTGTACTTTGGTGTAAAAGAGGTGTGGGTGAGAAAAACCAAACGAAAGCAAAGGAAATGTTGCTTTTCCCGTTAGCCATGACATTGAAATTTAGCAAGCTTTCCGAGTCAACTAGTGAAATAAATAAATAAATATAAGAATTACCCATTAATGCTCCTACATTTTTCTTGAGAAAAGAAAAGGAATATTGAGGACAGGAGAAAAAAATACAGTAGCGTGATTAAAACAAAGTGTAGTGTAGCATGCAACAGTCTCTCTTGTAAAAGAGGAAGGTGAAATGATAAGATCAATAATTCTCCTACGTTTTTCTGTCTTTCTTGAAAAAATAAAAGAGAAATCGAAAGTGAGGACCAGAAAGTGATAGTGAGTAAATAGAGAAGCACTGTGTTTAGTCTCTAGCTGCATGCGTTTTCTGCAGTAAAAGAGAAAGGGAGAAGAAGAGAAATCAAGCGGTCGTAATTCAATTCTGTTCTAGATTGCAGCTGATAAATTCAGACTCGAGGTATTTCGAGGGAATCATCATCTTGATTTAGATTACCCGGGCCAGATATACTATATACTATGAAAGACCAGAAACTATGAATATATATATATATATAGAAACAAATTTACCATTAAAAATGGAAATGTTGCTTATTTGTTTATCGTCAATATGATCATGAATGACAGAGTTTTGCACAATGCACGAACTACCTGAATTCCAGAGAAATCTTCACAGTCCTTGTCGTCGAGCCGATACTCGTGCATTATCCAGTCGGTCCGAATCCCATGAGGAGCTCGGCCGCGGTAGTAAACTAACGTCTTCTTCATTCCGATGGCTCTATTCTGGCAGCTAACCCTCCTGTCTTTTCCGGTAGACTTCCAGTATCCAGCTCGAGTCGCTCGGTTAGTCCTGAACCCGTTGGGGTATTTCCTGTCCCGGGGCCCGAAGAAGTACCACTCCGGGTCTCTGCTCGGCAAGAAAGATTTCTCTACGAGACAAATTAACAGAAGCTGTGTGATGAAAGTTTTATTTTCAGGGCTCTGTATATATATTCCGGCGATGATATGCTGCCAAAGCTGCTGAAATGTGATCTGAACATGGCAGAAAGTAGATGATGATGATGATGATGATGATGTGGTAGAGTATAATTAGATACATACCTGCTAACTCCCAGGGCTCGCATTTGTAGAGATCAATCTCCGGAATGATGTCTAAATCAATTTCTTGGCCACTAATTTTACGCTTCAGATAGTAATTGACAAGCTCTTCGTCGGTCGGATGGAATCGAAAGCCAGGAGGCAATCCGACCGGCGCCATTTCTCCCCCTTCCCGATGACCTGCTACTTTCTCTGCAAACACTTTTGCATTATTATGATGATCACCACTGCCATACATATATATATAAAGATGCAAAACTCCTTGTCATTGGTTTATTTTTCACTTTAGCTTTACAGATTCTTACTAGACAAACGTTTCTTGCAAGCCTGGCGTTTCATTTTTGCGCCAAATATAAGTTGGGATACTTGTGTTTCAAGCTCGAGCACACACCAAAAAGAAAGGAGCAGTGCTGTACGTACTTCCTAACTTGTGGATTCTTTTTCAATTATTTAATAAGCAAGCTCCTTTCAAGAGCGTTTGTGGACACATTAATTTTCTGTTCTGGTAAAGGACTCATATTTAATATTCTGAAACTGGGTTCAGAATATTTTAATATTTCTTTAAGGATAATGGTACTTGTGTTTTCTATTTTTTTTCTATTTAAGTACCTTTGCTCATAGTAATTACTGAATCGAGTATCTTATTTAATTTTTGTTACATTTTTTTTTAAAAATAATTACTTATTTTTATTTTTATGATAGGAATTAAAAATACTGAAAAACATTTATGGTTATTTTTGGTATTTGAGCCCACTTGATGCCATTTTAGATGTTTGTTGACTTGATAAATTGGTTCTCAAGGTTTGAAAGTCTTTTATTAGCTGTTTTTGGGCTAAAATAGATTTTTCACACCTAAAAATAAAGGGTTAAGTTTTTTATATTAAAAATTAATTTTAACTATTAAATTAATGTTAATATGTGCTAGACAGAGAACTGAATATACAATTACAATGACGACTGTCCTAACAAGCCTTCGATTGGCTAAAAATTATGATAGTTGACCAAGTCATTGTTGATTCCAGATGATGACACGTGTTGATCCGGATAAATTTAAAATAATTAAAAAAATATATCTGAAATTTTACTATTTCATATAAAAATAATAATAATAATAATAATGTAGATATAAACTATGTATACTGTCAACATTGAAGTTTAACAGATTATTTCTATTTCTCAAAAAAAGTTATGAGCATAGGTGTTTGTAGATATTTTTTGGGTGGGATTAATTTACAAATAGCCAAGAAATCTACTTTGTTTTGGGTTTTTTAGCCCAAAACAAATTTTAGTCTAGGTATTTGTAATTTAATTTTTTATTTTTATTTTTCTTTTACAATAAGTATATGACCAGTTGTGCCGGGTCGATTTCGGGCCAGCTGCATGATTGAGTTTATTTTTTTTATGATCTAGGTAGAGTTTTAGATCACCGAGTTACGAGTTAACCTGTGAGTTAATGAGTTAGTCTGATCTGATAACTAGTGCTGGATGTACGGGTTGCGGTATAAACCATTCTTCAAGGACATAAATGCATCATAAGTTGTTTCTATCTGAAGCTCCTAGTCATTTGCCCACGGATATTTGGGCTTTCCTCGTACATCAAACGAGTCTATTGGGCTTGTTCATAAGAAGTGCAGGGCCAGCTCTTGGGAGCCCAGTATATGCTCTAATCAATGCAAAGTAGCCCAACATGAAGTTGGATTCGAGAGATGTTGGAGCGGCAGACCTCTATATTGCTTGTACACCTTCGAGGGAGTGTCTGTGTTTGTTTGTTTTAATTATTTTTTTGTTTAAAACTTATTAAATCGATAATTTTATTAGTATTTATTAACTGTACTTTTGATGTGTTGATTTTTTTTTATACAATGAAACTCTACTTTCTGAAAAGCATATTTAGTGGCCCCAAATGAGTAAATAAAATCTTGGCTAAATTGTAAGTCCTCTATCATCATGTTGTGCCTTTTAAAAACGATGTGTTGATATCACCAATAAATAAAATATAAAAATCATATATTATTTTAATTGAAAAATATTTTTAAAAAACATGCTATTTAATATACACTTAATTACGTATTAACAATTTAACACTATGTTTAAAACATACAATTCCAAGGTTTCTAAGTTTTTTTTTTCATTTTCTCATGATAATTTTGAAGGTAGCCATATGATGTCTACTGATTTATTTAAGATTTCCAAGTTTTTCATAGTGTCTATATTTATTTCTTTGAGGTATTTCGAATGACATAAATAATAGCATCATAAGAGTTTCAATGATATCTCATTCATTCAATTTTCTCCTATCACTTGTTCTTTTGTAATGGGAGAAAAAATAAAAATTTTATTTTAAAACATTTTTAAATAAAAATTATTTTATAAAATAAATTCAATTATACTCTCAAACGAGCATATAATGTATTACACGCGTCAGCAACAAAGAAAATTAAACCGGTTTGTCGGTGTGTTATTTTTACAAATGCATTTAAAATTGTATTGTTTTTACCGAATAATAAAAGCTCTCAAGATTGTGTGTGGTATGACGAATAACTTTTGTGATTATAGGTTTAAAAAGTATGTTTTAGAAAAACTATAAATTATATTTTTTTAATTAATATTTTAAAATATAGTATACATACAAAAATATGATTCATACAAAACATTTTTAAAAATTGTAATTAAAACAAAACACCGACAATTCCACAAAGCAAGGAGCGTCGAGGGTTCTGTTAACTTTAAAGTTTGGATTAAAAATCAATTTGTTTTAAAAAGAAAAGGACTTCAAAATTCAAGAGTATGCTTTATGCAAGCATCTCACGTGACTCCCATTTGTCAGCTTCTGCTATTTTGAGTACTCCTATATTCCTGCAGTTTTTGTTTTTAAAGTTTAGTGACGGTTTGTCATTTTATTACAAAATTGTTTTTGAAAAAAAAAATATTTTATTTTCTATTTAAAATTAAAAAAATAGTTTTTTAAAATGATTTTATGATATTGAAAATCATTTTTAAAAATTTAAAAAAATATTACTTTAATATATTTTTAAACAAAAATTATTTTTAAAAATAATTTTAACCACAATCATTTTGATACATTTTAGTGTTTTTAAATTATTTTGACTTGATGTCAAAAATATTTTTTTTAAAATAATATTATTTTAATTTGTATTTTTGAACAAAAAATATTTTCAAAAATAGTTTTAAATACACTCCCAAACAATTATTTAATGGTTGTTTACAAATATAATTGAGATTGCTTTTCAAAGTTTTATTCGTTCAAAAATATATTAAAATTATTTTTTTTTAAAAAAAATATTTTTAATATTATTTTTTAAAATAATCTAAAAATACTACATTTTTTAATTGAAAACAAAAAAATAATATAAAATAACATGCAAAACACCCAATAATTAGTATTTATACAGCGAGAATCGGAGTCCCGTCAGCATCATCACTGTGACGCTCCCAATCCAATGCCTTGGTGCAGTGTCCATTTGATTCATGTAACAGAGACCTCTCATGGTACCACAGACACGCAAGCTCTCATCGCCACAAAAACAAACAAAAACTATTATTTATTTATTTATTTATTTATTTATGATGCGTGTTTTGAATTAACGTGACTGCCTGTGAATTTGGAACCTGCATTAAATTCCCCAATTCATTTTCAATAATTACAGAACAGAAAATCTAATCATCCCAGTAGAAGGAGATTTGTTTTGGAGAGTTGTTGTTGTAGTTTTTTAAAGTGTTTTTCATATTGAAATATATTAAAATAATGTTTTTTTATTTTTTAAAAATTATTTTTGATATCAGCACATCAAAATAATCTAAAAACACCAAACTATATTCATTAAAAAAAAAAAACTGCAAACCGGCGTTTGAAACGCCATCCAAACAGGTAGTGATACCTGTCGGATCCATTGATCCAATGAATTTACTGATGGGGCCATTGGAGCTCCAACATTGATGTGACCACTGTATCTTAACGTACACCATGGCTCAAACGGTGGGGGCGGGGTGGGGGATTGCAATTTAAACATTCAAACAGGTCTGTGCAGTTGCATCTTCACCGCAGTTTTGAAAATTCAAACAACATATACGTTCTTTTCTGACTTTTGTCAGTTTCCTATCTTAAAGCTCAAATCTTTTTGACAGTCTTTCCGTCTGTAGCAGTGTAGCCTGCTGCTAGCTAGGTAGATCATGACCGTACAATTTCCTTGCCGGGGTCCATTGCCTGCTGATATGAATGTTGCTTGTATAAAGATCCATCCCTGGCCACCAAACAACTTTCATCTTGCAATTTTACAGGCCTGGCTAAAATGGGGGACATCTCTTCACTTCAAAGCACCCCAGTTGAGTTTCCCACCGAGGGAGCTGATGAGAGAGTGAAAATGGTGCTCGAGTGTCTCAAATCAGAAGAAGAAATGGGATGTGGCGACAGCTTTGCAGAGAGAGCTGAATGGTATTATCAGAAACGTCCTCAACTTCTGGCTCTGCTTCGAGACTTGTACAGTGGGTACACCGCCTTGTTGGACAGGTGCAGCAGGATGGAAAGGGGCAAGAAACTCAGCAATCATTTCTCATCTCCCATGTTAATGGCTCTTGACGACGACCAGGATCAAGAAGGTAGCGGTGGATCTAGCAGCAGCCAGTTTCTTGATTGGGATGTCGAGAGTTCCCTGTCTTACCAGCATCCAGCAACCCCCGTTAAAGATGGCAGCGACGCCATTCTTGGCGTCGACGAGGTTGTAGCCGATCTTGTAATGAAGAATGTAGAGAATGATATATTAGCAGACCAGCTTGGCGAAATGGAGAAGAATCAGCAGGGCCAGGAATCGATATGGAGAAAAGTAGAATTACTGAAGAAACTTCTCGAGGTGCTAGAGTCAGAGAGGATAGTGTTGCTGAATGAGAATGTGAGACTGGGGTACAAAATGCAAACTTTACTGGAAGAAAACAAAGGTCTGTCATCTGAATCTATGTTCTTGAAGAGGAAAGCTGGTGAGCTTGCTAGGTGTGTGCTGAAGATGAGGGAGGATCATAGAGTTTCTATGCTTACTAGAAAAATTGAGGATCTTCAGGGACAGATTTATGGGCTGGAGATGAGAAACAAAGAGTATTATCAGCAGTTGTTGAAGAAAGAGCTGCATGAAGAAGAAAACATTAGCTGCAGCAGCAGCAGCAGAAAAGATGGCGGTGTGGCTTTTGTGGGCTGCTGCTTTCAAATCGAGAAGCTGAAGTTGAAGAAAAAGGATGGAGCTTCTGTTGGTAAAAAATGGTGGAGAAATGTCAAGAACATGAACTTGTTTATGTGTGGATTTCAGTGATACCTTCCCAGACTGCTACCACTGCTGCATTTGATGGGAGTTCCAGGCAGATATTACTAGTTTTTCTTCCTCTTCCTCTTCTGGCTCGTATAAATTAATTAAATATTCATTTATGTTCTAGCTGATGCACAGAAGTTGGATGGGAAAATGTTGATTCTGGGTTAAAAACTCTGTTGGATTGTGTGAATTTGGCAAATTTGAGTATCAGAGCCTAAATTGCTTGTGGGATACTGAAGTTGTACATTTTGATCATGCTTGTCCATTAAACAATTAGAATTACCACGTCATTTTCATTTTGATTTTAAGAAGATTTTTGTCTTGTGTTTTTGTATGCAAGGAGATAGCATGATGAAGCAGGATCCATCAACAGGTAAGCTCCCCCCATAATCGTATACTGTTGCACAGATGCAGCCGAGGGCCGAAAAACAAGTGGAGAAGTGCGTGAGACTTGTCAACTAATTTTCAAAATTATTTTTGATTTTTTTTTAAATTAAAAATTTTAGTGTTTTTATGAATAATTAACTCCTAATAAAAGTAGTGAATCTTATCGTGGTGTCACTTTCATATATGATAGGAAGGCGAGATTCAATCATAGTCATTTTATATTATAGATCAAATACAAGTGCAACTCTTATTAGAGCATAAACAAACATCCTCGTACTTGTCAATTTTTTTCAATATTTTGATCTCATGTCGAATATTTTTTTTTAATATGACAATAAGTCTAATTTTGCGGTGCCAATTTAATCAAATAAATTTTGAGAAAGTATATATTAGTTGTGTGAAACTTTATTCTTAGAAAAAACTTTGTGACCTCGGAAAATGTATTGAACCAATTATAAATTAAAGGTGTAAACTCTTAATTATCTTCTTGGATTTGTCTCATAAACCTGAAAGTGGTCGAAGTTTATGACTGTTTGAAAATGGAAGGGATAATAGGAGGAATAAGATTAGATGAAGAAAAAGTTATGAGTGAAAAAACAGCTCTGAATTCAAACTCTCGAAGTTAAGATATATGGAATTGTGGGGATTACCAGAGCTGAAAAGCATTTGCAGTGCAAACCTTATTCGTGATTCTATGAAGAGTATGAGTGTTGTGTATGGTGAGAAGCTGAAATGGATGATAATTTATCTTTTGTTGCTTGAAAATGAGCAACCATGTCTTCACAAATCATAGATGAATGACATATCTTTTGTCTATTTTAATAAAATAAATAGCTAAACAAGGTCAACCACATGGACCTGGTCTTCTACACTCATGCACCTGTAGCCTTTTTTTATGTGTTACTCTAACTAGCTTAACAAAACCCACAATCTTGGGCTTTGTTTTTTAAGATCTTTATTTTTTTCACATCATTTTTAATTTGAGTCCATTGAAAATAAATTATTATTATATATATTATCTAAAATATAAAACACGTCCTGGTTTTACTGTGTGAATCCACATTAAATTTTTATTAATATATATTGTCGTGAACAATGAATGAGATGTTGAGATGGCCGAGTTGGTCCAAGATGCAAGATTAAGGCTGTGGTATGATAGGGCGTGGGTTCAAATCCCACTCTCAACAGATTTTTATTTTGCTTGAAAATGTGATTGTTTTTTTTTAAATATTTTTTGTTTAGAAATATATTAAAATGATATTTTTTTAAAATTATTTTTAACATCAGCACATGAAAATGATCTAAAAATATTAAAAAAATACAATGTTTGAATAATATTTGTTTTTTATCCGTATTTATTCATTTATGCTTTTAGATTTATTTTTTTCAGATCATTTTTTTTCAGGGTTTTATTTTTATTAGGTTCCGTTTTGAAATTTTAATTTATGTTGTTGATAATTTTAAAATTAATATTGCTCTTTTTTTCCTTTTTTTTTGGTGTTTTCTGTTATTTTATCTGTTTTTCGGATCAGATAATTTTATGATTTTATTGTTTGCGCAATAATAATGATAATTTTAGTGATTCTTTTTTTATTATTTTTTGTTAAAATGTTTTTATTTTTTTTATTTTTCAGATCAGTTTAATGATTTTAATTGGTTAGGCAGCAATGTTAATAATAATTTTTATTGTTTTAGTAATGCAAATGATGGTAACTTAGGAATGAATTTTCAATTTATGTTTTCGTCTTTTTGTGAATTGAAAATTAACTATTTATTTTTGTTATTTGATTATTACAGGTCTTTTCACAATTTATATTTTGTTTTGAATTGTGATTTAAATGAAATTATAAATTGAACTAATCTTAATACAATGAATTCAATAATTCAAATATCCGAATCTTCTTGCTTTTTTAATGATGATAATAATTTTATCCTGGTTATTTCGTTGAAACCTACTAAATAGATAAATTTATATTGATTTAAAATTTATATATTTTATAGAAAACTTGCACTTCACATAAATTTTGCACAGATTTATTATTTTGACTAAATTTATATTATAACAAAAAAAAAACACACAATTAATATTTTTTTCATTGAAAAAAAATATGGTGCCGTCCACGACGAGGCGCGGGGGCATTGGTTAGTGTGTGTGTGTATTAATACATTAGTTTTACTATTTTTTTTATTAGATATCATTTTTTATAAGATAATTGCATTTTTTTCTTCTAATAATACCAATAATATATCTTTTTGGACAAATGTTCTTTATTTTCTTGAAATATTCTCCTTGATTTTATTCCTTGCCTTTCTTATAAATGTTTACTTTTATTATTATATAGTTATATAAAAAATTAAGTTCTTAAAAGTTCTCATTTCCAAACACATGCAAAATATATTATATTTATATTTTTTAATGCTGTTATATTGTTTTTAATACTTTCAAGTCAAATTTTCAATAAATGTTTTTTATTTTGTTAAATTGCTTTTATTATTTTAAAAGGTGTGCTCTAGCCAACAAGGAAGGCAACAATAGATTTCAGGGTATAGAGGCCAATAGAAAGTCCATCTATTACTCGGGCCCTGTAAATTCTGACCCAAAACGCACGTATTGGACGCTGCGAAACGGTTAAAACACAAAGGCATTGAGGGGAGAGATGCTAAAGTGCACCGCAAAAAAATAGTTTTACGGAAAATATTCTCATGATTCTGACACGTGCAAATGTATTGCATAAGAACCGTCAGATCCACTGAAATGATTCTCTTTAAGAACCTCATATAAACAGCGAATAAAAAGGTATCTCCCTTATCGCCGCCTGTTATTGAGAGCTGAAAAAACACTCTCCCTCCTATCTCCCAAAACCCAATAAACAAACCAAGGTGACAAAACCCTAAAAACCCTAGATTCGTCATTCATTCATTTATTTATATTGGCTTTTAATTCCATGGCTGTTAATTTTTATTGGGATCTTATTAAAGTCTTTATATGATAAAGTTTGCATCTTTTATTAATTTCTAGTTAATGCCAGTGTATTTTTGTTTTAGTGGTTTTTGGTGATATGGATTTTGTTTGCCGAGGCCTGTAGAGCTTGATTTCATGTTTTTGTGGTTTGAAGTGAAAAGAAACCGTCAATCTCTGTCTAGGGCTTTTGACTATGGTGTTTAATTA
Organism: Salix caprea; assembly: GCA_964035475.1. NCBI lineage: Eukaryota > Viridiplantae > Streptophyta > Magnoliopsida > Malpighiales > Salicaceae > Salix > Salix caprea. The sequence goes on from OZ037744.1 coordinate 28,832,503, forward strand.
AGAAGTTGTTTTGTCACCCGTAATGTGATTAATTTGATTTGGTTTGAAAATGGTTTTATCTGGTAAGTAAATCGATTAACTAGTTATTACAGGTTTGCTATTTTGTTTACTTGTTTTGGTGGACTGTGCTGCTTGAGTTCGTGGAGCTTGCTTTAGAATCTCTAGTTTGAGAAGAACTTGTTGGTTATAATTATTATAAAACCAACTGATTATACCAAAGCATAAAATAAAAAAATGTTTTAAATAAAGATCAAAACCAAAATCTTAAAGGCTTAAGCTTAATCATGTTGAGAGGCTGTTTTGGGAGGATTTAGTGAATATGATTTCTTCCATTTGGAATGAAGCTCTAGTCTTTCTTCATCAATTCTAATTCCTAAGCTTCTATGAGATAAACATGAGCTTATTTTATGCGGCCTTTAGGTCACTTGTTTGTTGTTCCTTTATATTGTCACCTTTACATTATACTCTGTTATCATGAATGTGTAAACATTTCCATGTTCATGTTTTAATTGGTCAATGCATTGTACAGTTCTTTTCTTTGTAATCCTTTATCTCTTTTATACAGATGGATCGAGAGAAGCTTCAGAAGATGGCCAGTGCAGTTCGCACTGGTGGAAAGGGTAGCGTGAGAAGGTGGGAAGACTATTCCATTGCAACTAATCTAGCTCCCACAGGAATTTATCAATTAGCAATACTATATTGTGTTTGCGTCAAGTAGCTGAGGAATGAAAGAAGTGTAAATTAATGGAAGGAATTGTCTTAAGTGAAAGTGTCATATCAGACATTCAGTTGAGCAGTGTACTGAATGAGATTTGTGAGGGTCTGCTTGTGAGCATGTTTTATCTGTGTTCTTATGCTGATTACGACTTGAATGGTTTCCTAGCTTTTGTGAGAAATTTCTGTTGCCTGGTTCTATAGAGTATTGCTTGCAGTTGGGTATTTTGCATTGAAAATCTTAACATATTTTTCTATGAAGCAATTGAAGTTACCGACAAGGAAAAGATTACATGGTTGTTGTGTTTTACGCATCTGTTGTGTTCTGTTAATGAGTTTCTTCTGAATTCGTACCTTTAAATGCAGGAAGAAGAAAGCTATCCACAAGACTACTACTACAGATGATAAAAGGCTTCAGAGCACCTTGAAGAGAATTGGAGTGAACGCAATACCTGCAATCGAGGAAGTCAACATATTCAAGGATGACATAGTCATCCAGTTTCTAAATCCCAAAGGTAAAGTTGGCTACCATATATGGACATGATACGCTCACATTGTTCAAATCCTTCTGGTTAATTAGTGGCTAATTATTATTTTTGTTTTGATTTTTCAGTGCAAGCTTCCGTTGCTGCCAACACATGGGTTGTCAGTGGTTCTCCACAAACTAAGAGTATGGCTCTAAGACTTTCCATGTACACCCAGAAATGAAACGCAAATCGATTCTGTTAATTGGTTGAACACAAGAAGCGATCTACATACCTAGTGGCCAGTGGTTAATCTTTCCTGGTCTTGAAATGTTGAGTTTGGTTTTCTAAAAGGAAATTTACAGCTAATTGTTAGTTTACTTGTTTAGTTTGCATGATATTTGACACACAAATTTGTTGTGATTATTCCTTTTCAGAATTGCAAGATATTCTTCCTCAAGTTCTCGGGCATTTAGGTATGCCTAGTTTATTCTCTGTAATCATCTGTGAATTGTAACTAATACATGGTAATAACTTCTAATTATGTTTCTCTGATCTATAGGTCATGATAACTTGGAGAACTTGAAGAAATTAGCGGAGCAGATCCAGAAGCAAGTGCCCGGTGCAGGTTCTGCCGCCGCAGCTGCAGCACAGGATGACGACGATGACGTCCCAGATCTTGTGCCTGGAGAGACCTTTGAAGCTGCAGCAGAGGAGGGTAAAGCTGCTGCTTAGAGATATTTAAAAGGATTTTGTGCTATTTTATAAACTTCCTCTGATTTTGAAGTGCTATCCATTTTTTTAATCACATCGTTCTTAATCTTATGTTCTTCTCTGTGACTCTTAGTGGTTGTTGTGTTGAGTTTTCGATCCAATATACTTATGCGGAAATTCACCATGCCGGTGCTTCCTGGTTGAATGTCAGCACTCTTCACCACGGCAATGCGTGAACCATTATATTATAAAAAATTATAATCTCTGAAGAGTGTTTACCCCATGAATTTGGAGCGCTGGTTAGAGCGTTATCATGGTAGTGATTATTTTTTTAAAATGATTTCTTTACTTGAAAATATATAAATAACATGAAAACATAATTTTTTTTATGTGTTTTTAAATAAAAAAAATATTTGGGCGTAAAGGTTTTAAAAATATATGGGCCACGACTTCTTCGGTTGCAAATTGTTGGCCTTGAGTTTTTTTTTTTTTTGAATTAGCACCGGGTTCCAGAGCCGCTGGGCCCTGACTAATCCCGGGGATGCACAGGTCCTCGGCAAGGAGTTTCCCGCAAGTACACCATAGTTGATTCATGGGTTTCGCTCAAATCCGATGGCTCTAAGAAGTTATTTGCACCCTCAGGTTTCGAACTCAGGACCTGGGAGGAGTACTCCCCGCAGGTTCCCAAACCTCCACTGTTGCCAACTCCTTGGAGTTTTGGCCTTGAGTTTTGCTATGCACAAAATGATTACTGGAAGATCGAGATTGTTGACTTTAGCTTGAATATTTGGGCTGTATAAACATTAATTTTTTTTAAAATAATATTTTTAATCTCAACATAACAATCTAAAGTATTGAAAATATTTTAATTAAAAAATAAACAAATTTTGTTATAAGGGCGAACATGCATGTTTATCTACCTCATCGTATCCGGCAATATATGGTATGAGAAGGAAAAGGTTGCCTGCAGAGGAGTAATGGGCCTGAAAACGTTGGATTGACTACAACAGTCCCAGCAGAAGGAAACTGCATAAGAGGAGCATTACTGACACTCAATGGCAATGCTGTTGAGCATGGAAAGCTCAAGAGCGGGTGAGTTAGACTCAGAAGAATGCAGCAATTCCATCAAGGCAAAGAGAAGAAAGAAGAAACCAAGTCCGAATCAGGAAGAAGATGAACAGAAGGATGCCAATGTCATTGGCAGGTCTAAGAAGAAGAAGAGAGAAGGGACAGAAACATCACTTCTTTCTGGAACAACTAGTCCTAATTTCAATAAGTTTGATGAGGCTTACGAAAGGAAAACAGCAGACAACACATGGAAGCCACCACAATCTGAATTTGGGTTCTTGCATAATCATGCACATGACCCTTGGAGAGTTTTGGTCATTTGTATGCTCCTTAATCGCACTGCGGGTACTCGGGTATTCTATATGCTCTCAAAGTCTCAGTCTTTTCCTTTTCCCTTGGTTGTTCTGCTTTCTTCTTGAAATTTATATTTGTGGGTATGTGTGAATGTTTAACCTTTTAGCTGATTACTCTGTGAATTTTAGTTGTTAATGTACTGTTGATAACTGGCTGTGGTTTAGAAGACTGGTTTGGATATGGTAAATTAAAAAGTACTGAACTTCAAATAAAAAACAATTTGAAACTTCATGGTGCTTTTTATCTGTAAAAGATCTTGGAGATTTATTTCCCTATATAAATAGGTATGAGGATGGATGATTCATGTAGCTAGTGCAGCCAATTTGGGACTTACACTTTTTTAAACTTTTAACAGCTTCTGTATAAATTGGAAGGTTTTCTTTTGTGTGTGTATCACCAGGTTGTGCACTTTCCCATAGTGTTTTTGAACAAAACTTCAAGCAAGTGTAAGAAAACTTTAAACTTTAAACACTTTCCCAACTCCTGCTCTGGACTATTTCCCAAGGCATTTGAAGTTGGTCGTGCCCTCTTAACTATTGTGCTCATTTGAATGATTATTATGTTCTTTTTGCCTGACGAGGATGTACAAGGCGTTATGTAGAGCATATACAAACTTCTGTTAGTTAAGACTCTCTAAAGAGCCAGGTCCTCTCTGTTACCAACCAACTTTTTAGTGTTCATTGATATATTTCTTTGGCTGGATTTTTTTTTTTTAAAAAAAAATTGCATGGTTTCATTTCTTTTGTTAAAAACACCAACCTTTAGTTTTTTTTACCTATCTAGTGTCTGGTGACTGGTGCAATCCATTTCTCTACCAAGTTCTATGTAATTAGAAACCAAGAGCAATAAGCTCATGGCTTGCAAATTTACATTGAACTGGCAGGAGACCATATAGGTCTAGATGTAGTCTTTAAGGCAAGAAAAATCTCTGCCATTGTTCATAGCTTGCAAATTTATTTGCTATCATTCTTGTTCCTCTAAGACTATGGTGACGGCTCTCAACAATGACAACTTCAAATGTTATTCAAAGATTTTATTTTTACTGCCAACTGTGTCAACTTTCTGAGTGCCTAAACAAGTAGCTCACCACACAAGCACACAAGCAGATGTATGACTTTTAGATTCTGGGCATCATAGCTCATTGGATTCGATTGCTAAATGTTGAATAAATTGGAAGGAGAGATCTTGTACTGGTTATTGTGATTTGGCATTAAACATTAAATTTTCCATCTTGGAATAGTTTATTTCTTTCTTCTTTGAATAGAGGCGTTAAGCTGCAAGTATAAGAAGATTATGATATGAGTGCATAAATTTGATTGAGCACCATGAAGCACAAGCCTTGATTCCTCACACAATCGGTTGGATTTCTTCCCTTTTGGAACCCCACCCACCCTCTCAGTCCCTCAACTGCCCTTTGGTTAAGGATTAGTTTGGCTGTGGTATTACTTGATCTGGATCTTGATGTGTTTTCTGAGTAGCGATCCTATTCTGTATCTCAAATTACCCTCTTCTCCTGTCATTATTTGGCAGATAATTGGGCTGAATGCATCTAACAAAACCCTTTTTTCCAGTATTCTTCATCCGCTTGATTTGGACATTGATGCAGTCAGTTTACTTATATAGAACATAACTAAATGCAGGCAGAAAGAGTTATAACAGACCTATTCACTTTGTGTCCTGATGCAAAGGCTGCCACTGGGGTTGCCACAGAGGAGATTGAAGGAGCAATTAAAAGTCTAGGATTACAAAAGAGGAGAGCGAAGATGGTACGGAGATTGTCCGAAGACTATTTAGAGGAGGGCTGGACCCATGTCACTCAGTTGCCTGGTGTTGGAAAGTAAGTGTAATTATTATATTTTCATCAAGATAGATACTTTCTTCCTTTAAAACTGTATTAACTTTATCATGGAAAACTCTGATAAACTTTTCTCTAATTTCTTGTAGATATGCTGCTGATGCATATGCAATATTCTGCACAGGAAAGTGGGAGCAGGTTAGACCAAATGATCACATGCTAAATCGTTACTGGGAATACCTTTGCAGCACAAAGAATGCTTTGCCATAAGCATCAATCTCTTGGAGTTGCTGGTTGTTTAGGGTGAGCTGTGTCCTTGTTAGTTTCCTACGAGTCCACATTTTGACGTCGCATGAACTCAGGTTGAAAACCCCCACTCAGATAATTGGATTTTTGAATGTCTTTTCTAGAAACTCGATTTCTATTTTCTGGTAAGTAAACGAGGAAGGTTTTTGTGCCGATTTGTTTTCCAGTTAGTGGCCCATCGGCCAGATTTTACAAAAAAAAAAACGCAGCATATAACACAGCATTATTTTTGAAAATAATTTTTGTTTATAAATATATCAAAATAATTTTTTTATTTTTTTAAAATTATTTTTAAAATTAACACATCAAAATAATCTAAAATCTATATAAAAAAAAAACCTTAATTTAAAATAAAAATAAAAATTCAAACACTTTTGAAACCGACACCGTCTTGGGATCTAAAATGGGTTGGAGTTGCATGTTTTTGGCATGCAATAACACGAAGCATCAACTAATTAACCCCCGTCATAAATTCGGGAAAATCCAAATACCTACTGATTGATTCCATAACCACATTTAAATTTGACCTAAATATTCCGTGCCCTATTCTCACATCATACTTCAGGATGTGCTGATCTCTTGAGATTGATGTCGAATGGATTCAACAATTCAAACGTTTTTCAGTCTTTGAAACAACTCAGCTGCCACTTCCCCACTTGCCCCTTGAGAAAGGAAACGCAATGGCCTGGTATCGTGTCATATAAAGGGTCTATTTGGTATTGCGGTTGCTGTTGTGGTTGAGGTTGAAAAAAAGCAGTTTAAAAAAAAGTGTTTTTTCTGCGGTTCAAAATAAGCAGTAAGTGTTTGGTTAAAACTGTGGTTGAGTCTGAGATTGAAAAAAAAACAGTTTTGTGTGTTTGGCTACCAAGTTTTGCATATAGCTTTTTACATATACACACACATTTAGAACTCTCTCTGTATATATATTTTATATTAATAATTATATTTTTATAATGGAAGAAATAGATCAAGTAAAATTGACACTTTTTTTTATTTGTTCATCAAACTATTTGCAATGCTATCACAAACAATATCCATACGTGAAGACCTTTGCAATCCCTGACTATTATCTCGCGCTACAATATTTGGTAAAACGTCATCCGGTAAATAATTGGGATTACAATCATATTGAAAAAAATCAACGTGATGTTGTGATCTCCTTCGAATATAAGTTATAAAGTGTCATCAACGCAACAACAATTTGAACTTGCATTTTGTATTGATAAGGTGGCATGCTCTTTATTTATAGTTTCTTGTACCTTACGAATAATAATAAAATTTTTAATTTTTTATCTACAAATATTGGAGTTAATATTAACTTATTCCCTGAATTTTATTAGGACAAATTAATCATTTATTATAGAATATAAGATAATTATTTATTATTTATAGTTTCTAGATTAAAACTTGCATGACTGGAGACCATCATTTCCACCAAAAAAACGTTTACATTGCATCAGGGATAAACAATTATATGTAAAATCGTCAAGTTTTTTTGTTTTGATTTTTTCACCAGCTTACTGTGTAGCTGCAAATGACTTTCATATACAATCTTGCAGGTCCGGCTTCTATTTCCTATCAACACACAGAGGCATATCATACACAATTCATTGATGTACGGGCAAACCCATGCAACACGAGATTATGTTAGAAATTGCACATTAATTCCTCTAATTCATCACAAACCCATAATATTACAGTGTTCACAAACATGTCAGAGCACACATCGAAGCTCCTAACATGACAAACGCATCAATGACAGAAAAAATCAAGCCGTTGACAGCAAGAAGAGATTACTTTGGTCTGCAATTTTGGGAGCAGATGGTCTTCACAAGAAAATGAGAAGTTAACAGATGTGGAGCAAAGGGGAGAAGAGGGGAGCTGGGTTTGCAAGGGAGAAGAGGGGACGCTGAGGGATATATCGAGATTGCAAGGGAGGGTATGCAATTTGGAAAAATAGGTTTCGGGCGTCTGATAAAAGTAGAAGAAGTTGAAAAACAGAGAAGTGGAAAGAGATGGTTTCTCAATGGAAAAAATAAAAGAAGAAAGTCGGTGGAATAACTTTAGTTGAAAAAAAAGCAATTTCAACCTGCTTCACGGAAACCCCTGGTTTGGAACGCAAAATTGTTGGGCCATCGGTACTGTGGACATGATTTAATTTTTGCTTTTTACATTACCAAACAGTCAGCACCCGGCTTTTTTTCAAACGTGGTTTGTACCACAAAACCAAACGGGCACAAAGACCGGTATCGTCATATAAGGAAATACAACGAAAAGAAATCCAGAAACACTCCAAAAAATCAGGGAACAATAATTAAAAACAGATTGCTAAGTGCAAAAATATGTTCATCATCCATCTAAGATGTGAAGTAAAGAGGTCCCAACAACAAAAAAAACACATGAACAAAACTAACACCAAGGACACATTGATGATCTAAAGTCATGAATCCTTGGAGCTCTTAATTAGGTTCACTTCTTGGATTTCTTAGATACCCTGCAAGCAAAAAAAAATTTGAAAAAATTAAGAAGTTGAACCACAGCTAGTGGGTTTTTATTGCATGTAAAATCCTGTCAGAAAGATGCTTACTGGGCTGGTTGCGGTGCAGCAGCAGCAGGTGGTGCAACCACTGGTTTCTCTGCGCCAGGTCCCTGCGTAGAATCAAAACATAAATATTTCAACATCCCATGCAATAGTGGGAATCCAATTGGATCTACATCAAACTTCTGATTTTGATTCTTTTAAAAGATTCAATTGAGAATAACATAATCAAGATTTAAGCAGATTGAAATTCACCAATAACCATTGCAGTTACCACATAATATGAAGTGAAAACTCACAAAATGATCCACCAAATACTTCAAAGATTATGTGACTAAAAGGATCACACTTCACTTATTAAGTTGACTAAACAAAAGGAAGCATATCTTTGATGTTCCCATGTTCCTAACATGGTTATAGCAGGGTAATAAAACTAAGGTTCAACTATCTCACCAAAGTAACAATTAAAGAGCAATAAAATTTCAAGCAACGAGTAACTATATCAATGCTGCTATACATCTTACCTGGGCCAAACGTTCCTCCCTCCTAGCAAATTTCCTTTCTCTGCTTGCCTTGTTCTTTGCCCTCTTAGCCTCAAACTGGTCAGACAAGGTCTTCTCTCTGGCTTTTTCAGCCTTTGACTTATGAATGCTCTCCATTAGAACTCTTTTGTTCTTGAAGACATTACCCTTCACCTTCATGTACATGTCATGGTACATGTGCTTGTCAATCTTCTTCGACTCCCTGTACTTACGAAGCAGACGCCTGAGGACACGCATTCTCCTCATCCAGAGAACTTTAGTGGGCAACCTAGCCTCCCTTGTACCCTTGCGCTTACCTAGAGTAGTTTCAAATAGCTTTTTAGTTAGCAATTTTCCACAAAACATATAGGAAATGAAACAGCCAAAGACAAATGACATGAATAAAAGAAATCAAAGCACCATTCCCAATATATTTAATAGGCATGTCTTCTAAAACTTCCAGTTTTTAAAGTATTTAAGTAATCAAATTCAAAACAAATATTACTGAAAGTTAAAGATAGAGAAATGCAAACAGGAGAAAATAAAACATGAATCGTGGCCTACTAAAAAAAACACTTGGTTTTTTTCCAAAGAATATTTCATATGACTCCATTCTTCAACAAGTCCCAAGCTCAAGCATACAATTAATATTGCAATATACTCTAAAAAGTCAATTGGTTCAAACTAAACATACCATATCCTGAGTGCCTTCCCTTTCTCTTGGCCTCCTTCATGCGACGGGCACGAGATCGAGAGTGAATCTTTGTTGGCTTCCTGATGATGAAACCATCCTTTACCAACTTCCTAATGTTTTGGCCTGCATTGTACAAAGTGAAAGCATAAATCAAACAATACCCAAACAACTACTGTTCCTCACCCACAACTGATAAGCATCAATGATGGTGCATGGCAGTTTCAACAAAGAAACTAAATGAAGTAGGAATGAAGATGAATTTGGGTATTTTTATCATTTCCAACAAAGAGAAGCAATGATAAGTTTTTTACCAACCCTTCAACCCTATTGACAAAATAATAATTCCTTTATTAATTTTGGAAAAAAAACAATAATGCATAATATATTTTTTCTATTTTCCACGGATTGATAATAAAATCTTATTTTTCAGATGTTTCTCAAAAAATAATTAAAACATTTATCATTACAAAATCAGAGTAAGGGAGTGCTCAGATTCAGTTTTAAGTCAAAATTCTTGAATTCAAATCCGTTATCTATTGATAATCATAGATAGATAAAGTGGAAGAAAAAAAAGACCTTTACATCAGAAAAAAGAAGCTTAAATCCATAATTTTTCCAATGAGGTCCAGAATCTAAAAAAGACGATTAGCAGGTTGTTATATCTTACATTACTACAGAGTTCCGGCATCACTATTCCAAAAAGTTGATAATATGTTCTTACGAGTCACAGTAAGTACTTAAGGAAACAGTCAATTATTAAATATCACAAAAAAAAGATGATAATACGAGAGAAAGAGAGGGGGGAAGGCATTTACGAGAGTTAGCCATGGAGATTTCGTTGACTTCATTTGGATCAAGCCAAACCTTGCCTTTCCCACACTTTAGAACGCTAGCGGAAAGCCGCTTTTGGAGCTTCAGCGACACCATCTCCCCGTTTCTTGATCGCTCTCCCTCACACTTGGCAGCTGAGAGGACAGCAGAAGCGTTTTATGTGAAGCGGAAGCGGTTGTTTATAGCAACTCCCCTCGCTAGGGTTTTTCACTCTTTAGACTTCTTTGGGTTTTAAGATAATGGGCCTACATTTATTCAATAGAATTTCATGTTTCAAATTGGAGGCCCATTATCGGGCTAGGCATTTATACGATATGCTTGAAGCCCAATGGTCTTACACACGCACATATATAATTTTTCTCTACCGAGAAAATAAATATTTTTTTATTTGATGGTGTCAAATGAGAATTAATTTTTTTTGTAATGATTTTAAATCATATATGCACATTAATAAGATGTATAACATTAAAAAAAATAAAAAATAACTATGAATTGTTTTTAAAAAAAAATGTAAGAATCTATTTATACACATCTTAATTTTTATTTTAATTACACGAGCACACTTTATAGAATTGAAATCCTCTGGATTTAAGTAAGAGCACTATACCATACACATAATAATAATAATAATAATAATAATAATTATACAATATTAAATTAATGAATCTATTATTTGATTTAAAAATATAGAGTAAATTAAAGTTCATAAGGCAAAAATATTATGCAAAGAAAATTATAAAGTTGTTATAATTATGAAATTTTTATTTTATCAAAGTATTGTTCATAAAATATTCCTAATCAATATTTTCTAATATATTAGATATTTATTAGGGTCGTATAGACTCACACATATTATGTTATTCTGTTTTATGAAAAAAAAAAACGATTGTTCTTGTAAGATAAGGTATAAATTATAAAGGATATCTATAACCAGTATATAGATACTTATCCTAATACATATACACTAAACTGACTTGCATGAGAATTCTATGTGAAGATGTCATTTATTCTATAGGAAAAGATCACGTGATGATTGTATAAATAATCTTTAAACTTGAAATCATTAAGTTATCTTACATATAGAATGTTATATTTTGATCATGTTACATGTTGTCTTAATCAATGTGACGAAGGGACAAACACTGAGTATAACATTAACTATACAAAGTCACTTAAATGATCAAGGTAGAATTCATCATCTTGAGTGAATTATAAAAAATTTCCCCATATATTCTTAAATAGTATTGATTATAAATCTTTTGTCAAGGTGAAATGGGATTTAAAAAGAGTTTCAAATTTTATTTAAATAATTAATGATTATTATATAGATAACGAATATGATTTAATAGGACAGCCATACTACATGTTTTTATATTAAATTAAAATATTATTAATGAAATAACATCGATTATACTGATAAATCAATTACTAAAAAAATCATGTAAAGAAAAATCCACTAAAAGCAGTCGAGAGAATATGTGGTAGTATATCATCATAACCTAAGTGTGGGGGAAGAGGCATTTGGTGGCCACGCAATACGCAGATAATATTTCTCCATTGAAGCTACAAGCTCTCTCCCTGCTCTGATGCTACGTGACATCAAGCCACTTAAACTCTCGTCCAACTTTATGGCAAGTAATTGTTTGGGAATTAGATTATGGTTATTTTTTAAAGTGTTTTTTATTTAGAAATATATATATTTTTAACATCAGCATATAAAAATAATTTAAAATTTTTTAATTTAAAATAAAAATAATTATTTTCAAAAATATTTTTAAAATGCAATTGAAAACACTAAGAGACAACACAACGTGATTAATTTGACTTGTTATTATCATGACAAGAAAAAAAGAGTTGCATAATTTTATTCTTTTTATATGGTGCTAAGCAGGATAGACAGCACTTTTTTAGCCGATTTATTTTTACATTTTAAAAAAATAAGTTATTCTATGTAAAATGTATTTAAAAATATTATATTAAAAAACAACTGAACAGGTGTTTTATTTATCTAAAAGTAAACGAAATAGTCTTTGTATTTTCCAAGGCTACAGTCCCCCCTGTATTTGTTGTCACAACAATGGCCATAACGCGACGTAGTTTTGTTTCTTTGCTAGCCTCTTCCCACGTTGAGATTATAGACTAGAAACTATTTGGTAGTTTAGTTAATGTTGTTTTAAAAAGTATTTTTTATTTATGAATATATAATTTTTGATATAATATGTGAAAATAATGTAAAATAAATATTTATTTTTTTAAAAAAAATGTTTACAAAAAAAGATTAAAAAAGTGATGGTCCAATTAGGACCAGCCCATCGAGCCATATGGTTCCCAGATGACACCAGCCTGTTATCCTTCCACTGCCAAGAGGGGAAGGTGATCGCTGCTCTGTGACCAGCCTCACGCTTTACCCTCCACTCTAGGAGCCAAGCCACCCGGGTCTTCACCCGAAAGGCTTGGCTCAACTCCTGGCTTGGAACGGGCAGGCCGGATAAGAGCCATACTGGAGCCGACCTTCTAGGCTGAGTCAACGTCCCATCACCTTAAAGCCCCCACTCGGGTTACAAGCCCACGTTACCGAGCTCAGCCGGTTAGCATTGGTTAGGCCTTGGTATATACAAAACAAAAGCTAGTCCTTTCTTTCCGATGTGGGATGTATTCAATATCAGGGTGGCGAGTTTTGCACAGCGAAAACAAGATGAGAAAGTACATCATGAAATCACTGCCTCCTCCTGGTTTGTCTCTCCATCAAGGCATAGTGTTTTTTTTCATCTTCTTTTCAACGTTGGACGAACAGAAGGGGTGAAAGGGGCTGCCTAAGATTGAAACCTGCATGATTAGTGAATCAATGGCAGCAAACTCAAATCATGAATTTCCAATTCTGGGATGAACCTTGATGGCTGTAGAACCAGAGCTTTTAAAAAAGAACTCAAAAATAGCTGTTTTTTGATGAAATTGCTGGTCCTCTTCCTGGCAATCTGGTCCTCAAATAGCTTTGGTGCTTTATTGTTTTGAAATTAGGAGAATTAAGTCCTGTTAATTGTTTTGTATTTTCTTCACTTATTACATATACAGCATCTCCGTCCTTCTTGAACGACTCAAAATGGAGTAAATGGGAGCAGATTTAGTGGAACCATCGTTCTACCTCTATATCATGTACAGAACTTTTTGAACTGAATTGGGAACTTGTACGAGGTATTTGTCTGTTCTATGATTTGATGTAAGAAAAAAACTACATTGGGTTTTGGGAGAGTTATTAGGCTAGAATGATTTGAGTAGGAGCTCATTCCAATTTCATGAACCCTACTCCATACCCTAATAGAAGTAGAATTGAGGATCTTCAAGTTGGAATTCAGAACACAAGCAAGCAAGTCAAAATTAACTCTTGGAAACATCCATGTTGGTGGGTTTTAAAAGCTATCTGCAATTTCTGGATTTCCACTTTAACCAAGTCTTTGGTTTTACAACCAGTGAACAGCACTACTTTTTTAGAGGGATTTCAAAATCAATCTTCGAACAAGAACAGTTACGCCAATTCATTGATTCCACACAATTGCTATACAAATGTGCAGAAATGTTAACCAAACAGTTTTCAAGAATGTATAAGGAACGTCAAAGGATGCTTGCAGGATGAATGTGGAAGCCTGATGACTCTGGAATTATGTGCTGCAAATGGTCAGAAAAACGACATCAGATATCAAACATATGAAAACCAGAGATAACACAGCTTGCCCACCCTATTATATTGAATTTTCATGTGATCCTTTTTTATTCTGGAAGTGATCGATCATAGTATTAGATCCAAAATATAATTTATATTATTCTCTATCGTAAAATACCAAAACCATACCTGCAATTTTGAGGAGCTCTCCAAGAGGGTGAAGCCGATGCTCTTTCCTGGCGTGGCAATGACATGAAAAATTTCCAGTCTTCAAGAACAATTTTAAGATCATGAACTTTAGTCCCCAAACCATAGCAGCAATTTGCATGCATGGTACAAACTTTGTGAAAATCCTCGCTACGTTCACAGAAACCACCAAAGTAAGCTGTGTCTAGAAACCTCATTTGTAGTCTAATCTTCTCGAGGAAAGGATCGTTTTTTATCATATTCAATACATCCTGATCATGATTCCCAGGATAGGTTTCTCTAGACTGGAACCAAAACCTGTAGAACTGAATCGTCCGACGATTCGATCTAACATACGTAAACCCTCCATTTGGCCGGTTGTTTTTGTCTGCAGGATCGCCGTAGTAGTTATCACAGGCTATCTGGAAATCTACTTCCGGGTAGAACCGTGGAAATGGGTTTCGAAGCCACACGATGTCTGCATCCTGGAAAAGGGAATAAAAAAGTTGGATTGATTGCAGGAAAATGAAGAACACATTTCTGAAGAACACAGGTCTGGTGGCAATACCGTGAAAACGAAGCTGTAGCCCATCTGAAGAACAGTGCCCAGAAACTCGATTCTTCTCCACATCATCTTCAGGTATTCTTCAGACATGAAGTAGGCTTCACTTGTGAAATTAAGCCCTTCTGTCCGGAGAGCATAGCAATGTGGATGTATAGCTAAGCAACGAGCATGGGCCTTTTCGTCCATGGATATTATGATCAGATTATTTACAAGGTTCTGCGTTTTGTCTCCCACTTGAAAACTCTCCAGGAAGAGATCGAATATAGATCCAGGCTCTGCCCATGCTTGATTCAGTGTTGTTAAGATCACAGTTTTATGCTCGGCGGATGCGTTCTTCAGAATTCTCTCCAATTCCAAATCGGTTTTTCCCTGGAAATCATTAAATGTATTGCCAATCATTATAAGATACAATAAGAAATCATTAATTGATCATCGGCCCTCATAAAAAAAAATTGAGTAGTGGAGGTGAGTTATGTTCTCAAATCATGGTAACGAATAGATTAATGGAGGAAGAGTTAACCCAAGATTTATTAATTACCCCGTATATATTTTGATTATATATATATATAGAAAAAGCTTAATTATCTAATATCAATCCATAATTTATATATGATATCAAAATTAATAATCTCGGATAAAGTGTCTGTTTAGAAGTGTGGTTGCAGTTATTTTTTAAAGTATTTTCCGTTCAGAAATGTATCAAAATGATATTTTTTATTTTTAAAAAAAAATTAATTACTATATTCATAATTAACATGTAAAAACTGACATGTTTACTCAGGTGATGGTTAGCAAATCAAGATTTGAACTCCCAAATCAATAAATATATAAATATGCTCTGAAAAAAAAGGAGTTCATAGATAATGAGGCAATTATAATAATAAAAATAAATAAATAGCCGCCTCTGCTTTGAAAAAATAGTCACCAAGTTGCTTCACTGTTTTAACTTTTTTTTGGTTGATTGAATTTATGATGTCAATAAAAAATTTCCTTATATTTTTTATTGGATGTTAGAGAAGTTCTTCCATTGAGTGCTTGATAACATCACTCAGCACACCAAGTCTCCTCTAAACCCATTCGTCAGGAATTTTTTTTTTAATAATAATAATAATAATTAATAATAACTACACTGTCAGCACAAATGCAACCTAGATCTAGGCATAGTTAGCTGTCCCAGATGTTTACTTTCATTAAAAAAGTTAAATAAATTTATTTTCCTGAAATAAAAATATGTCTCATTTTTTTATTAATATTAGTGTTTGGGTCAGTTTGCGGCCATCTCGACTAATTTTACGGGTTCTGAAATAAATGATCATGTAAACCTCTAATAATTATTATATTAGGAACTACAAGACTTGAACTTAAGATTACAGATAAACAAATCTCTTAGTCTCAAACTATTACCTCTAGAAAATTAATTAGAATGAAAATTCTTGTTCACTACGTAGAGGATATAAATAAATTTAATTTAATATATAAGACCACAGAGGTCCGAGTATTTTTTTTAATTTAAAACAAATGGCACATGATCTGCTTTTAATAATTCAGAAAGTAATTAATTTAAAATGTAATGTCAATGAAGTTATTCGTTTTAACCTATTGTTTATAAACCTAATTAAAAATATCAAATTTCCACCAATCAAATGGCAAGCTGATTCAAAATCACATTCGAGAAACACAAAGATGTGCTACCGAGTCAAGAAAATTAAAAAAATTAAAAAAAAAACCCTTGTACAACATGATGTAACACATTACAAAATTTTATATTATTTTCTTATATTGTTTCTTGTGAATAAATGTCCCATCTATTATTAAATTAAATTAAATTAAATAAAAAGTGAATGGACCCTAGAAAGTCACATCGTCGTTACCAACTTGTAAACATCTAGATTACAATAATAATCTAGACAACTCCATCACTAATTACCAACTTTTGAAATATCAATCTTATATTATAAATTATTGGTTTTATTTTATGAAATAATGACTCGTTCGACTGACATGGGAAACGCTTCCTCATTGGCTGAAAGAAGAAGCCGGTGAGAGAGAAGAAGCGTCTGCAGAGAGATTGACTTCTAGCAGGGAGCCAGCGAGGAGGATAAACTACATTATAGCCCTTACACATATACTAATGTTCTATTTCAGCTCTTACACTTATTATAAATGTTCCTCCTGTTAATTTCATGGTCTGGTTTTGAAATATAATTATTCATCACATAGAAGTCCGGAAGAGAAAATCGAGAGAGAATTGGAGAGCAAAATTGAAAAAAGGAAGCAAATTCATTAGATTAGCCATTGAACATTTATGGGCTAGATTGAAACTTTTTCAAAAATATTGGGTTGATATTGGAGAATCTTAAACTACAGAATCTGAAGTGAAAAGCTGATAAATATCTAGAGACTCAAATATAGTTCAACAAAAAACAAAATCCACATAATTAAAATCCACATAATTGAGCAGCAGTGTTTAATGGCAGTTAGATGTTTTTTAAAGTAATTTTTGTTTAAAAATATATTAAAATAATATTATTTTTGATTTTAACATATGAAAATGATCTAAAAAAATTAATTTAAAATAAAAATAAAAATCTTTTTTTTTTAAACCCTCTCACACACCTTCTAAAACAATGGAAGACAAAACTTTCTGCTAATGTTCAAAATACTTGAGCTAGCCAGGAAAAAAGAGAAGTTTAGACAGGCTCTTCCTCTGGATTCACTGCTTTAATGTCTTGATGTTTGTGATTCTGGTTCTTGGACAATTCTGTGTTGGTTTCATGAGTTCTACCGTTGAGTTCAAGACAAGCAGCTAATTACATAGCTACATGAGTTCTTGAAAGCTTTACGCCAATGGGTGACGAAGAAGAAGAAGAAGAAGAAGAGAAAAACACTTTCAAGTATATATTGAACCAGCTAAACAAGATTAATGAGGTAAATTTAAGCAAGATTATAAAAGGAAAACTCACCCGAGATGTTCGATTGTATAGCATGGAAATTGAATCTAACTTGTACAGAACGAGGCAAGAAACAGCAAGAACTCCCAGAAACAAAACTGTGATTCTTACAGCCGGTCTGTGGATGGCCGCAGAAGAACTGTGCGATGATCCATTGATCATGCTGTCACCGCCGGCACCATTCATCTTCCCTGCTGCTGTTGATTCCTTGTTTTCTCCAAAATAAAACACAACTGGTCTGTGTTAAGCACGCATAGCTTGTCTGAAGGTCAACCTTGTTAAGCACGTTTATATATTCTGTACTGCAGTTTTCTTTATAATTCTGTTCTTGATCCAGACTATCATTTGAATATTCTTTGCTGAGATTTAGGGGATGAAAGAGTAGCTTGTTTATTTGACGTAACAGCTAGCTGGTTTAACTATGGACCTTGCTAAAGACGATAGGCAACCTGCCACGTGTTTCCTCACCAGCAATACTTCGAGGTTTCCCAATGAGCTGTGTCGGAATAATCCTTTTAATATATATATATATATATATATTCATAATAAAATAATAATAATCGTGAAGTTAAAATATAATATATATTAAACAATAATTGTCTTAAATATTGATATGGTATATTAAATGATTTGTGATGACATATTAGATGATTTGGGTTAATATATTAAATATTTTATTATGATCATGGACTATGATATTTTTATAAAAATAAAATCAAAATAAATTATGAAGATTAATTGTTAACTAATGTAATGTTTAAAAATAAAAAATTAAAAAATATTAGATTAAAATAAACTACAAAGTTCATTTTTCTATCAAATCTAATGTTAAAAGTTGAAATCGAGAAAAACAAATGCATTAGACTACAATAACTCAACGAAACTAATTCCCAAACCATTTAATATTTAATGATAAATTGAAAAAATAAAATGAGTTATTGGAGGGTGAAATTAAAAAAAATCAATTAAAAATGAAGAAAGTCAATATGTTTTTATCTGCAAACCCGTGACATGAATAATAAAATCAGAATAACTTCATAGAAAATCAATAAAAAAAAAATGAAGCCCAATTACAAAATATATTAAATACAAAATGGTCCAAAAAATGAGCAATATCAATTCAGGTTAATATATCAAACACATGATCTAAATCATGATATCAAGATAATTTCATAGAAAAAAAACAAAAAAAAATTATGATGTTTAATTTATAACCAACTCAATGTTAAAATATAAAAAAATATTAATTTGAAAAGACATCCCTAAAAAACTACTCGCGTTAACTTGTTAAACTCATGATTTAGTCATGAAGATAACGATCTATTCATATAAAAAATTTAAAAATACAAAATTTTATTTTCAATAGACCTAATTTTAAAGTTTGAAATAAAAAAAGAAAAGGCTAAACACATGAGACATGTATATAGCCCTCAAAAAATTATAATTTGTAACTCTCATACAACTTAATATTGAATAATAATTTTTAGAAAAATATATATATATTATTCTAATAAATAGTGTTTATGGGTTTGGCTACATGATTTAGTTGCACCTTTTAGGTTTTGTTAATATAACTTGAAAAAAGTCCCCATACTTTTTAGTAAATAGAACTTAAAAAAAAATCCAAGACTTTTTTTTTTAAAGGAAAGGTGCTGACAGGACAGCACATTGTTGCACGTTTTTTCTATCTTCTTCTTCTTAGCCGCCGTAGCTTCCACCTTGAAAAGTCGAGAAATTGAAAATGTAATAAACAAGGGTAAATTCCATCACGCAACCTTGAGATTTTTGTTGGAGGTCTCATGCTCTCATTTCATATTTAAATTTAAGGATACATTCTAGAGAAAAAAAATCATAATAATATCAGGTTGTCAATTTTGGCAACACATTTTAATTGTATAAAGATAAAAAATTTACGATCCGCATAACAGATTTCAAGTTAGAGTTATAACGTGTATTCCTTGTAAAAGTTTAGAACATAATCTCAATAGTATAAAGATAAAAAAATTACGATCTACATAACAAATTTCAAGTTAGAGTCATAACGTGTATTTCTTGTAAGAATTTGGAACAATCAAAATTTTACTTGCTCATCCATCAAAATATATTTTCCAGAAAGTAAAGTTTTTTCACATCGAGGGTGGGGCACTATTATTAAATGAAACATATATTGAGTTACATAGGAGGGCACTATTATTAAATGAAACATAAATTGAGAGTTACATATGAAACATAAATTGATTTTTCTCTCCATTTAGTCTCGTTGTTAAGATTTATTTTACTTATAAATAAAAAATAAAGACTAACTGTTTTTTTTTAATATTTTATTTATTTATTCTGTATGTTATTTTAAAGAAATCTAGCTAACTTTTTATTCGATTTTTTTTAAATAAAGATAAACCTTGGAAAATAAATAAGTTTAATGTAAAAAAATAGAAAATCTAAAAATGTGAAACCACATACATAGAATTCAAAAAAAAAAAATCATAGTTTATCTGTAATATTGATATTATTTGAGGGTGTTTGGCATTGTGTTTTAAAAATATTTTTGAAAAAAAATTATTTTATTTTTTATTTTTGTTTCACTTTAAATTAAAAAAAAAATAGTATTTTTAGATCATTTTCATGTGTTAATGTCAAAATAATTTTTAAAAAAATATATATATTATTTTGATGTATTTTTTAACAAAAAAAAATACTTTCAAAAAACAACTAACTCAAATCCCAATCATTCACTTGTCTGAAATCAACCTGCTTCGTCGTACCAGGTTTTATAAGTAAGGAATAGAAGTAGAACACCCAGGAAAACTTCTAATAAACTAACGAAAGAACAGTTTTTATTTTTAGTATTTATGATGCATTTAAAAAATAAATCTTTGAATAATTTACACTTTTTATTTCTTCAACTTGCAATAATTTCTCTCATGGGAGGTAGCTATACAATGGGCTCCCGATGTAAAATACTATAAAATGGAAGTGATCATGCATAACAACCAACTCCAGTTTCTCTGTCTGCTGCTCTGTGATTGTGCAAGGACCTTTTGGTCAACGCATTCGTTACCATTCCTGAAAACAAAAGATCTCTCCTTTGTTAAAATATAGCCTGGTCTGATTCCAAGAATAAACCAAAAAGATTAATCGCAGAGATTAATGGATAGAATGAGAGAGTTCATCTTCTTCACCTTAGGCTTTCAGGCTGCTGGGATTGTGTCCTGTCAGCAGTCAAAAACATCAAAATTAGAATTAGCTTGTAGTGAAGAGGATGATATGATTAATTTTGGTTAAATTAAGGTGGGATTAAAAGACATGTCTTGGTGTTAACTGAGTTTCGGGTGTTAGAGATGGTTCCTTGACATGGTATCAGAGCCTTGTTGACCCAGCCGTCACGAGTTCGAATCTCACCACCCCCATTCTATTTGATAAAAACCAAGCACAAGGCGATGTGGGCATGTGCAAGTTTCAAGCCCAAAGGCCAAAGGGCTTTCACTTGAGGGGGTATGTTAGAGAATAATATAAATCATATTATGAGGCCTCACTTATAAGTTTAAGCTTTTAGGTGAGATGGTTCCTTAACACGGGTTCAACTAGAGCAGTTGGTGCTGTTTCTTGAGTTTATTTTTTGAAGTTGATGGAGTCTGTGTGGATGATGCAAATTCTGGGATTGGAACATTCTTTTCCTGTCACACATAGAAGTAGATTACTCATTAATCAGGTCTTATTTCCATGGACTTGAGTGGCTTCCAAAAACTGTCTACAATAACCCATTAAATTCTTGAATTGGAGATTGTAAAACGTTTCGATGTATCTTTGCTTCGCAAGCCTCTGTTCCTTGTTCATCCTGCCTCCAAAATCCAAAAACAGATCCCATTTTCAGCACTCTGTTTGCGTGAATCTTCCATGTATAGCTGCAGGACAGCAAATATAAGATTAGTACTACTAATGGAAAAGTTTATATCTGATGAATGAGGTAGGGTAGCGGATTCACCATTCATAGATGCGTCGGAGACCAGCTGCTGACATCTTGTTCTAATATCCAGCATCTGTCTTGCACTTCTCGAAGAAATCTGTTATCTTATTGCTAGACCCATCTCCATCGTTGGGATGAATGTGGAATCCTGAGATCCCATGAACAAGAATTTCTGCCGGGCCACCTTGAATGGTGGCAAAGGTAGGCAATCCACAGTTCATCGCCTCGATGGCTGACAAAAGCTCCCTTTGTATCTGCAATGCATCGGTAGAGCTCCCCATTTCAGTATCTGTCAGTTTGAGCTGCTATCCATCTGAACTGGCCCTTAATCAAGGCATGCATCTTCTTGATCTCCGCGATTTCTTCTCTGTCATTTGATTTGGATGGATCAAAGAATCCTGCGACAACAACGAGATTCACCAAGTTTCTTAGCTTTGTATTCTTCCTGAACCACTCTGTCAGCCCAGTAATGTTTTTCACTGTATCCAGTCTTGCCATGGAGAGGATAATTGGCTTCTTCTTGTTAGCTAGATTTCCACTGCTCCAGGCATGTTAAAATTAGTTTCAGCGAATAATAATGACGTGAAATGACAAAATCTGTACATATGCTCATTGTTCTTCAATGGCAGGATGAAAAGAGGTTAGCCGCTTCTTTTTCTAGGTGTAGGGGAAGCAGAAAGACTGGTCAGCCCCAGGGGAAGAGGTAAATGCAGCATGGCTGAAATTGATGCAAGTTCTTGAGTTAGCAATACAGATTATATTGGTCAATAGGTCTGCATAGAACTAGCGATGGGAGGTAGAAGACAAACCTTCCTGGAATTTCTTTAAATGTGCTTGTTATTTTAATTTTGTTTTATTTTGGCTAAAATAGTCGGAAAATTCAGTTATAAAAATAATATAAAACAATATAATTTTTATTTTGTTTCGACTGAATAATATTTTTTTATAATAATAAATAAATTTACAATATTAATCATATTTACTAAAAAAAATTCTTAACATATTTATATATATTATATAAAAATATAATAACTTTATTAATAATATTTTTATAATATTATACATGTTCATAATTTTATTTAAAAAATTTGTGTCTTTTTTAAAAAAAATCTTTTAACATATTTATATATATTATATAAAAATTTCAAAGCTATTAACATATATAATATAATAACTTTACAAGAATAATGATTATATTATATTATATAATTGATAATTTTATTTTAAAAAAATATTTTATTATATTTTTAGATTAACTTGATAAATTTTAAATAATTTCATTTTTTAATTTCATCCATTTTTTTTTCAAAAATTAATACATATATATTATTAAACCCATGAACAACACATCAAAACATTCTGAAACTAAAATATTATATTCCAATTAAAAAAACAAAATAATAACTGAATCAGAATTGACAAAATTCGTCATAAATAGTCGGCCCAATCTGTAAGAAACATGAAATCCCAATTTCGAGGGAGGATAAGGTTACAACATTTGATGACATTTGATGCCGCCAACAACAACACGAGCTAGTACAATAAAATTCCCATCCAACAATCCTAGCCTAGCAGTAAAACATAACACGCTTTACATTCTCCTTCAGGGCAGGTAGGGGCCTCACAGCAGCATTCGCACTGGGTCCACGTGTCGCTCGAGGACCACCACCTCCACGTCCAGCAGCCATGCCACTTGCCATCGATTCGCTGTCTGATGTCTCTGGCTCCATGTAGAAACGAGCTCGAAACGCAGCCAGATGTGCATAGTACGCAGGTGGCACTGCAACAACATCATAAAGCAAGTACAAATACAAGTTAATAATACGTCTAGTAGAAATACGTGTATGCGCGCGCGCGTGGAGAGGACTTACCAATGGAAACAGATCGCGTGCATCGTGCATATCTGGATATATATATAAACAGAAAATAGCAAAACCCTAATTAGAGCCATGGTAATAATAAATTGATAAACAGCTGGACAGGGAGCAAGATCAGGAAACAAAACAGGAAACTATCAAGACAAATCATACTGAAAAATTAAGGGAGACATAAGCTTACGTGTAGCAAAGATTGTTTGTCAGGGACTGCAACCCATCAGCTGTAAACTTGTTCTCATCCCAAAGTACATGGTAATGAGCCGGGCGGCTCGTGCCCTGTTGGTGGCCAGTGGTTAGAAATCAGATGCAATCGGGTTGACACAGAGATGTGAATCTTACGCAGAAAGGTTTAGTCTTTACCTGAATCCCGGCGTGACTACACAAATAGAAGTCGAATTCAGTAGGATGGCAAATCTTCGAGTCCACAACAGTGCCTGTCATAGGAAAGTGTTTAGCAAAACAAGTTGAAGCAAATTGGAACACGGTTCTATCACCAGGCCACACATTTATTACCGGGCAATATATTCCCGCTCCTGTCGACGGCATTCCGGTCACGGTGATCATTTGCGAACAGCCTTGTGTGGTGGCGCTTCTGAACCACGACAAATGTCACAGGAGGCTGGTAGTTTGGCTCTAGAGAAGCACATGCCTGCGGTTGACAAGCAGATAAATGGGGAATTACAAGGGCTTACGGAATCCAACAAGATAGCGACCAAAATAGAACAGAAAAAACCTAAAGAGCTTTGAAGAAAAAGAGCTTTACCTTGCGAATAGCATCAAGTTCATACAGCAAAACTTGATAAAACTGTCCTTCACTGACACCATCTCTGGAAAACGATTACATCATTAGACATGGCAGATGGATAAACATAAATAAAACAGGTTGAACAGGATAATACCTGTAGAATATGATTCGCTGTGGCTTCTGCCCAGTTGCCCTCCGGAAGGATATGAGAAGCTCCCTGCATTATGGAAAGAGACATTCAAACCGTCTAACCACAGGAAGCTAGTGCTTGTTTGGGAGTGATTGAGATTGCTTTTTAAAGTCTTGTTTGGGAGTGATTGAGATTGCTTTTTAAAATGTTTTTCATTCAGAAATACATCAAAATGATATTTTTTTATTTTTAAAAAATCATTTTTAATATCAGTATATAAGTAAAATATAAAAATAAAAAATTTCAATTTTTTTCATAAGCGCTTTCCGATCGCAATCCCAAACGCCCCCTCAATGGTCAACTAACAAAAATCCCAACTTAAATGCACCAAGAACAAGCAAGAAGAGGAGAGGTGAACTATACTTGATCATGCCACCAGACACGGTCCCTCGTACAGGATCCTGCCATGTTTTATACAAATCTTGGATAAGCTCTTGTCGATGGGCTTGAGCACAAACCAGGCCAGCATATTTGGTAACCTCTGGCCAATCTTGTGAAGCCACAACCTGCATTCAGATTGTACAAATCAGCAAAAAAGAATGTAAAGTGGCAAACACAGCCAAAGCAGGTGAAAAAACAATGATGGCATTCAGAAGCTGAAGATAGACGAAAAGCTGCATACGGCTGCAATAGATGGGCTTGAGTCCTCCCCGGGATGAGGATGAGTAACATCAGCACCAAAAATAATAGTAGGCCTGTCACTGACTAGAGGGATACGTCTAGATATTGCATCCATGAGTACTGTATTCCTTCCTCCAACCTTCACATTTATCTTCAAAGCCACATTAGCAAGATATTGTTTGCTCATTCTGAATACATGCTTTGTCAAGCAGCACTGAGAAACAAGCCCAAGATCTGTCTCACAAATACGCTTTAAATCACCTGCAACAAAAGGCAAAACAAATTATGAAATGCAAAATCAATTATATAAAGTATCTAAGAAGCAAACTTTAAAAAACGTACAATTGTAAGGGTAGATTTATAACAGCTAACAAAAATTTTAAAAACAAGCAGAGATCTTTTAGACTGCATATACAATTTTTTAGACTCTTCACAAATGTTTCTGAAAATCAAAGAGTTACAAAGAAAAATTGTTTTCATTTTCAAGTAAAAATGATGCAATGAAAATATTCAGATGCACATTATAGCAGAGATTCTTGTCAGAATTTTCCCTACAAATTTGACAGTCATCAACAGAGATTTTAATTCGAAACTAAAACTGTTAGCATGAGAAAACAAAATGTTTTTTTAATTAAACTCGCCAATGCCCTCTGATTTGTCAAACAAAAACAAGACCACACAAGCATCATCAACTTGGCCGAAATCCAGTCTCTTACCATAAAGAGAACCATTGTTGTCAGGGAGAATAACAATAAGCAAGTCAAGCTCCTTGCTATGGGGCTGGAGCTTGGTCATTGCTTCATGGTATCGATTTTTCAAAATCCTTTCTACGTGCTCAGGACGACCACTGACAGGAGCTAACAATGGCTCAAGAGCAAAGTCCTGCATAAAAAAAACACAACCCAATGTTTAGAGGTGAACAAAATTGAAGTCCAAAATAAATTGGAAGCAGATGCCCATAGGAAATGTACAGGTTGAATACCATGCCAGAAATTTGACACATTTGTGCAAGTTCATAGCAAAATCCTCGGGCCACGCTGTCTTGCACGTTCCGTGAAAAATTGACGCAGATCCAATTACTCACTCTTCCCCCATTCACCATTTTCTGCCAAATGATGACAAATTACAAATTTAATCTTCTAACTTGAAAGGAAATATTTCACAAAATGAAGGTTGTAGATACAAACCCAAACCAGAGTACCGATAACCAGCATAGAATGCAGAGTGTGTGTGTGCAAGAAAGTCACACTGATGCTGGTGATCTTGTGAGCAAAGATTGAAGTGAGCCTAACAACCATAACATGTAGAACTTCAAATAACATGACTCATTGTACACATATCTCTACTAAAGCCAACCACCATCCTAGCAGCATACAGATGGTCACAGGGCATAATGGGTAACTCTCTAGCCTCTCTCTCTCATCTTTCCTATTTTCCTGCCACTCACTAACCACAATTCATACAGACTACTTTCTAGTTCTCACTGAGTTGCAACACAAACTGGCAACTTCACATTTAAACAAACAGCAGAAAGAAAGAAGAAGAAAAACAAGCAGAGACAAGCTAAAGATAGACCACAGTTGATGTGAAATGCATATCATGGCTATTATATCAAGCAATACTTTATTCATCATATTCCACTGCCCAACTTGAGGAAGACAATCCTTC
The DNA here is from genome assembly GCA_964035475.1 of Salix caprea. Classification (NCBI taxonomy): domain Eukaryota; kingdom Viridiplantae; phylum Streptophyta; class Magnoliopsida; order Malpighiales; family Salicaceae; genus Salix; species Salix caprea. Next base: position 28,858,928 of record OZ037744.1, read on the forward strand.
TCTCTGCCTGTGTCATGATACTTAAGCTGCAAAGACAAAAGGCAGCAATCAATGGACACTTACAACAAGATGTAAAGTTTACATAGGTGACAAAACATATAGAAAACAGAGATTATTTACCCATGGAGGAGGCAGAATGCGAGCTTCAACTGAAGCAAGCTTCGCACTGATTTTGATACCAAACTCCTTTGCATATGGATCGTTGTCGTATGCATTGTGATAAACAGTCTGCACAAGCAATCAGAATGTAAGGGTAGCAATATTTCACAGTTTGCTACTATACTTTTAGGCGTAAACATCTAGCTAAAGGAAGCTCCTAAATCATAGCTAGAGTGCCTCAAGTCAAGCGAAATTATGCCAACATTATCGCAATTGGCAGTCCATATCCTAAAATATAAATATATTAGCAACCTCTTGTTATTGCCACTTGAAAACAAATAACAAACTGTTAATTTTAAATAGTAGTTGAGCATGAAAAAATATTTTAAGAAAAAAAGAAAACAGAAATGCAAAAAAGTTCAAGAATGCAAAGAAAAATTTAAACAGGACTAACATAAACAACCAATAGACTCCTGCAGTATCCAGTGAGGTTGCAATCACAGAACAAATGTACTCACTACATTACATCAGCATAATAATCTTACCTGCATAATATCTTTCTCCCTTTCTTGAGGACGCTGGCAGGTCACCTTCAATAATGCGGTGATCTGTCTCTCGTTCAATCTTTTAGAGTACCTCTGACCCTCAACAATCTTGCAGACCTGTTTTCAAGGGATAATTCATAAGCAGGCACGCCCATAAACTGTCTACAAAATTCAAATGAAGAAAAATGTATTACCTCCATAGGCAAATAATTAGGTCTTTGTTGATTTCCTACTTGTAGACAAGGCCATTGAGGGTGTTGAATTACAAAACCATAGGTTTCATAGAAGTACTCCACAACAGATTTCAGGGTTCCTCTTTCATCAACTGGGAAACTGACAGAAAAAATATGTCACCCATTAAGACCAATTTGGTGTGGCCAAATTCTAACAACATAAACTTATCATAGAGTATGAAACTCACGTCAGCTCCCGTGTTGCCTGTGATGTTAAGCCAGAAATACGGTACTTTCTGCGCATATTTCCACGGTGTGTAACTTCAACTTTGACACCTCTTAGTGCCTTTTTAATCTTTTAATAGAGAAGAAAGAGTGTTCATGTCTTGTAATAGATAGATCAATGTGAGAAAATTAAAGAGTGCAAAAAACAAGATGACATGTGCTATAGAAATGGTAGCAAATGACTATCAACTGTTTCATAAAATGGCATATAGTTCACATAACTAGATCAGATGAGCCAGAGTTGTAAGAGAAAAAATTAAGACCAGAAGAAGAAGAATTTCTAACCTTTACACGATCAGAATCAGACAACGGTCTGGAGGAAACATCACGGTTTAATAATTGAGTCACAAAATCAATGACTGGCAGTGGCTCAATGAAAGCCGTGGATGACATATCTACAGCACAGAAAAGCCATTAAATTGCAAAGACAGATCACTACATGTTTGTCAAATTACAATACAACAAATAATCAGACATGTGCAAGAGATGGATGTAAACAAGACCCTATGTTATAAAATTCAATCAAAAGAACATACCAATGTTCAGAGATAGTCCCATCTGTGTAGGACGAATACTTTGATAGAAACCACGCCAACTCTCCAAGCCCTCACCAAGTGATTGTCTCCTTCCTAGGTCAGGGGAATAAAATGATCGCCCCACAGGGCAATACCTACAGTTGATCAGCACCCAAACTTTAGCATGCAGAAGTGTCAGTACATAAGTGACTACATTGGCTACAGGCTACCTAGCAGTAGGCAATTCACGCAGAACTATATCAAGAACTTGAAGGGCTTCCTGAGGTGCATCAGCTTGCTGTCCCCGCAAAAAGAGTCCTAAGTGATGCAGGTCAGCACGAGCAGCCAATTTGATTGTAACCTTGAATTCTCTTTCTCTCCTGCAAGAAGAATGATATTTAACACCAGAGCAAGAAATAAAGCAAAGGCAATCATCCCAGCATGATCCCAAAGAAGAGAATATTTAGCTGGATAACTGAAAAAGAGCAATCAATTTGGCATCTTAAAGTGCTAATTCTCCCCAGAGAAGAGCCAAAATGCAAATCCCAGAGGTTGAACCAAAATACCCCCCAGGTATGAAAAACAGTACATGAAAAGAAACCATAAAAAATGCTGAAGATAAACGAACCTTGGCCCGCCTGTTCCATCATCCTCATCAATGAGGGTGATCTTGAAATCCTTTGCCTGAAAAGGAAGTGCTCCAGCAGTATATAGACTCTTCCGTCCATCATAAGCAGGAAGACGCTTTCCAAGATGAGATTCCTGGTACAATTTAACCAGTTGTGCCATTACAGCCCGATTGACACCCCTTGATGTGACCTCTGGTGTTATAGTGACCTACTCCCATCACCAAAAACAATTAATCACATGCAACAATAATTAATGGAACACAAATTATAAAGGGAAGAAGCATGTAGAATCAGTCACTCACATCATATTGGTGCAAATCCTTATCTGGTAGCTCAGCAAAGAAGTGATTAGCCTTGACAATACACCTAACGCCAGTGCTACCTTTCCCTGGTCGAAGAGGGAACCTCACTGATTTACTTGAGGCTGGCAGCGGCTGAATCGCCTGGCTTGATGAACCTTCTTCCTCAACAGATAATTGCTGCAGCTGCTGCGATACAGTCACTAGCGATGGCTCTGGTGGTTGCATCGAAGAACTTGCCTCGGATAGCGTGTGCTGAGTGGTCACCACAGCCGGATAAGGAGCTGGGGTAGCTTGGTGCAGCTCGGGTGCTGGTGTTCTAAATCCACCTGAAGATGGTCCTCCGCGGCCAACTCCACTACGACCACCACCATATCCTCGACCTCCTTGCTGAGGTTGCCCTCTTCCCCGACTCTGGTACTCAGGGGCCCCACCATGTTGTTGTTGTTGCATCCCTCCCCTGCCTCGTCCACCACCATACCCGCCCCTTCCACCTTGGTATCCTCCTCCACCTACTCCTTGTTGTTGTTGTTGCTGAGACTGGGGACCCCAACCCCTTCCACCTTGATATCCTCCTCCACCTACTCCTTGTTGAGGTGGGCCACTCCTCTCAGCAGAGGGCTGGGCACCCCGACCAGTACCAGCTTCCTGGTACTCAGAACTCTCACCCCCACTTTGAGGAGGTTCCGTTCTTCTCTTCCTCACCATGATGATACCTGCAAAAGGAAAACACTTATAACATGAGTCAACCCCATTAAATGATAGCAAATCTCAAGCCACACAGCAGTAAACATGATAAGCAACACCCACAAAATGGACCGAAAAACTAGCAATCATGAAAGAGCGAGATCATTAGCATAACTTTATAATTAAAATAGCAAACGTGAACATGTAAAAATTAATTCCTCTTTGTAATCAAAACTTCCCCGAACTAAAAAGTAAATCGAACGTTAACAGCGAGCTTCGAAACAAAACTCATTCTCAAGAAGAAGGAAAAAAATCCTACAGCATCTTAACAGCCCCTAGCATTCAACCATACACACAATAGAAATGATAAATCTACCCTAAGTTTACAAAAAGTAAAAACAAAAAACAAAATCAAAATAGACATATTCACTTCATAATCAAGCATTACACACCACAAAAGAAATAAAAAAACAAAGGAAAATTTTAGAACTCGCTTTCATAAACAACAAAAAAATGCTAATAAAATTTAAATAATAAGAACGCAACACTGATCATACAACGAGAACAGTAACCCTGGTTCAAAAATCTACACTACATTCGCTCAATACTCCATAAAACCACTTAAAACCCTAAAAATAAACCACTTCGTAGCCACAGAGAAAAGATCTCACGATCTAAAACCAGAACACTGCATTTCATAGCTCAAGGAGGCAAACAGAGACTAAAACCAAACAGATCTGTGTGAAACAAAACACGAAATCACAGAAACCGATCAAACAAGTGAGATCTAGAGCCAACAGGTAGTGAGAGGAAGAGGAAAACCAGTGGCATCACCTGATAACAGTTATCGGAAAACAACTTCTCGGTCACCGGAGAGTGAAAAACGACAAAAAGAAGGGTGACCGAGCAGCGCTATTAGCGCAGCTGACGAAGAGAGAGTGAGAAAGAAAAAACAAGTATATAAAATAAAAAATGAAAGAGCTCCTTGGAAAAATACCATAATCCACTAAAATGGTTCTTATAAAGGAGAGGGAAGGTGTTTGCAAATGACAACGCTGCCCCTACTCTACTTTATAGAGATGCAAGCAGAGCTAGGCTGCTAGGATTTTTGTTGCTTTAACAGTTGCCACATGGATCTTGAGCTGGATGGTTTGAGATTTTTTACTTATTGGGATTATAAGACGTTGAAGTTGTTTTTTATAAAACCATTTATTTATAAATATATTAAAATACTTTTTTTTATATCTTTTAAAAATTATTTTTCACATTAATATATCAAAATAATTTAAAAATATTAAAAAATATAATTTAAAATATAAAAAAACATTTTTTAAACGTGTTTTTAAAACACAATCTCAAATAGGATAGTAATTTCTTTAATGGTTTGAGAATATTTTTTTAAAAACAATTATGTAAATATATTGTATCTTATTTGTCTGGAAAAAATAAAAGAAATATTGGGTGGTGTGACATTTTGTATGTTGAAAGACAGATTCTTGCTTTTATCTATTGTATGTATATAGTAAGAATTTCCCGAAAAAAATAGTATATAGATAGATAGATGGATAATGTAATAGTCAAAATAATTATTTAGAAAAAAATAAAATAAATAAACCATCAACAATATTATCAATGTGAAACTTTACATGGGAGGATTAAGATAAGGCATCTAGTGAGTTTAAGTGTTTGTTTAGTATTGTAGTTTTACTTATCTTTTTGTGTGTTTGTCTCAAGGGAAATGAATTTATATTTTTTATTATTTATTGATTCTTTTGATGTGCCAATCAATATTAACAAAATTAGAAGAGAAAAATATTATAATATATTTTTAAGTGAAAAATAATTACAAAAAATTACCATGGATCATGATAAAAAAAAAACACTAAATTATGATTGTTTTTAGAAAAAATTATATATATATATATATATATATATATATTTGCTAAAAATAATTTCAATAGATACTGTGAAAGTGAAAAGTTTTTATGATAAAGTTTATGTCTGTAAGTGTCTCTTTGTAAGTGTAGTTGAGATTATTGTTAAAAGTATTTTTTGTTCAGAAATGCATTAAAATAATAATTTTATTTTTATTTTCTATTACTCAATTTTGACATCATCACATGAAAATAATCTAAAAATATCAAAAAAATAATTTAAAATAAATATTATTTTTTCAAAAACACTTTTAAAATACAGTGTCAAACAAGAAATATAAATGGCTATAATTGGGGGAAAAGTTAGGATTGGATAACGTTTTATGTTTTATGTGATATTAGACATGTATTGAGCTTGAATTATTATTATTATTCGTTTTACATATTACTTAATGAGTTTCTCAATTAAATTTCACACCAATGTATGATAAAAAAAAATACAATTTGTTTCACATTATGATAACTTATTGCATTTAGGTCCGGTGAAGAAGAAAAAACGATTGTTTCAACATAAATTTTAAAATATAATTTATCAGAAATTTCAACATTTTGCACAAACCTACGACCCATTGAAGCTGAATAATTGATTTAAATAGATTTAGGTAGGCCATTTAAAAAACAATTTTACATGTGATGATTTGATAATTATAAATCAGATTTTTTTATGGTCTTTATTTTTGTTTATCTTATTGGTTTTGCTTTTAATATTTTTAGAGTTTTTTTTTTGTTTTTCTTCACATTTTTTTTCTACCAGCATCTGATTTTATTTTATTTTTGTATGAGATATGGTTGCATTTATTTATTGTTATTTTTTATTCTTTTTATTCTATTTTTATCCTACATTATTTTATTTCATTTAATGTTTATATCAAATTTGATCCTTATGTATTTGATTATATTTTTTGTTTTTAATCTTTTTATTAATTGGTTTTTTTCAATCTTATCCTGAGGATATTCGGATCTACAAGAATTTTACTTTGTGTGTTTTTGTGTTTGTGTTATATGAAGTAATTTTGGTATCATAACCTGAATCACAAGTTTTAAAAACTAATCTGGTTTGATTTTAGTCTTTTATTCTTTAATCTTTAATTTCATCATTTGATATTAAATTATTAGACCCTAAGTTTCATGATATTTTACACTTTTCTTTTTATAAGGTTTTTCTGATCACACTTTTTGAGTCCCGAGTTAACGATATAGACCGAGGTTGACTCAAGCTTTGTTCTGATATTTTTTTGACTAAATTTTTCGATGTTTCGTCTTTCATCATTTAGAAGCTGTTTGGGAGGGCGGTTGTACCGCCGTTTCCTTAAAATTTGTTTTTTTTCATTTTAAATGAAATTTTTTGTGTTTTTAAATCATTTTGATGTGCTAATGTCAAAAATGATTTTTAAAAAATATAAAAAAATATTATTTTGATATATTTCTAAATGAAAAGTATTTTAAAAAATAACCGCAACCGTCCTCACAAACAGGCCATTAACTTGTTTGATAATTGACCTCTATTATTTTATTCAATTTATTTGTATAATGTTATTCTAACCTCGTGATCAAGAAGGAAAGTGCCATTTGAAACAGTGAATGAACAGTGAATATCACTGTTCATTTACTGTTTCAAATGGTCCGATCTCCTTTAGTTATAGTTAGCTAATTAGCTAATTATTTTAATGTGCATATATTAAAAAATATATATATGTATAATTAAAAAAATATTTAAAAAAAATGCTGAATACGTGCGGTGGAGTGGATAAATTTAAGAGAATAAAAAATGGGGAGAGCAACGAGGTGTATGCAAGCCGCATGATTGGCCACGAGTCGTCTTTCACAAACACGCAACCCACTAGCATACTCACCATTTTCCCTACTCGCCCCATCTACCCGACACCTGTCTTGTTCTCTCGTGACCAAGGCTGTACGGTCATAAATACCGAAATACCCTTCCCGAACCATGTCATAACAGGGGTAAGAACAGGTGGATATTGTCATTTAACTGCTGTCGCCCATAATCATCTGTCCAATCAAGAAATAATAATTGCTAATTATAACAGTCAATTTCAGGCGCAAGGTAAAATAGAAAAATAAAAAAACTAATATAATTTAATCTGGGTTTAAAAGTAGACGTTGCTTTCTGGAGATTCTTTGTATATTTTGAAAGTATTTGTCAACTGCTTCGTTTACAATCTTTTGGCGACTTCGATGAGAAGTAGAGAGAAAGTGGGTGATGGGTCAAACGACCCAGGAGTTGTCGCCGTGACCAACTTTTGTTCTGGTCTGACCAGCTGCAGTTGTCATTTGCCTTGCGTTTCAGTCGGGTCCCATCAAAGAACCATTACCGTCAGGCCGTCATCGTCGAGTTTAAATACATATTTAAAAAATATATATATATATATTATTTAAAAATGTATAAAATATATTTTTAAAATTTTTTACTTTGACATATCAAAATTATAATTTTTTTAAAAAAAATATTATTTTAAACTAACTATTATTTAACCGGGGCTTAACTTGTGTGATGGTTTTGTGATTGTAAATAAAAAAAAATATATTATAATTATAACGTTTTTTAATTGATTTTTTAAAGAAAGAATCCATTGAAGTTATATAAAACCAGGCTACATGCTAACTAACTAAATATTTTTAAATTCAAGCTAGAATAAAATACAAAACATACCATATCACACCATGAAAATAAAGAAAAACTTTTTTTTTAATCATCTAGTAAATGATCTAGTGGTAAAAACTTGAGATTAAAGAGTTTGCTTCCTCTGTGATTTCAGATTTGAGCCTTGTGGTTGCTAATATGATGATCGAAGGCTTACATAATCATTAATTTCAGTGTTTGATTAGTTTATTTGTAAAAAAAGAATATTTAAATGGTTCGCTACTATACTTGTAGGCATAATTATCTAGCTAAGTGAATGAATGAAAAGGGTTTTCGAAGGTATTGTTAAGATTATAATAATTGCTTAGTAATGTGGTTTAAGTTGTTTTTTAAATTGTTTCAGAAATATATTAAAATAATATTTTTTCTTAAATGAAATTGATGTTAGCACATAAAAATGATTTAAAATCATCCATTTTTTTAATTTAAAGTAAAAAATAAAAAAATATATATTTTTTTATTTTTTTTGAAATGCAATATCAAATAAACCCTAAATGCAAGTTTGTTGTTGTTTTTTATTTCAAAAAAAGAAAATTAGCATCGTATCAAATGAAGCCTGAGAAAGTAGAAATAAATAGAAGCTTACTAAAAAAATAAAAATAAGGAAAGCGAGTTTTATTCGAGGAAATATTTATTTTTTCTCTTTAATTCCAATAATTGATTTTGTTTTTATGAATATTTATTTAATTGTGTTTAGAGCATCTTCAACAGGAGTGCTATATATAAAAGCAAGTCCAATGGTAAGAGCCATTTTTAAGAGCCAAATCTGTAAAATGACTCTTGAATAGTGTTTATATGGCTTTTTTGTTGACGTGTGTTCCAATGGTAAGAACCATTTTGGAGTGCCATTTTTTAATATTATTTTAAATATAATTCAATTATTTTATATAATTCAATTATTTTATATATAGTTTAATTATACAATTAATTATACTATTAATAGGAGTAAGTTATATAAATAAATAATTGCTTCTAAAAAACCTTCAAACAATATAATTATTAATTTAACTTTTTATTTTCTTGTTGAGGTATTTTTAAATAAAAATAAAAATAAATATTTTTGATATATTTACATATATATATATATATATATATATATATATAAAACGCACACGTGGCTCCAGATTTTTGAAGCCAAAATTCTGGCTTCCTTGCATCTGAAGCCAATATATATTTGTAGCAGCTCATGCAAGCAAAGCCAAAATTGGCTTTGCAAATGGCACTCCCATTGGAGTGCCGAAAACTACTAACAATTGCTAAAATATTCATTTTTTATTTATAGCTCCCAATATAGCATTCCCATTGGACTTGCCTAAGCCCCGTTTGTTTGCTGGAAAGTGGTTTCTTTTTGGAAAGTGAATTCGGGGGAAAGTGAATTCCTGGAAAGTGAATTCCGATGTTTGACAGTGTTATGGAAAATGAACTGGAAAACACTTTCCAATGTTTGTTTGTGTTATGGAAAATAAACTGGAAAATAATTTATTAATAATTTTTTTTTTCAAGTTTATTAAAATAATGAGGAACAAATCTTACAAATTAAAAAGTTGAATGAGAATGAAATTGAAAAAAAATATAATTTCATAAATTATCTCAAATAAAATAAATAATAATCAAAATAATAGAGATCAAATCTAAAAATTAAAAAAAAAATGAAAGGTGAATAAATTAAAATAATAATAATTAACATTTCATAAATTATTTCAAATAAAATAAGTAACAATAAAAAAAATGAGGACCAAATTTGATAGATAAAAAATTTCAATAAAAAAATGATAAGAAAAAAGCAAATAGCAATTATAAAAATAAAGGACCAAAATTAATATAAAAATTAAATTTTAAGAGATGGAATTGAAAAATAAATATTCAAAACAAATTATATATAGCAATCAAAAGTTTGAGGATCAAATTTGATATAATCAGCAAATAATGACATTTCTAAATTTTTCACAACTTCCGGAAAGTGTTTTCCGTCCAAATTTTCAGGAAAACATTTTCCTGAAAACCAAGCCAAATTTTTCTTTGATTGGAAAGTGTTTTTCATTAACCAACTTTCCGAAAGACAAACAAACACAAGAAAGTTTGAAAAGTGGTTTCCCGGAAAGTGAATTCGGGAAACAAACACAGCCTAAGTAAACATAGATAAAATAATGTATTTTTAGCATTTTTTTATTACTGTTAGCGCTCCAACGGGAGAGCTATGAACACAGCTAAAAATAGCTGTTCCTCCACATGATGCTATATATGGCTGCAGATAAAAGAGAAGGCAAAGGACATTTATTACCGTTGCCACCCATTTGAGATAAATCACCCCGAAGAGAAGCTCAATTGAAACCGAAGAGAACAACCATTTTTGTTTTCAAGGGCTTGTTGATCAGTGAAGAAGAACAGAAGGTGAACAAAAAGGTTAGTTTTTGAAACCTTTTCTAATTTCGAACAACCATTTCATGGATTGCTTGAGTGTTTCATGTACGCATGCAACTTGATATTTCTGGGTAATTTCTTTTCACATGTTGTGGGGTTTTAATTTAAGTCCAAAAAGGTGATTTTTTAGGGGAATTTTGGAAAGTTTTTTTGTTTGTGGTTGAGTTTTGGGGATTTTGATGGCTGAGAAAAATTAAGGTTAGGTTGTACATGTATCGAAATGAATGGAGAGGGACACAGTGTTGAGAAACAAGAACAAAGTATGTGTTTGTGTAGAGGGGATGAAGGATTTGAGGGGAAAAGTGGTGGATAAGGGAAAAGGAAAGCAGGAGTGAAAACGAGTAGAGAATTGGAGACGACAACGAGTAGAGAGGGAGGGAGTTACAGCTAGTCAAGTAAGAAAAGGAAGAAATCATCTGAAACCCACCAAACTCTGCTTTTGTGCATGAGGGATAGAGAGAGCTTACACAATTAAGAGTCTTCATTTTAACGAAACAAAAGAGCAGCAGCAGAGGTCCCAAAAGATGGAAAAAAAGGAGACCCTTTTCTGATTTATTTTAAAAACTAAAAAGAAAAGAGAAAAAGAAGCCCTGTGTAGTTAGGCTAGGCAACATATCTAATCCTTTTAAGCTTTGATTTTCCCTTTCTGCTGCTTCAGCTTCGACTGCTAGCTGCTGAACGACAAGATATGATCCGGATTTTACACTCCCTGTCCTTGCTTCATCTGCTGCAAGTTCAGACCTTCCTTTGTGAAGCTCAGATTTTAGCACTACAATCTCTTTCTTTAATTTCATCTGTGCTTCCGTCTCTCTTTCTTTAATTTCATACATTTTGGTTTTTACTTCCTGGAGGTCATCCATGAGGATTTCCACGTTTACGACTCAAATGGCTTGCCTCTTCATTTTCGTTCTTAAGTTTCTTCTATGCATACAAAATCCCCGTTAACTGGTTGTTGATAATGAAATTATTACCTGGGCTAGGCTTAGTTTTTTAGAGAGAAAAAAAAAAAGAGGGAGAAGGAAACACAATTGATTATGATAAAAGGAGAAACTTTCTATAACTTTGAATTTTTTTATGTGAATGTGGTACTGATTGATGTGCTTTTCTTGGTTGTTCATGTTTATATTACTGGACTCTAGCATTTAGCTAGCGCGGTTTCTGTTTTAGAGCCAATTTATGGATTTGCTGCTATGAAAAAGAGTTTTGAGTTGTTGAAAGGGAAGATTCGTGTGGCTGGTGTTCTTGTTTTCGGGTACTTGTCTGTTTGTGGATTGGTTTCTGTGATTTTTTTGACAGTTGTGGTTAATGGTGGAGATAATCATGGAGTGTTTTACAAGGATTATTGTTGGTGGGTTTTTAGTTGGGGTTTTGGTGATTGTGAATTTGGTGGGATTGTTGGTGCAAAGTGTGTTTTATTACGTTTGCAAGAGCTATCATCATCAAGGGATTGTTGGTGGGATATGTGCCTTTGAAATCCAGCATTCAGATGGAGGATTTGGATGCTTGAGGTGGTGGAAACAGAGAGAGAGAATTGGTATCATGAGTATGTTTATTGTACAAGCTGCTGTTCTAGGTTTCCTGTCAACTATAGACTTGCAAAGATATTTTCCTCGTATAAATCGAAATAACTATGGTCTTAATCTTAACTTCTTGTATGTTTATGCACTGATATAAACATGAACAACCAAGAAATTGGTATTGAGTGATGCAACTGGATTGACAATTTGCTATCTGAAGAAAAAAGAAGTTAGAACTATATGTTTCTTATGACAGTTATGGAAAGGAAATAGACATGTGGAGTGCAGGCGTTATTTTGTATATTCTACTCAGTTATGAATTTGTTTCCTTAAGAATATTAACTAATACATTTTTTTTTTGTTAGATGGACTCAAATTTGCCAAACTCATTCCCCAACTTTCTTACAAATGAGTCTAAAGATATTGTGTCTCAACCAAGTGATCCTACTCAACTTCCTAAAAAATCACAAAGAACTAAAAACTTCTCACAAGAAGAAGATCGTTTACTTATTTCTGCATGGTTAAATACAAGTAAAGATCTAATTATAGGAGTTCATCAACAAACAAAGCAATTCTGGGCTCGAGTATATGCTTACTTTGTCGAGAACGGAGGAAACTTGAATAATCGTTCTCAAGTAAGCATCTCAAGTAGATGGCAAGAAATAAATACAGAAGTTGGCAAATTTGTTGGTTTTCTTACCCAAATTGAAAACCGTCAACAAAGTGGAATGACTGAAGAATTAAGGGTAATTTTTTTATTTGATTATTTTCATAGCAGCGTATTTGTTTCGTATATTTTTATAACATAGTTTAATTTTTTGAATTTATTTTACCAGATTAATGATGCTCGTCAAATGTATGCTTCATTGCTTGGCAAACGATTTCAACTAGAACATTGTTGGGTTATCTTAAGAAAAGAACCCAAATGGCAATTTGAGCGTGCAAGTCAACATCAAAAGTCAAACAAGAAACAAAAAAGTCATGGATTTGCAAGTCCAGTTTCTTCAAATCCATCAACCCCCGATTCTGCTAATTTAGGAGAAGATAGTGATGCATTTCTTTATCAAAATAGACCAATTGGTCAAGAGGCTACAAAGGAACGACTTAAACGCAGACAAGGAAAAGAGAAAGTTGACGAGATATATATAACAAATCTCTTAGAAAAATTCAAGGATACTAAGGAGAAAATTGAGGATAAAAAAAATCAACATAGACTAACAATGTTAGAGCAACAAGCTATAATAATTAAACAAAATGAAGACAAACAAGATGATGAAATCATGAAGACAGATACTTCTTGTATGGATTCAATTTCTACAGTGTATTTTCAAAATAGAAAACTAGAAATTATGACAAAGAGAGGTTTTAATTTGTAATTGATTTGATTGAATTATTTGTAATGGAATGTATGTTTAATTAATTATTTTTAATTTGCTTTAAATATATTGTATTGTGTTATAAAATTGATATTAATTCAGTTTGTTTCTTAAAGTTCTTCTAACACTCAACGACAATAAGTAACATTAATTAACTTAAAATACAACAACCTTAAAAAAAATACAAATACTTGAAAAACATACAATAAGTAGCTTAAATCTAATGATTATTTACACATTACCGAAATATTTCCATAAATGTTCAATCAAATCGGTTTGGAGTTGGGAATTCCTTGCTTTGTCCCTAATTCGATTATGAGTTTAAAAAAAATCACGTAATTCTGGTGTTTCATCATGTGACAGTGATATAGAAGAACTAGTTTCACTATCATGATCAAATGTTGGTGGTTTTTTTTTAAATTTGAAATCCAAAATAATTAAAATTTGGCTGTTATTCTTTCAATTTTGAAATTTTAAAATTTCAAAAGTTGGTGGCAAACAAATGAAATTTTGACGGAATTTTTCAATATTTTAAAATTTTAAATTTAAATTGCTACGGGGTTTTTAATTTTAAATTCTTTTTTAAAATTTAAACATAATTAAAAATTTAATAATTATAATATTTGAGGGTTTTTTTAAAAGTAATTATTTAATTATATAACTTACTCCTATTAATTGTATAATTAATTATATAATTAAACTACATACAAAATAATTGCATTATATTTTAAATAATATAAAAAAATGGCTCTTCAAAATAGCTTTTATCATTGGAGCATATATCACCAAAAAAGCCATATATAAATTATTCAAAGAACTATTTTAGAGATTTGGCTTTCCAAAATAGCTATTGCTATTGTAGATGCTCTTATTAGTGTCAAATACCTCTACCAACTTCTGTACTAAAACATAATATTGACATATACTAAAAGAGGATCTCACGTCATGGTTTAATTACTGTGTATTGTGAGATATATCATTGTGAATTGGAATAATATTGTTCAATTTTCGGGTCGGGTCGGTTTGACATATATATTTATTATGCTTGAAAAATACACAAACAATCAAACCCAGCACGTGCAACAAAGAAACAACTTTTAATATTTCATAAAATACTGCATTTCTTGCTCTAAAAAAAGAAACAACTTCTAGCTAAATATTTTAATTGGGAAATTGTTAGCAACAAAGCACCACATCAATCCATGGGTCAACTTCAGCTAGCTGGAAAAAAAAATCTTGTTTGTTTGTTTTGCGTTTCATTTTTAAAAAAAAAATATTTATTTTGAATTAATTTTTTAGTGATTTCAGATCATTGTGTAAATATCAAAAATAATTTTTGAAAAACAAAAAAATAATTATTTTAAAGTATTTATAAACAAAAAAACACTTTAAAAAATAATCACAACTTTACTTTCAAACACTTATGTGAAATGATGCTTTTGTTAATATTACCATTACCAAACATAACCATTAAAAAAAAAATGATGGCTGGTGGGCTTTCACATGCTTTACAAATAAATAAAATGTGTGCCTTAATTTTTAGGGTTCGGACTCTAAAAGAGTTGGTGTGTGACGAGAGAGCACTGAAACAACCCAAGCTTATGGAACAAATGTCATGATAAATAATAAAAGCAAAAGCTTTTATTGGACCCATGTAGATGGAAGTGACATTGAATAATAACATCAAAATAATTTAATTTTTTTTTTTTTAATTTAATATAAAAAATAAAAATATTTTTGAAACTAATTTTAAAATAGAATCTGTTCCACCACCCTGGATCGCCATTGTAAAGGACAAATTACAGTAAATACAAATCAGAGAGCCCATAAACTAATTGAAAGATTCGGCGTCATGTTCAAGGAAGAAACAACTATTTTCAATCCTACAGTAGTGGTTTAGTTGTAATAACTAAGAATTGAAAGTTTTGCTTGTTTAATGTTCCGGTTTGAGATAGGTGGTTATTAATATAATAATTATTAAAAATTTATATAATTATTAATTTTAAAATCTATAAAATTAATCAAAATATAACTGATATAAATATTTACATTAATAAAAATAGAAAAAACTATTTCCACCGTAGGCTTCATAGGAGCTTCCAATTCTAACACATTACATGGCTGGTAGCTTCCTTCGAGTCATTACAACACAACCCGTTAACGGATTAAGAGTGTATTGTTTTTATTTTTATAGTTGACGTTTTAAAAAAACAATGTCATGAAAAATATTTTAATTGTGATTCAAAATAATTTTTAAAATTTTTAGTTAAAATTGTGGTTGAGTTTGAGTTTGATGAAAAACAGTTTCAAGTGTTTGGTTACCAAACTTTTTATATTGCTTTCAACTTATGAAATTATTTTAAAATGTGTGTGTGTGTGTATGAAATTGCTTTTTTAAATATATTGTTTTTTAAATATTTAATAATTATAATAATAAAATGTAATTAATAATTCAAGTAAACTAGATACTTGTTTTTATTCTTCCATTAAACTAGTAATTTCATCACGAACTATAAATCCATGCGTGAAGGCCTCTGCGATCCCGGAACAACATATAATAAAATATCATCTGAAACAAAATTAGAATTATGAGACAAAAGTTATATTGTGATCTTCTTCTAATATATTTATTTATATTTTAATTAATTATTAGATTATTTTAATATTAAAATATATTTTTTATATAAAAAAACTTTTAACTCCCTAGACCCCCTCCCTCTCTCAGCCACACACCCCGGCCTAGTAGAGCGAAAAACAAGAGTTCATAAAACAATATTAAAATATATTTTTCATATTGTTTTACTATGTAGGGCCCAGCTAAATTTATGCTTCCAACATTTAACCAAACACTAGAATAGGAAGCTTTTTTGCAACCTCCGATTGCACCACAAAAACAAATACCTTCTAAGTGATTGTTTACGAGTGTGATTATATTTATTTTTAAAAATTATTTTTATTTATAAATATATTAAAATAATATTATTTTATTTTTTAAAAAAATATTTTTGATAAAAGTATATGAAAATAATTTTAAAAAAAATATTTTTTTTAATTTTAAATAAAAAATATAAAAAAAAATCGAATATTTCAAAAACAGCAATAAAAAAACACTTTCTAAATCAAATGTCTGACTTCGATCAATCACTCAAATGTCTGACTTCGATCAATCACTTCACTGATCTAACCATGGATATAGATATTTGGGAACTCAAAACACGAAAAATACAAGAAAATTTGGAAGATAGCACCCTATCCGAATAAGGTGGAGGCAGCGGCTATGGAGAAGTAAATCTAAGTATTTACAATGGAAATTAACTGTTGAACATGGCGAACACACAGCACTGACTACTAATTAATCAAAGCCTAGATGGCAATTACCTCCGGAAGAGAAACTGAAGCATTATCTTTTCACCAGCATCATTTAGCATGCTGATTCATAAAAACCAATCTACGAAACCCCGCCGCGAACCGCTGCCCGGAACCGCTGCTCGGATTCTTGCCTTTGGAGCCTCATTTCATAATTAAACTTTCTGATGAACTCTTCTGCTCGTCGATTCAACTCATCCTGACTCATTGACTTGTCCCTCCTCAAAGACACAGAATCATTGAATGTATCTGATTTTCTGAGTTCTCTCATAGCGCAAGAAACCGGATCCTCATCGCCGCCGCCACCATCAGCGGCAGTGACCATCCCGTTGGCTTTTTGCAACACCTTTGGAGGCGTGTCCCATGTTCCACTCTTCTTTAACTGCCTAGTCGGTGCCTTCCCTTGGTTCTCCATAATTAATGTCCATGCGTCCTCCAGGGTGTTCTGCTGATCTGCCTCTGGTTCCATCTTTTCTCGCTGTTTTTTAGCAGAATCTGTCAGGCAAGAGTCCTTACATGTGTCTGTATTCGTCTTTTCTTGCAACACCTTACCAGAATCTGTCGAGAAAGTTTCAAGAGAGTAATAATCCTGAGAAGAGCCGACGAGTTTCTCAAAAGACAAAGCTGTATCCAGTTGTTTTTCCATTTCTTGCACGTCATGCTCCGGCCAGAGATCACCGGAGCTACTTCTGCTCTGCCCTTTTTGTTTCTTAGAACTAGAATGGGATAATCTGGTGCTGGGGCTTGGGCCCGGGTGTTGAAATGTGGAGGAAGCAGCAATGGTGATGATGATGAAGTTGAGGATGATGTAGATGTAAGGAGGAGATAACCAGCCACGGAGAGAGATCCATGCGCCAGGAAGAGTGGAGAGGATTAGATTAAATGCGCAAGGAATTACAGCCACTTTGAACAGAATCAAAGTTGAAACGATCCCTACACAGAGAAGAACCAGCTTTACAGCCCAGATTGTTGTATCAAATTTTCCTGTTTTGAACGGAGAAATTTCAAACAGATTGGCCATCGATTGCACAAGTTTAGGTATCAGAAATATGAAAACTCCTCAAACAGAAAGAACTGAAAAGAAAAGATGATGAGATAATTTCAACTTTCAGCAAAATCCCATGAACCAAGAAATGGCACTCTCCAAAACTACATAAACCACTGCTGTTCATCAAAAATCTTTGGCAGAAGTGATAATAAGATGCCACTGTAAAGAACAAAAAGATCAATCTTGATGGGAAAACGTTGGACTGGCTTCAGAATCTCTTATTTCAAGAAAACATGAGATTCTGAAACTGCAGATCTTGCAGGGAGATCTTGCATTTTTGTTGCTCCGTTGCAGAGAGAGAGTGAGATAACTTTTCGGGTTGAATTATTGTTGAAGAAATTCAAGACAGCCCAGAGACTTATAAAAGAGGTGGGGAAGAAGTGATACGGGACAGACCGAGGACCACAGTGCAAAGACGAGATAAACGCTTAAATCTCTTGCAACTCTCTTTCCCGGCCTGTTTGGGAGAGCTGTTGCGGTAACTTTTTAAAGTGCTTTTCATATCAAAATACATTAAAATAATATTTTTTTATTTTTTTAAAAATCATTTTTGACATCAACACATCAAAATGATCTAAAAACACCAAAACATATTCATTTAAAATGAAATTTTTTTTTACCAAAAGTTACGGCATGACGAGTGAAACGCCGTGCCAAACAGCTTCTCAATCCTAACCACCCAGTCAAATTCAAACCATGGATTAGCTTTTAACAAAACACTGAGTTAGTTTTTTTAGATTGATGACAGATGACTTGCGATCTGCACAATAGATTTTAAGTTCAAGTCAGAACATATATTCCTTATAAAAACTTGACTTGTCATCTGCATATCATATTTTAAGTTCGAATTAAAATATGTATTTCTTATAAGAACTTGAAATAATAAAAGTTTTAATCGTTCACCTTGTAAAATACAATTTTTTAAAGAGTGGGGCTTCTAGTATGAATAAATACACTGAGTTAGTTTTTTTAGTTTATCTTCTTTAATTAGTTCGGCTGATTAAAAATGTAATCAGATTAGCATGAAAGCCGCTTTCACATTCGGCGCTCTGCCGCTAAGTACCAGCTCACAAGTCATCGCTGCACAAGTGATTGCCATGTCACGATGCCTTTTACCACCCACTAGCCGATCAAAAAATAGGAATCCATATAAATTATTAGGTTGATTGATACAATATAACATATAGTTATTATATCATCTCTGGGGTTTGAACCTATGCAATAAACTCTTGTTGTTCTTATTCCCTATTTGCCACTTGCCGTTTGCATTTTAAAAATATTTAAAATAAAAATAAAAATATCATATATATATATATATATATATATATATATATATATATATGATAAAATTCTTTTAGAGGATTTTAGATTTCACAAAAAAACACAAATCGAGAGTTTTTTGTGATCAAATTCAATTGAGTCAATTTATTTAAATCATGTTAATATTTCATCTTAAAAAACATATATCGTAGATTGAATTTTATCAAAGCTATAACCATTAAGATTATTTTTAATTTAATCTCAAATGTGCTCCTTAACCATGTTTTAACAATTTTCAGCAAGAATAATTAAATAAGTGAATTTATTTTATAATTTTATTTAGAATCTAAAATAAATTTAAAATGGAGCTAATTTTCAATATGATTATATTTTTTAAGACATTTTTTTTAAATACCATATTTCTGACCAAGCACTAGATTATAAAACTTGATAGTTAAAAATAGAATAAAAAGGAGAAAAAAAATGCAAAATCATTGGCCATTATAGTTCAGGTGGGGTTATTGACATGGAAGAGTGGAGAGAGGAGAGAAGAGAGGAGAGAAGAAGGTCACTCCCCCACCCACCCAAAAAAAATGATGCCTGATTAAAAGAGACCAGGAGAAATTAATATTTTTTTGTTAATTCATCAGTCTAGTTTTGATGTTCTACCCAATTCCCAATAAAAAAGATTTAATTATAATCTACAAAATTAATCCAAATTATTCCAAGAAAAAAAAACTAATCTCGACATGTTAATATCTCATTATTTATCGGGTAATATTACCATGAGAGGTATTTTTACTCTCATTATAATTAAAAGTGTTTGTCAAAAATAAATAAATAAATAATTAAAGCTGTCACATACTCACATTTGGTAGAAGCTATATATAAATAAGAGACTATAGAGTTGTCGCCACTAAACACCAAAGTGGTGGCGCCTGGTGGTGTTAGTAGTGCTAGTGGTGGGTCACCACCAGGCGGCGCCCTATCCTTGTAGTGGCTATCTATTATACGAGGGTTTTTCTTCGCTAATAAAGCCAGTCATTTTAATTTATTTTTTTTGTTAATGTGTAGCTTATATATAATTTGACTAATTTTATTGGTTTGAAGTTAATAATTATATAAATCTCGAGTGATTATTATATTAGTAATCACAAGGCTCAAACCTAAGATTACAGGAAAGCAAACCTTTTAGGGAGTGTTTGAAACTGTATTTCAAAAATACTTTTGAATTTTTATCAACGAGCCAGTTTGGAAGCATGCTAAATGTTATTTTTTAAGATAAAATTTGTTTAGATATGCATAAAAATAGTAGCTTTTTATTTATTTTTTAGAAATTTATTTTTAATATTAACATGGTAAAATGTTCTGAAAATATAAAATATATATAAAAATATTTTTTATTTTAAAAAAATATTTTTAAAATATAATTTTAAACACGAAACAATATTGGACTAGCTATAGTTTGAGAATTGTTGGATTGTTTATGCAAAATACCAACTTTCTTACAATATTATCCTTTGGTGACATTCAACAACCACCATTATAAGTGCTTTGATATTAAATTTCTTGCCTGCCTTCAAAACAAAAACAAAAATAAAAATTAAGATGGAATTTAGTTATTAATTCAAAACAAAAAAAGGTATATACTCCTTTGAAAAAAAACAAAATTTATTTTAAAATAAAGATGGAGATGTTTCTGTCTCCCTCCTCCCAACCAAACACAACTTTTGTCTCTTTTTTATTTCCTTGTCTTTTATTTATTTACTCCTTTTGTGTTAAGACATTAATCAAACACAATTTCAAAGACATGAGTTACCTTAATTTACTTTTTTCTTTCTTTCATCAAAGTATGTTTTACCAAAACAGCTAAAAAACATTGAAGTATGACAAATTCCCAATCTATATCTCTCTCTCTTTTTTTCCCCTTAAATTAATTTTATTTTAATAATTTTAGATCATTTTAATGTGCTAATATCAAAAATAATTTTAAAAAATAATAATATTATTTTAATATATTTGTAAATAAAAAATACTTTGAAAAACAATAATGTTTATACAATTGTATTTGCTAAATTTATTTATTATAATAATGTTTTTTATTCAAGAAAAAAAAATAGAATTAGAGACACAAATTAAATTGATTGAAAAACATAAAAGGGAAAAAATATTATGCAAAACTGTATATATTAGAAATATTATCTTAAAATTATTTTTTTATTTCAAAAAACAAAGTTCACCTTTATAAAAGATAAAAAGAAAGTAAAATGAGAGGGGGGAGGAGAAGAGTTGAGATGTCATCTTCCTCATCAATGAGTTGGAAACCTGCTTCCGACAAATGGGTCGGACCATCCCAGCTGAACAAATTCCCAAAATTCCTCCTAAATTGAGGAAATGCAAGAATAATTAAATATCTGTATTGTAGATTTTAGATTTAAGTAATTAAATGTATGTTTATATTATAAGAATTTAAAATAATTGAGGTTTTATTTATTTAATCCAGACCTGCAAAAAATATCTAAAAAGAAATAGAGTTTTATCCAATCCAAAAAAATAAATAAATTACAAATTAAATTCAAATTAAAGTTACGGCAAATGCAAGAATTTCTGTTGGGATTTTTTGAGAAAAAGAAAAAAAGTTTCTGGTAGGTTAATGGATGGGCCACGTTAATGAATTGCCATGGTTCAATCAATGCTTACCCTTTTCTAAAAAAAGAAAGAAAGGAATATATCGAGGAGAAAATTATATAGCAATACGTAGATATACTGAGTTTTGTTCATTTTCATTGTATTCATATATAATTTTGTGAATGATTTGAAGATGCTTGAGAGTTGTTGAGAAAAGAATTTATAAAGTGTGATCTAAAAAAACAATAAATTGTTTTGGTTAATTGAGGCTTTTCGTTTGCTAAAACTATTTTAGCCCTAGGGCACCATTTTTATTATCTTACATATAGCAAACAATGTGTTTTAAAAGTATTTTTAAAAAACAAAATAAAAATAAAATTATTTTTATTTTATATTAATTTATTCATGGTAGTTTTATATTATTTTCATATACTGATGTCAAAAATAATTTTTTTGATAAAAATATTTATTTTAATGTATTTATGAATGAAAAATATTTTAAAAAACAACCTCGATCATACTCTAAATCATGCAAATAGGCTCATCTTCTCAATTACGTTCACACCTTTAATCTCAATATTTGAAAGTGTTTTCCTTTTTGCAACACCAAGATTTTAATGGTAATATCAAATTTATAATGTTTTGCTCCAATTAAAAATGAATTATATGTGCTAATAGTTTCTCAATTATCATAAATATGGTTTAGGATTCCTTATTATTATTTTTTAAAAAATATATCCATCACAAAATATAACATTGAATTGCACGTATTAATTTTTTATATTTTAATTTTTTTTTATATTTTTAGATTATTTTGATGTGTTAATATCAAAAATAATTAAAAAAAATAAAAAAAACATCATTTTGATATATATTTGAATGAAAATTACTTTCAAAAACAACTTCAACCACACTCTCAAACAGGCACGAAGTGGGACAACCTGCACAATTTCTTGCTCAGCAACTCGATTCTCATCCAAGAAAAATCCTTGAACAAATCATCAATGAAGGGTGAAACCACAACTTTTACTGAATATCACAATAACAATTTACAAGAAAATGATACATTATCCTTTGCTTTGGCATACAGAAAAGGATGTCAGCATTTGCACAGCTACAGGCAGAATGTGATGTTTATCCAGGAAATGATTTTCCTACTTTCAGAGATGATTTTCCTTCTACACCTATGGCACCTCCTATAGGAAAAGGGATGTGCCAAATTTGGCAAAATATGAGAGAAAACCTTGCTGAAGATATGTAAAATGTTCACTTCAGTCCATAAACTCGTGATTTATACTTTAATGGCTAGTTGGCAATCGATGCCATGGTTCGATTTGATCAGCTGTGAACCTGCTCCATCTGCTTGAACAGCACATCTTTTCCTGCAACCACAGATTGTGGTATGAGAGTCTAGCACAGAACTTGTCTATCCTGATGATTTAGTTTTATGATGAATCAAGAGCTATGCATCAAGTAGGCTGTCTTTGTTAAGGAATCATCTCACTTAAAAGTTTAAGTTTATAGGTGAGAACCCATAATATGATTTATATTATTCTCTAACACCTCCCCTCAAGTGAAAGCTCTTTGGGCTTGAAACTTGCACAGGTCCACATCACCTTGTGCTTAGTTTTTATCAAATAGAATAGGGGTGGTGAGATTCGAACTTGTGACCGCTGGGTCAATAATGCTCTGATACCATGTTAAGGAACCATCTCACCTAAAAGCTTAAGCTTATAGGTGAGTCCCCGTAATATAATTTATATTATTCTCTAACAGTCTTTAAGCAAGATCATCTAGAACAACCAGCTCAAACTTAGTCTGCAAAACAGAGGATTCATTCGTATCGCAGAGAACTACCATCTCATTTTATCTCAAAGAAATTAAAATACATCTCATCCAAAAATAAAAAAGAGAAAGAAACATTGAATTCGAGGAGAGAATGCTCAGCTAATAGAATTTGAAAGAACTAAAGCAGCGTGAAAATCTTCCTTCTTACAATATATTCCAGCAGTTCAATTAATTTCAGGAACTATCAAAATGCTTCTACATGTCAATAAAGGATGTTCACATAGCATACTTAACATATATTTTCAAGGAATCATCTTATAATATAATTTATATTATTCTTTAACACTCCCCTCAAGTGAAAGTTTTTTGGACTTGAAACTTGCACAGACTCACACTAACTTGTGCTTGATTTTTATCAAATAGAATGTGGTGATGAGATTCGAACTCTTGACCGTTTGGCCAACAAGACTTTAATATCATTTCAAGAAACAATCTCACCTAAAAATTTAAGATTTTAGATGAAACCCCAAAATATAATTTATATTATTCTCTAATAGATATAACATATACTTACAATCAAAAGTTGCCCAGCTCGAAGGAGTTTCCATGGAGGGGATATTTTGTTTCGTATCATCGACATAAAGCAAGCTGTAGAGATCTTTAGGACCATCGGTCTTCTTTATGCTCTCAGTTAGTCCCTTTGATGTCGGTAAAGCAATTGGATCGCTCTTCATGTCCAAAGAAGCCTATATGAAAAAATGGGCAAGCTTTAGAAATCATGCATCGTTTTTGTTTATTTAAACATTCTATAGATAATTAGAATACCATTCTTATAGATTGCCATTTTACATGGTAGCTTTAGACAAGAATTGAAAAGGGTTTGATTGTAAGGTTATTCACATAGTATAAATGACTGTTTGGGAGTGTGATTGTGGTTGTTTTTGAAAATATTTTTCGTTCAAAAATGCATTAAAATTATGTTTTTTATTTTTTAAAAATTATTTTTGACATCAGCACATCAAAATGATCTAAAAACATCAAATTTTGTTAATTTAAACTTAAAAATAAAAATAAAAAAATTTCAAATTTTTTCAAAAGCGCTTTTTAAAAGCACTCTCAAACACCCCCTGAAACTTAGAATGTGATTAAGATTCTAGCTCCCATGCTCTTTTACATATTATTTCCAGGTTATTACTAAGATGCAAGTCTGGTAGAGTTATGTTGTAGTTTGTGGGTGATATATGTTAATAAACCATCTCACCTAATAGCTTAAGCTGTTAGGTGAGATTTTAGAATATGATTTATATTATTCTTTAATACACTCCTCTCAAGTGAACTTGAAACTTGCACAGACCCACACTACCTTGTGCTTGATTTTTATCAAATAGAATAAGGGTGGTGAGATTCGAACTCGTGATCACTGGATCAACAAGACTCGTATGAGTTCTTATGCTCTTTTTTGTTTTCTCTTGTTTTGCAATATTCATCAAGCTGCAGGTTTCACAGCAATTTATATAGGAACATTACCCAACGAGTTCTTGTCAATGGAGGAGAAAGTTGTGCTGTGATTCTGGAAAAACTCTCTTCGTCAAGAGACTGTGGCCGTGTTTGCCTCGGAACAACCCTACTGGCTGCACCTTCAACAAGCACGTCGTTATTATAGTTAATTCGACTGAAAACCTGAGCTGGTTGTTTTGAATTTCTTGAAACCCATCTTTTCTCCCCATACCTGGAAAAATTCAAGGTGAGTTAATCAAGATGGAAATCTTGTTCTCAGATACAGCTCACTATGAACTTCAGTAGCAGATTTACTTGGCATGGATAAATCTGTCAGTCCCACTTCTGTCAAAATTTCCAGGCAGTTCTGCTTCCCAGTAATCATTGGACCTCCCGTTACCCACGGCTGTTACACAAACAAGTTTAAATAAAAATGGTTAGAATAACAGTAATGCTGTAATGATCATCATAAAAACTCCAAATCAAACGAGATCAAAAGCATTTCGACCATTAAACTGTAAACTATCAGCTCGAGGTTCTTATCCAGAGAAGCTTGATGACTAATGAATAGCAGCAAAAACTACCAGTCAGATTTTTGTAGCAAAATCTTAAATTTTTCTGTCATTCATAGAGGAAAAAGTCATGAAAACAACTTATGTTGGAATTGAGAAACTATATCATTCACAGATGATTGATTCGCGATTCATTTCACTAGTAACAGCAGTGAGATATGCTTACATTGCATGAAAGCAACCTGCTCCGGCAGCCATGTATCCAGTGTGGTAGACCGTACCTATTCGCAAGGCCAGAATGTACAAGCCATTGACGTGATGTAGTGAGGAGACAACAAAATAATGTATAGCAATAAAAATGAAAGAGCTAATAACAAAAGTAGGAAAAAAATTGCTATACAGGTAAAGAAAGATGCACCAGAAAAGAAAGAACAGCAATACGAACCTGAGAAATATGCACCCCAAGACCCCGATGAATTCCTGAACATTGCATGCATATAAATATTCCAAGGTTCACGCTTGCCCATCGCGGTGCCCTGAGAGAAATAGATTGAAAAGACAAAATTCTGAGATCAAACTTCAGCAGTATCTTGGACAAGTAAAGATGTAATTTGAAATTCTATACATCCATATTTTTGCATCATCAGAATGTCAAAAACTACTCTAACTTGTGAAAAAATCCATGCCCGCCAGGATTTTGACTTATATCACACAGTTAGCAGAGAATGAGAACCATCAATCACGATAATTCAGTTCACTATGCTCTTTTAAGACAGTAACTTTCTCAACGATTTTTCTGTGAATTTTGCAGTGTGTTTAATGCTTTCGTTGTCTCTTGGTGCTTCCCTCATTTCAGGAAATTTGAAAATAAAAAACTCCCTCCAGGAAAGACTAAAAGCATAAGAGAAAATCACAAAACTCCATATCTGGATATACGAGTTCTGCAGAAGTTGGGTTCCAGAGTGCTTTCTAAGAATTTGATCTCATGTAGCAACTTAATCCAATACCCATTGAAAGTAGATTTTAGCTAAACAAGCACCTCATAATGGTGAACACAAAGATTCTAGCTCATCTCTAAAAGTGGCTAGGGCATGACACAGCCTAATCCAAAACCAGGTGAGGATTGAAACCTATTATGATAAGGTTCAGGACATTATAATAGCGAAATTGATTAAGCTGAAGCTAAGAAAGGGTCTTAAATGAGTACTTGCTATGACAATCAGCGCATTCTCTGTTCTCCCGCAGCTTAAGAAGGCCCTCCAATATCTGCGTAAGAGAGTAGGAAAAAGAACACAATTTCAGAGAAAAACTGGACGTCGATTAAGTAAATTTCAACTCTATAAACAAAAACTATTCTCTCTGTAGTATTTATTATCAGAATTTTGGTATTGCCCTCCAATGATAATGTTACTTCTAAAATCTAGACACCAGATGTAGTTTCTACCTGATCTGGGTTGATACTTTACTCTTGAATCTTGTCTAAGAATCTGCTGTTTCTAACTCTTCTCATCTACATATTTTTGAGTCCTCTCCTTATGGATTTCAATTTTCGACATCGTCAAACCCAATTATCATTTGCAAGAGTTGGTGAATAAAGTTCGTATCATTCCTATTATAGAGAACTACTATGTATTATAGCACCAGTATAAGAGATTATAATGTGGGACCCTTTGCTCTTCTTAATCAGCTATGTTTTGAAACGAATTCAATGGATAGTTGGAAAAAGAAGAACAAGAACAAGAAAAGAAAATATCCTGATGAGAAGGGCAATTGAATGCATGCTGGGGTTATTAGACAGGGCAAGAAAAGATGATGAAGAAGAAGGAAAATCGATTAAATCCTGACTCAAATCCAACGACCCCACAAAACTAAAACAGAAGATCCTAACCAGTGACAGAGAAGATGGTGAAAAAGGAAAGCAGACCTTGGTGTGCCTGGCATTAAGCTCCTTGGAGACAGAGGATTTGCTGTTCATGTTTGCCTCCTTCAGCTTTTTTTAAGGAAATGATGATTATATGTGTCCCCTATGATCCGAATCTAATCCCAGCCATCAAACAAGAAAGATACGCCATGCACGCACACAAAAAAAGGGAAGAGAAAGCTATAAAATGGATCAGAGATGCTAAATGAGGATTTGTTATTCAGAGTTTTTGTGATATGGGTTTTCTTGTGACCAGCAAAATTGAAGGAGGGAATGATTGGGAAAGCTGAAAAGACGGCAGCAAATGCAAGCTTTGATTTGGTAGGCTCCTCGCTGTTATATTTGGCGGCAAATTCCTACCTGCCTACCATCATATATTTCTTCCTTTTAAAATTAGCATGGCGACCGGACCAAACAAAATGCGCTGCACCTTCGAATTTGATGGGTTTACTATCCAATTCTACCTTTTCTTTTCTCCTGTTT
Source organism: Salix caprea (assembly GCA_964035475.1). Lineage (NCBI taxonomy): Eukaryota > Viridiplantae > Streptophyta > Magnoliopsida > Malpighiales > Salicaceae > Salix > Salix caprea. The sequence goes on from OZ037744.1 coordinate 28,886,573, forward strand.
TTTTCCAGGGTTTCTCTTTGAACTTGTTTCCAATCGTTTGAAATGATTTTCTGAATTTGTAGGCCGACATGATTATGTTTAACTCGAAGCCTAGCATATGTGTTATTTGAGAATTTGATTGTTTTTTAAAATATTTTTAGTTTAAAAATATATCAAAATGATGTATTTTTATTTATTTTTGACATCAGCACAATACAAATAATCTAAAAACACTAAAATGTTAATTTAAAGTAAAAAAATATAAATATAAATAAAAAATAATATTTTTTTTCAGATGCGTTTTTAAAACGAAGTGTCAAACACCGTCTAGATAATTTGCTTTTGAATCATTTTGATTATTAACCTAGTTAAATTTAGATAATTTAACGATTAACTTGTAATTGTATGTTTAATATTGCGTTTCAAAAGTATTTTTTTTATTTATAGTTAATTTTTTTTCATGTGTTTTATGTTTTCAGATACTTTTGACATGTTGATATTAAAAATAATTTAAAAGTAAACAAAAAATATATTTTAACACATTTATAAATGAAAAAATATTTGCAACAAGTTCAGTCGAGGAAAGATTTCACTGCATCTCCCGTGCTAGGAATTTGCAACAAGTTCAGTCGAGGAAAGATTTAATTCATGAAGAGGAACCAATTGAGACCATTTGCAGGAAGGACGAAGTAATTCGCAGTGGGATGATTCACAATTCTCATCATCCCATTCGCGAGACATCAACTTAAAGCCTATGGAGAAAATTCTACTTGTCTCTGATTTAATATGCAATGTCATTTAAAAATTTAAACTGTAAAGTGAGGCTCCAGAATATAATTTATATTATTCCCTAATACATCACTCAAGTGAAAGCTCTTTGGGCTTGAAACTTGCATAGACCAATACTGTTTTGTGCTTGATTTTTATCAAATAGAATGGGTGATGAGATTCGAACTCATGAATGCAGGGTCAACAAGGCTCTCTGATACCATATTAGGAATCATCTCACCTAAAAGGTTAAGCTGTTAGGTGAGATCTCAGAATATAATTTATATTATTCTCTAGTATCTATATCACAAGTAAATGATAGTGAAGAGAGAATACCACAGCAGCAGTTCCTCCCCAGCTCTTCAAGTATTAAATTTAATAAAATTCTGGTAAAAGTAATGCATGATGAAGAGCCAATCGACCACAGAATTCTAAATAACGAAACACTGACTAAGCTCCAACTACAGAAATATCCCAGGTTAATGATTCTCACTCACCAGAATCTCTTTCCAATAGACAAAAACAGCAGTCAAAAGTAAAAATAAACAATAATCATTATTTAACCCATTACTGATGAGGCATGCTTGCTGTGACATGGATCATTATTAAGCCAAGTTTCTCCAATTGTCCAAGCAAGCTTACAGCAACCTCCAACTCCTAAGCATGTATTCTGTCATCATGGACACGGCCTGCAGCAAATTCATAATATTTTTAGTTGAATTCCTGGAACTTCAAGAGGCTACGGCAACATATAGCATGGCAAAGAAGTTCATCTAAATTATTCTGATAAAGAGTTCATTGGAACAGCATTAGTGACTGAGTGCACTATCATTTGGTACTAACACAAACTAAACTAGCCTCCCTAACCCTGAAATGTATAGTTATTTTAATTGGCTTGAGCAATAGCCATGTTACACTTATGAATTTTTGGACAGATTTCCCGCCACAAAATTGACAAGCAACTCTAAAGACATGCAATAGTAGTACCCATTCATGCTCGATCTCATATCAAATACAGAAAAAGTTCTAAAATATCACTTGCATGCGTAGATGATGCTTTCATCGGTGAAGAATCATGATTTTATAAAACATAAACAAGTGCTTTAATGAACATTCTGATGATGAAGAATTCATATGTGCAGAACTTGTTGCTGCAATTCTCCTTTAAAGAGGAGGTTGTGAGTTTGAAGAATTCCAGGTTACTACCATTCAGTTGCAAATATTTAGTGCCTCAAATATTTATTCCCTATCAGCCAGATTAGTTGAATAGAATTCAGTGAGGTACAAAGGAGACAGTGGAAATGAAAAAAGAAAAGCTCAAAAAATCATATCTTGCAACCACAATGCTGAACCTCCATATAAATTCTTAATCATCATTGCAAGCTACTATGAAGAAGTTGTATTGGAATAAAAGTTGGTAGTCTGACCATTAACTGATTCTCTAGTGGAAGCCAGCGCAGGGAAATCACAAACCGGGGCTATAAATTAGAGATCATCAGCTAATCTATGTCTTTGCAAACAACTCATCGACATGACAAGATGAAAGAACAAACGACCGATCAGGACTATGTAACTATCATGTATCAAGTTCAACAGTGCACAATTGAAAGAACCATTCCATTGCTATAATGCAAGCAGCATGAAGAGGTAATCATCAATATGGGCAGGCTTAAAAGCAAAAGTGCTAAATTGGCAAACTCATGGGCTCCAGACAACGCAGAAGGACAACAGTATACAGAATTGTTAGGAAGAGAATTCCACGACTTTAGCATTAACAAAATTATACTGTCGTACATATAAATTGTCTTGGTTTAAGGATCATGTGGGCAAGACCTCAGTGCTGAGACCAACTATGAAGGAAACGGATTGTAACAAGTCTGCTAATGCAACAAATTCAAATTCAATGTTCTATGAATTTTCTTGACAAAAAAACAGAAGATTATATTTCAGGTCAAGAATTCCTTAAAGCATCACACCCCAATATCCCATCCACTTCAAAAATCAAAGCTCCAGTCAATTATCTTCTGACAAGGCAAAAAAATCGAAGTACCCAATTACAGCAAGAAATTCAAAAAGACTTGGAGCAATTTAAAAAACACAAAACCCAAGAACAAGAGTAGCCCAGAACCTCAGTTTCTCTGAACCTCGCTTGGATCACTTTTTTGCAGCTGCTCCTTCTTCTTGTGGAGTCTTAGCAACTATGGAGAGAGCATGCAATCCAGACTGCAATTCTTCCGCGAGTGCATCATAAACCAAGCGGTGACGCTTTACTAGGTTAAGTCCATCAAATTTAGGAGACACGATCTTGACATTGAAATGAGTTTCCCCTGCAGTATTGCCTTTCATGGCAGCGTGGCCTGCGTGCTGGTGTGATACGTCTTCGATTTCCAAAAGACTTGCTTCTAGTGATGATTGTAATTTTGCTTTCATCCTGCTTGCTCGCGACAGTATCATGTTTGCTACTCCTCGCGAGCTCATTTCGGATTTTTTATCGATCAATGGAGAAGACGCGAAGAACAAAAGAAAAGACTTTTGTGAGACTGTAGATTAGAGTAAGGAAGAACCAAGAAAATCTTCTATGAGTTGGGGGGGGCGACTTTTACCCGGACAACATGACAGCCCACGGACCTATTAGCTTATAACGAGTCATTTGCCTAATGCGAGAGAAATTGTTTTTTTTTTTTTATCTCATTTTAATATACATAATTTATTATTTTGTATTTTTATCCTTATTTTATTTTTAGTTTTGATCTCTTTAATTTTTTTTATTCTCTGGGATATATCATATTTTTTGTTCATATTTATGTATCTATATTTATATTTTTAATTTTGATTTTGATTTTTTATTGTTAATTATTTTTGTATTAAATCCAGTTTGCATTAAAATACATAGTAAGTTTAGGTTTAGTGGTGTGAAATGAGATTGAAACTCTCTCTTATGCATGTATAGTGAATGTTCTATTGTTAGTGATTTGTTATCCTGGTGTGTTTTCTGTTTTGTCTACGTGTGACTTGATATATTTTTAATTTAAATTGATTTTTATTTAAAAAAAATTAAATATTTTTTTATTTTTTAAGATTTTTTCTTGATATTATTATATTAATCAAAAACTAAATTTCAAAGTATAGACACATAAATATGGATAAATAATAAAGATTGTCCAAGAATGATAAAAAAAAATAAAAAAAATAAAAATTAAAATAATAAGAGCCAAAATAAAAAAAACAAAATATATAATCATTTTTAATTGTATGATAAAAATGTAACAAATTCAAACCTTGAGACTAAAACAATAAATAGAATTTAAAAGAAAAAACAATCAAAAGAACAAGAGATGAATTGAAAAATAACAAATATGATCAATTTTAATTGAAGGACAAAATTGAAATAAATAAAGACATGCAGACCGAAAAAAATAAAGGAAAAAAAATCAAAAATCAAAAGAATAAGGGTTGAAATGAAAAATAAAATATATAATTAATTTCAATTAAAGTATATTTTTTATATAAAAAAAAACACTTCTATAGAAGCAATTCAGACAAAAAAATAAAATAAAAAGATCATGGACTAAAATGTATTCCGATGTTACGGGAAAGAGAAAAGGCATAAAAAAGCAAAATTCATCGTTGACGACTGTCCACCCATCATTTGTCGACACGGACCCCACCATAGTGGAAGAGGACATGGTGGCGCACTCAGAGACATGGTGACTAGTCAACCTTTGTACATAGAACACATCGCGTGAAAGGTGCGTCATGAAGCCAATGATAGGCATGCTGAGCAGACACATCTGCAGGTAAATAAAAAAAAAAAAAATAAACATAAAACTACCAAAACCCTCCCTGAACTGGATAAAATGAAAAAAACCTGGTATCAAAATATCATTATGCCTCCGGCCTCAGTACTCTATTTTTGTCTTTTTCTAAGGGTATTTTAATAGTTATACTTTTCATCCGAAGATAAAAAACCAAAGGTGCCCTTATAGACAACGCATTTTTTTTTGTTTCATCTAATGGTAAATAAGTGAATATATTGATCACATTCAATGCACAAAAACCAAAAATACCCTTAATTCTTCTTCGTTTTGTTGTCTGCTTCCGAAAGTAAATTAATAGTTTTACTATGCAAAAAAATATGAGAAAGATAAAAACACCCTCCAACAATTAGATAATGCCAACATGTTCCCTTTGAAAAGTTGAAAATACCTATGAGACCAAAAATTAAATTTTAATTCACTAAAGGGTAAAACGATAATCATATTATTATAATCCATAGTAGTTTGAGTCTAATCCTACAGTATTTAAGCTACGTAGTTTTAGCTTTTTTTTAAATCAATTAATTATTCGTTTAACTCAAGTTTATTATTTTTATTTAAAATGATGTTATTTTATTTATTTATTTGTTTTAATTGTATCTTCTTTTTAAATAATTTTTTATTATTATAAATTAAGTTTTTTTTTTGTATTTTTAGATTATTTTGATACGTTGATGTTAAAAATAATTTTAAAAAAATAAAAATATATCATTTTGATATTTTTCAAAATAAAAATTAAAAAGTAGCCCTAAGTCTCTTTCACAATTTATACAATAATTTCAGATCTAGAAAACCTATTATTGTCTTAATGCTGAAGATTTCATCAATTGTCAACTACAGTAGTGTCCTCCTGAAGAACATCATTAATTTCCTCAAACCCAACAGTTTTTGTCGGGAGAATGGTTGAGTCTTCGTATAATTTTGTCCTCCATTTTATTTTTATTATATGTATAAATAAAAAAATTGTTTTATATAATAAAAGAAGTGACATGGCTCAAATAAATAGACTCATATGATAAATTAATTTTAGGCCTGTTTGATAGCTGGATAATTGAATTTAAATTTTATTCTTCAAGTTAATTTGATATGATTTTTGAGTAGTTTTAAGGGTAAACTTTTTAAGGAGGTTAATGATTATCCACAAATTTTGTTTCTCTCTCATCTGTTTTTATTTTTGTCTTGAGCTCACACCAGGTAATTTTTAATTATTTCTCGCTAATCATTATTATGATTTAATTATTTTTCTCCCCTTTGACTAACATTTAATCATTTAATTTATTAATAAATCAAACATGCTTAAAAATCAATACATATAAATATGTATTAATTTTGAATATTAGATCTTTGAATATGTATTAATTTTGTATGCTTAAACTACCAGTATAAATCATTAATTTTAATATGACTCAATATTAAGTAATTGAAAATCCATAGAAAAATAAGTTGTTAGCAAATCTAAAAAATATAAATATTATATTTTTTTAAACGAAGATAAATGGTCTATTAAAAAAAGAGTAATTATTTGTAAAAAAAGGACTGAGTTATAATTTACAAGAATATTAAAATATGCAATTTGGACATTGAATTCTATACCCATGCGTCATCGTTTTGTTCTCTATCTAAGCACCTATAAATTGACCAAAAAAATCTCTCCCTTAAAATAGCTGACTCACAAAAATCAGAAAATCCCATTTTAATCCTTCAATAAAAATAGCCATGTCTTCCACCGGCGGCGGCGTCCCGCAACTCTACTTCTGTCACCAGTGCGAACGGAATGTAACAATAACTTCAGCACCAACCTCCGATCCCACATGTCCTAACTGTCAGGAAGGTTTCCTCGAAGAAGTCGATTCTCCAAACCCTAGCTCTAACTCGTTCGATTCTGGTCTCGGCCCGGGCATCTTCCTCGACGAGTTCGCCTCCATCTTCGGTGGCATGGCCCCCACGCCTCGATCATCAAACAACTCAACAACAACAAACTCCTCCTCCGCCTCCCCGCTTTTTCAAGATCCCGACGGTTTCAATCCTTTCGCGTTTCTTCAAAATTACCTCCAAACCATGAGAGCCGGCGGAGCAAACATTCAGTTTGTGATTGAAAATAATTCTGGTATGGGTGGAATGGACACCACAGGGTTTCGTCTTCCGGCGAATCTCGGTGATTATTTTATAGGACCAGGGTTAGAGCAACTGATCCAACAGCTTGCGGAGAATGATCCTAATAGGTATGGAACTCCGCCGGCCGCAAAGTCCGCGGTGGAGAATCTCCCGGATATTAAGGTAACAAAGGAATTATTGGAATCGGATTCTTCACAGTGTGCGGTTTGTAAGGATAGTTTTGAGCTAGGGGAGGAAGCGAAACAAATTCCTTGTAAGCATATCTATCATAAGGATTGTATTATACCTTGGCTTGAATTGCATAATTCGTGTCCGGTTTGTAGGTATGAGTTGCCTACTGATGATCCTGATTATGAGCAGAGGAAAGGGAATGGAAATGATGGTGGTAATCTGAATGTGGGTGGTGGGTCTTTTAGTGATGGTGATAATAGCGATGGTAATGCGCAGACTCCAAGAGAGACGAGGTTGAGGATTCCATTTCCGTGGCCTTTTAGTAGTGGTAGTGGTAGGTCTGTTGGATCGTCAGCAGAGGCTAGCTATAGTGGGAGTGGGAACAACAACGACGGGGATTCGAGAGGGAATACCAACTTTGGACCCGAGACTAGAGAAGAGGATCTTGATTGATTACTGCTGCTGGGTACTGTATCTTGTAACCATACACCTTCTTTGCTTGCATATTTTCTTATTGTTTTTGTTTCTCCTGATTTCATTTATCAATAAGTGGCTGTTTATGTTTAATGCTTGTCAATAATAGCTTGGTCTTCTTGATTTTACTTCTTTTTTTTCTATTGAAAGATTGTGATCTTGATGGTTGGTAATGAATTGATGACACAATTGTGAGTTAGGAGTTTTATGTACGCTGTTGATTGTGAAGCAAATTTGAATGACAGAGTATCTTTAGAGCCACATTATTTGTTTATCGGAGATGAGAATTCTTTTGCCTATATGATTAAAGAGTTTTTACATCAAATAGGATTTTGGAGTTATGATGTTTGCATACAATGTTTGCACTATTGTCATGGTATCTTGGCATATTTGCTGTGTGTATGGTCCCTGTTTATTGTTTTTATGTACATCCTTTGCATTCTCTATTTGTTTACAAAATGTCAAGATGAGAACGAGGATTAATGAGAATTATAGATGCCTGGCATTGAAATATGACATGATTGATGAGAACCACACTTAATTGTATTTTTCTGACTCTGGATTCATGGGAACTCTCAGTTTCTAGCAGGATTATCATTTTTGTCCATGAACATTACAGATGAAAGGCACTAGGGTGCATGCAGAGTATGCCCTTATTACGCACCAGTTGAATGTATAATAGGAATAGGATGCTAATACCGCAGATTTTAGATTGTTTGAAGAGTTTTTGTATCATTGCAATGGATTTGACTTGGAGCTTTGGGAGCTTGGGTGTGTACTTGCAATTGCCTTGTACATATTCATTCATTTTAATGTCTAGAACAAACACACATGTATATTTCAATATTCATTCATTTTCAAGAGGTGCTAAGGCGCTAGCCTAGGCACTCCAGGCAAGGCAAGGCCACAATGCCTCAAGCAATGAATTTCAATGAAGCGCTGCGTTAAAGTGAGCACCTGTTTGAAATATTCTTTTTCTGTTTGATTTTTCTTCTTTTTTACAAAAAAAAAACGATTTATGTTTTGACCTTTTTTTTAAAAAAATACGACAAGAAACAACTTAGTGGTACTTTTGTAAAAAACAAAGATAAGGGTAATTTTTTTTTTAAAACAACTAAAGTCGGAGGCACACAGTAAGAAGACTTGAAGAGACACCAACCACATTTTGCACAAGTACAAAACAGGAAAGTATGGATGAAGATGTTTTTGAAGATTAGTAAATAAAGACGATGATATTTATGTTTGCTTTTTAATCTATTTGGCTACTTGCTACTTTAAATTATCTTGTTTTATTTTAAGGGTGAAAAATATAACTTTATATGACTATGTTATGGTATTTTGTATTTTATTTTTATTTTCTAATGATCTAATCTTAACTGGGAAGATATATATTTTAGATTTATATAATATGATATAATATTGTACGTATATTTTTTTTATCTATATTATATCGCCTTGGTCCATTCACGCGAGCACCTTGGGCATTTTACAGGTTTGGTGCCTTTTAGCGCCTTTTGCCTTTGACAAAATTGAACCTTATTACCTTATATCATGTTGAGGAGACCATGGTCGACCGGCAACCTGATTCAGGAAATGTGAGAAACCCATATGCTATGTTTACAAAAGTAGTACCAGAGTTCAAACTCCTTAAAGCAATATGGATAGAATTTATATCTTGGATATTTAATGATCTAGAATCTCAATTATGCTAGTGCTATACGTCACATAGTTTGGGGCCCTTGTTAGAACAAAGTTAGATTGGATAAATACAATTCTTGCCTTTGTTGTCCTTTATGGATGGTTTCTGAACATGGAATTTGAAGTTGAATACCTTTGACATTTTGTGTGCATTTGTCTGATCAGTGGTTGCTAATGAATGTGGATTAGCTTTAGCTTGATGCCTTCTATTGTTTACCAGCGGCAACTTTTAGTTTTAGTTAAGATAAGATTTTATACTTATTGATGAGTGCATATCCTATAAGACCTCTTCTAGATCTCCTCTCCATTCCTCCAATCCCATGTCTTCCCAATGAAAAATGTATGATACAGCTAGAAAATACTGTACATTAGTTGTCTATTTCTTCTTGCCACTTCAGAATTATTGTCTTTTTGAATCAATGAATGAAGCATCACATGGTAGCATATCTGCCTGCTAGGCTGTATTATTTCAATGTTTTTGTGTGTGCATCCATCCAGTTAAATGGATAATCAATTCATTGGTGAAGATATCTCACCATATTTTTCTTGCCAAATTATAGCTTGTATACCCTTGTTATCTTCTAATCAAGCCAAGTCAGTCTTCTCACATCCCTGCTAAATGAGGTATTCACCAACTTTCTTCGATTTTGAAGAACCAGAAGAAGAGAAATGTGTGTGTGTGTGTGTGTGTGTGTGGTGGGGGTTCTGGAATTTTCTTTGGTGAATTTTTTCCATGCTTGGAGCTGCATATAATATATACATGGAATATTTTCTTTATGCACACGCTTTTACCTGTTTCATGACTAAGCATGTGATGCAGTAATTTCAGCATGCATAATTTTTTATTCTCCTCTTTCTGGCAGGGATGACAACTACCATATGCAAGGATTGTTGAACATAGAAAGAACTTACATACGATTAGTGAACAGGTGCAATTTCAATGGTTCATGCATAACAATCCTATGTAAATGTTCATTTTTAACTCAATTTTCAGAATTGTTTCTAGTTGCATTATCCTATGAAAAAATTATGTACCACATTGCTTGCTTGTTCTGTATAATTCTTTTCATGTCCTAGCACTTTCTTGTTCTGTAAAATTATTTTTTATGTCTGAGCACCATTTAGACCCCTGTAAGGCTGTAATACATCTTTTTAAGTTGCTTTTGTTGGCAAATATATATTACCTAATAAACTAAAACCAGTGGGTTTTTCATTGTTCACCCACTATGCACAATTTTTAACTGTTTTCAATTTAGCTCATAATCTATCATTTCCAACAATTTCATCCTAATTAAAGACCAATTGATTTTGATTTTTTAACTAAAACACGTGAGTTTATCATTGTTCATCCACTAAGCATAAATTTTTATTTTTTCAATTTGATTCTAAATCTTATATTTCCAACAATTGATTTTAATTTCCTTAAGTGAAGGTGAGATTGAAAGCATAGGGACCAAAATGAAAAGGATGTCAAACATGGTGGTGTGCCATGAGTTTAAAACAAAATATATTTTGCTCTTTAAACTTTAAAATTCACGTGCATTATACAATATTTGTGCTTAAATATTTTTCAAATTTATTTTTGGTATAAAAATTTATTTTTGTTATTTTTTAGTTGAGAGGAGAGAGAAAGGTCATTGAATTTTGACGGTAAAAAAATACATTATTGGCATTGATTTAGGTTACCAAATAAATAGAAAAATCATGTCAAATTGTTTCATTTGATGAGAGAAATTTAGTGTGTTTTTTTTACCTGTAGGGTTTGTAAAAAAACATATATGATGAGATCGGGTTGATTTTGTTTTTTATAGTGTTTTTTCTTTTGGGTTTTTTTATGTCATTATAGGTTTATCATGATTTTTAAAGTGTTTAAAACTCTCAAGTCCTGATTTTCCTGTTGAAGATATTCAGCAAGATATTCAGCAGCTTTATTACAGCTGTATTACAGTATTACAGTAATTGGTTATTGTGCTACTCTACTGTAATTAATACCAAACAGTATTATTACCGTTAGCTATTCCCTTCTTTCATTGTATAAATTAGTTCTGTACAAATCAGTTAACTTCAAGATTCAATAACAAATTGCCGAGAGCAATATCCTTATTTCTTTACATCAAAATCTTCATGGTATCAGAGCTGTGATTCAGCTCCTTAACACCCATTTTTTCTTCTATCGATTCTCAAATTGACAGACATGGACTGTCAAGAATCTGGGAATAATTCTCAAAAAATTATTCCTCATTCAAACATTGACAGTGATGTCAATTCTTCACAAAAGGTAACCACAATGTTACTCAATGAATTTAACTACTTACCTTGGTCAAGAGCAGTGACCATTGCAATTGGGGGCAGGTCTCGGTTGGGATTTATCAATGGGAAAGAAATTACTCCCGATAGCAGCTCCCCGGAATTTGACAGTTGGTTAGCCAAAGACCAAATGGTAATGTCTTGGCTGTTGAACTCCATGGAACGCCACCTTGCTGAGATGTTCAGCTATTATCAATCTTCAAAGGAATTGTGGGAGGCAGTGAAGGACATGTATGACAGCCAAAACAATTCAGCCCGAATTTTTCAAATCCAACAAGAAATTGCTGGTCTTCACCAAAATGGGCAGCCTTTCGTCAACTTGTTGAGCAAATTCAAGGGTCTGTGGAACGAATTGGATGTTTACCGTCCACACTCAGTGGACCCAGTTGTTCTTCGCAGCCGCAAGGAAGAAGATCAAATCTTTCAGCTACTGGCTAGCTTAGGATCGGACTATGAAGACCTTCGCTGCCATATTTTGATGAACGACGAGCTTCCCCCATTGAAGAGTGTCTGTGCCACAATCCAAAGAGAAGAAATCAGAAGGAAGGTGATGACCCGAGAAAACCCATCCAAAATTGTTGAAGCCCGTGCGTTCGTTGCCCAGAAAACCCATGAACAGGGCAGCTCCAAATTCGCAGACAAACAACTCTTCAAAGGTAATCGATCGAGCCTAAAATGCAATTATTGTCACTCTGTGGGACACCAAATGGATCGTTGTTGGATCCTTCACCCCGAATTAAAACCAAAAAATTTGGGTAATCGGCAGCAATTTCCCAAAGAAAACCCAAAGAAATTCCTAAGACCTAGGGCTCATGTGGCTGCGCATGACTCGAATTTCTCTAGCCCAATGAGTTTACTAACTGAGTTTGCAAGCTTTCTCCAAGAAAAACAAAATTGTGGCAGAAATGGAGGAGAAGGGAGTTCGAGTGAAAATGGCGAGCTGGGCGATGCCAGCGCGTTTTTAAGCCATTTCGGGTTGACCCGGGAAAATGGCTCAGCCGGGTTGACCCGAGAGGCAGCAGCTGGGTTGACCCGTGAGTCAACTGGGTTGACCCATGACTATGCTGAAAAATTCCAAGGTATGTACATAGCTCTTATGACTGCTTTTGAATTAAGTAAATTACATAATATATGGGTAGTGGATTCGGGTGCGAGTGATCACATGACAAATAAATTAAATAAAATTCATGATTTTATCCCCTTTCCGATATCATCCTTTGTTTCTATTGCTAATGGATCTACTGCAGCAGTGGAAGGTAAGGGAAAAATTAAAATTGTGTCAAAAATTATTAATTCTGATATTTTATATGCTTTGTCATTTCCATTCCAGTTATTATCTGTTCATCGGTTAACCACTTTCCTTAATTGTGATGTTATATTTACTCCGTTTAAGGTGTTTTTTCAGGACCATTACACCAAACAGAAGATTGGTGAAGGATTTTATTTGAATGGTCTTTATTTTTTCTGTGATTCCGAAGTTCCGAAAGGACTACAAGCTATTTATTCTCCGGTCAATGATCATCAATTGTGGCACTTTCGTCTGGCTCATGCTTCCGACTACGTCATCTCAAAAATACAACCTAATCTGTCCAAGAGAAATTATGATTGTGATACGTGTCATTTTTCCAAATCAAGCAGACTTCCTTTTAAATTATCTGTGTCCAAAGTGTCTCAAGTTTTTGAACTGATTCATTCAGATGTATGGGGACCTTTTTCAATGTCAATTGATGGTTTCAAATATTTTGTCACTTTTATTGATGATTTTTCAAGAGTTACCTGGGTTTATTTGCTAAAAGCAAAAAATGAGGTTTTTAATTGTTTTAAAGACTTTCACAAACTAGTTTCTACTCAATTTTCCACACACATTAAAATATTCCGATCTGACAACGAATCTGAATTTACATCCCATGATATGGAAAATTATTTAATTTCTAATGGCATAATTCATCAAACTAGTTGTGTTAATACTCCTCAACAAAATGGAATTGCTGAACGCAAAAATCGAGATTTATTAGAAAAAACTAGAGCTATAATGCTTCAAATGAATGTTCCAAAAAAATTCTGGTCCTATGGAATTCTTACTGCTACCTATATTATTAACCGCTTACCCAGTCAAGTACTGGATTTTCAGTGTCCTCTTGAAATTTTGCAGGGTAAACCTCCTAATATCTCGCACTTAAAGATCTTTGGGTGCCAATGCTTTGTTCACCTGCATCTCAATCAACGTGACAAACTTGACCCTCGAGCCTCCAAATGTATTTTCCTAGGGTACTCTCACACCAAAAAAGGGTATAAATGTTATGACTCCGTGCGTCAGAAGCTTTATGTCAGCAGGGATGTTCGATTTATCGAAACCAGCCCTTATTTCACTACTCCCAATCAGGGGGGGTCCTTGGAGGATCTAGTACCTCTTCCTAGAGCAGAAATCTGCAGCCTCGACGTGACTAGTCCAAATACTCCAAATGAGATTATCCCGGTTGACGAGCCTTCATCCGCGATCATGCCAACTGAATCTGTGTCTCCAATTTTATCAGAAGAGGCGCCAGCTCCACGACGCAATCCTTCTCGACCGCGCCAGTGCCCTTCCAAATTTCAAGACTATGTGGCTTATACAGTCAGGTACCCTGTCTCAAATTATTTGGATTACTCAAAACTCTCACCCTCGCACTCTGTTTTTTTGTCAGCCATATCCAATGATCATGAACCTAGAAATTTCGCTGAAGCTCAATCTCAACTGGTGTGGAGAAAAGCCATGGAGGAGGAATTGACCGCCCTAGCTGATAATAATACTTGGAGTCTAGTTCCTCTTCCAAAAGGTAAACATGCCGTCGGTAGCCGATGGATATACAAAACCAAGTTCAACTTTGATGGATCTGTTAATCAGCACAAAGCTCGCCTGGTGGCTCAAGGTTATACTCAAGAATTCAGTGTTGATTACAAGGAGACATTTGCTCTTGTTGCAAAAATGATCACTGTAAGAGTTCTTTTATCCGTTTCCGTCAATAATGGATGGTTTTTATCTCAAATGGACATAAAAAATGCCTTCTTACACGGAAATCTGGAAGAAGAAGTGTTTATGAAGCTTCCTACGGGCCATTCCTTGAGTGCCACTCCTAATTTGGTATGTAAACTTCATAAATCTATTTATGGGTTAAAGCAAAGTCCCCGTGCTTGGCATGCGAAGCTTAGTGGTGCCCTTGCTACATTAGGTTTTAGCAAGAGTTCTGCTGATTCTTCTCTATATATCCGGTTCCAAAATGATGATAAATTGATGGTTTTAATTTATGTTGATGATTTAATTATATCAGGAAATAATATTGACTCCATTGCTAAATTGAAGAAAACTCTTCAACAATTATTTCCTATTAAAGATCTTGGTGCCTTAAAATATTTTTTTGGGATTGAAATGGCCTCATCCAAGAAAGGATTTTTTCTGAATCAACGTAAATACACTCTTGATGTCCTTCAAGATGCAGGTATGCTTTCAACTAAACCTTCTCCTACTCCTGTTGATAGCAAACTAAAATTATCTCTTGCAGGTACGGCCCTTACATCGCCTAAGTACTATCAACAGCTTGTGGGTAAACTTATTTATCTGACGATTACTCATCCAGATATTACCTATGCAGTCAGTCTGGTCAGCCAGTTCATGCATGCTCCAACTGTCCATCATTTCAGCATGGTCAAGCGAATTATGCGATACCTGAAAGGCACTATTGGTCGCGGAATTGTCATGACCAGAAACAACCATACCAACATCATGGGATATACCGACTCCGATTGGGCTGGAAATCAACTTGATCGGCGCTCGACTACTGGATATTGTATGTTTGTTGGAGGTAATCTTGTGTCCTAGAAGAGCAAGAAACAACATGTTGTTGCTCGATCCAGTGCCGAAGCCGAATATCATGCAATGGCGGCTGCGGCTTGTGAACTTGTGTGGCTTTGGAGCCTGCTAACAGATATGGGTTGTTTATCAGTCACTCCAATGAGCCTGTTTTGCGACAATCAAGCTGCCATGCATATTGCCAAGAACCCTGTGTTTCACGAAAGAACCAAACACATAGAAGTTGACTGCCACTTTATTCGTCAGCAAGTTCAATCAAACAATATTACCACTCATTATGTGCGGACCGGTGATCAACTTGCCGATGTGTTTACCAAAGCCGTGCCTTCTTCCCAGTTTGATCGTCTTCTGTGCAAGCTTGGATCCATCAAACCCCTTGATCCAGCTTGAGGGGGAGTGTTGAAGATATTCAGCAAGATATTCAGCAGCTTTATTATAGCTGTATTACAGTATTACAGTAATTGGTTATTGTGCTACTCTACTGTAATTAATACCAAACAGTATTATTACCGTTAGCTATTCCCTTCTTTCATTGTATAAATTAGTTCTGTACAAATCAGTTAACTTCAAGATTCAATAACAAATTGCCGAGAGCAATATCCTTATTTCTTTACATCAAAATCTTCATTTCCAGTTATTGTTGTGGTCGGATTCAGAGTGAGATCACGCGACGTGTAGTTTAATAGTTTTTTTTTCTTTCAAAAAGGCCCAAAAGAAGTGAAAAAGAGAGCTCAAGTGGGCCCTAAATAAATGGGCTTGGTCTGTATGTCTTGTCCTTTCTTTCTTTTTTTCATGGTTTTTATATATAAAAATGTCATATTTAGATTAATATATTTTTTTTCAAGTAGATAAGCAATATTTTTTATAATAAGAATTTTTACTTTCGTATAATGTTTCTAATATGTATGGTCATGTTATAATTTTTTATTTTATTCAGTTAATTGAATGTTTGTTTTTATTTTTATCATTTAATTGAGTAAAAAAAATAAAAAAAGTAGTAAATTGCCTATAATATAAATGAAGTGATTCCTTTATTATAAATCCTCCTATTGTTTACCTTTAACAATTACTTGTGGATTATAATAGTATTTTGTTTATAAAATTTTATTTTGATCCTCAAACGTTTTCTTTGCACAATCTAGAATTTTGAAGCATTCAATTTCCTTGGAGTGTAGTTTTTATATAATAAATATTTTTATATTGAAAAGAATATAAAAATGACTAATATGTGTGTGATTGTGTGTGTGATAATCTCCTTGGAGTGGTTGAGTGAAACATGGAAGTGGTCCCTGACATCTGTTAATGGATGGACTGAAGTGTTGAATGCCATCATAGCCAGGTGGCAGGCATGATTTCTTTTAATTTTGTCAAGAAATTGAATTTTGATTGAAAATATAGAGATGAATTAATTATAGTATATAATGAATCCCTCCTCTATTCTCCTCTATCAAAGCAATGTAGTTTTCTAAGAAAGCATCATCAATGCCTGCTAAGTGAAGTTGAAGCTTGAGAGTAGGGTTGAATTTATTTTTAAAAATATTTTTTATTTAAAAATATATTAAAATAATATTTTTAATTTTTAAAAATTATTTTAATATTAATATATAAAAATATTTTTTGACATCAATGTATAAAAATATCTAAAACTTTTAATTTAAAATTAAAATAAAAATTAAAATATATATTTTTAATTTTCTCAGAAACATTTTTGAAAAATAGTTGGATTAAGAACTCTAAATTTGAAGTAAATCATAATTGAATCTGGAAAACCTTCACCAAGAAAGAAAAATAGTTGGATTACGAAGTCTAAATTTGAAGTAAATCATAATTCAATCTCTGAATAGTTCTACTTGCAAGTAATGATTCCTTTAAACTTCAGAAGTAAGCTGATTCGTGAAAGATGGAGCAGTGGGAGGCAGTGCGCTGCCGCATGCGGCGCTTGGCGGTGGTTTTGGTTTCTGTCAACATCTATCGCCGCCATCTCTATCCATGTTTAGGTCTGCAGTGTTTTCCTGGAAGGATAAGTGTAAATGTTACTGTCTAGTTTGCTTTAAAACTGGTTTTATCAACCAAAACAACATAGGTTTTCAGTTTTGTAATTGGGTGGATAATTATGACGGAATTTTATCGTGATTTTTTTTAAATGGTTTTTATTTAAAATAATATTAAAATGATAATTTTTTATTTTTTAACAATTATTTTTTATATCATTATATCAAAATAATTTAAAACAAATAAAAAATTAATTTAAAATAAAAAATCTTTAAACAATTATTTTTGATATATAACATATCAAAATAATTTAAAACTAATAAAAAAATTAATTTAAAATAAAATATCTTTAATTTTTTGTTTTGAAATACAATGTAAAATAATCACTAAGTTTTTATTTATCATTATGGTGCGGTGTGCGATGCGATTTGTATTTTGTTCTAATTATATTATTAAGAATATTTAATTAATTAACATGCATAATTGGTTTTGAAGCTTTAATTAGGAAAAAAAACACTATGCATATAATTTATAAATTTATTTAAACTTAATTTTTCAAATCATAATTTTAAAATTACAACAATATCTAAAAATATATGGTACTTTTCTCTGGGGATTCAAACGATGGAGTGTGACACAAACAATTATTTTTAGGGATTGCCTTTTTTGTTTTTACGAAACATAGGTATAAGCTGTCATTGATTAGAAATAAAGACAAATTACTGTAGTTTTAGATAATTGTTTATTGCAATATTAAGTGTATATTTGAAAATGTGATTCAAATTATTTTAAAAAATATTTTTTGTTCATAAATATATTAAAAATATATATATTATTAAAAAAAATATTTTTGATATCAGTATATAAAAATAATCTGAAAACACTAAAAAACATTAATTTAAAATAAAAATAATTTTTTTATAATTTTTTTTAAATACTTTTGAAAAACAGTAAAAAAAAACATCTCAAGTCATTGACTATTTTTTTCGAATCTTCTCACTTCAGCAAACTAACACTTGTTTGATCCTCCTATGATGCAATGAATATTATTTTTTTCTCAAGAAAAAGAAAGGAAATTAAAAAGGAGTGGACCATATATAAAATTGGAAAAACAAATCACAATTGTCAATTTAGATTAAAAAATTTGGCCAGCATCGTGGTGGCTTTTAACGCGGCTGGGACGCATCGTTTTGTCGGTGGTCGCTCTCCACTGAAAACTGCATGAGAACATTTCCGATTTCGTACTTTGAAAAAGATAAAAGATATGTTTGTCACCTCGTGTTTATTTTTTATTTAATTTTTTTTTTTGTATTTTTAGATTATTTTATATACTTATATAAAAAATAAAAAAAAATATTTTTAATATATTACTGAAAAAAAAAACTTTAATCACACTACAAAACATATACAAAATAAAAACTAGTCACGTGCTTGTCCTCCAACCGCGGGTCGGGGTCCATTTTTTTTCTTATCAACGAAAAATAAAAACATGTTAAATATTGAAAACATGTTGTACACTATCAAGAAATGCATGCGTAAAAATAAAATAAATTATATTTATTAAAATATGTTAAATAAAATTCCCGATGCTAATCAAAGAATGAGCCATCAAATTGGGATAAATATTAATATTAAGATATATGATTGTGTTATGCAAATAACTCTTCATAATTTTTTATTTAATTACATAGCAATATAATTTTTTTCTTGTACAAAAAGCAATTAATTTAATTTTGGTTTTTTCTTTCTTTGATTCATTTTTTGGGGTCAAAATAATGTTAATTTTCTTCTAATTTATCAAGGATGAGGATAGTTTAAAATCAAATGACCGAAGTAAAAAAAAACACGGGAAATGTCTTGTTTGATATTACGTTTCAAAAATTATTTTGAAAAAAATTGATTTTTTTAATTTTTAATTATTTTTTAGTATTTTTAGATTATTTTTATGTATTGATATTAAAAATAATTTTTATTTTATTTTAATACATATCTAAATGAAAAATACTTTTAAAAATAACTTCAATTAAACTTACAAGCAGATTAGAAGCGGTCATTTACAAAGTGTATTTTTAAACATATATCAACGTGTTGGAGCTGATGTAATGATTTTATTAAGATTTTGTGGATATCTATAAGGTATTTTTAAATAACAATATATTAAAATACTATTTTTAAATAAAAAATATTAACTTGATTTTTCAACTACCTACTTGGTGATTATTTTATTTTATTTAAAAAAAAGACAAAAAAACATGTCATCTATCACTTAAATAAAAATAATAATGTCTACGCTAGCATACTCATGTTTATAAACTAATTTTTAACGGGTCAAATAAAATTTTAAATTTAAATAAAAAATGATTAATTTATTTTTATATTCTAGAGCCCATAAAAAAATACCACCTCTTCCCAATTTCATGAGAATTATCAAATTTGTTCTTCAATGCCGTCGATACCAATTTCTACGAAGATGGAACAATTTTATTAATTTAAAAGAAAATGATTATAAAAAACAACAACCTATTAAACCGTGGTGTCGAAAATGTTCTTTAAATTCATGTAACGGAAAAGCTTGTTATATATATATATATATATATATATATATATATATATATATATTTTAAAATTTATATCAAAATATTTTTTAGAATTTATTTTTGATATTATTATATTAAAAAATATATAAAAAATTAATTTTAAAAGAATACATTTAAAATCTATGAAGCAATGATTGTATTGTTGCTCTAAACACACAAAATGTTTGGAAATATGGTAATGATGGTCTTTTAAAATACTTTTTACTATAAAATATATTAAAGTAATATATATATATATATATATATATATATATATATATATATATTTTTTTTTTTAAAAAAAAATTATTTTTGATATTAATACACTCAAAATTAATTTTTTGTTAAACGCTATTTGTCCTTATTTCCCAAACAACCACTTAATTAATCAAGGGCTCGAGTTTATTTGAATTTATAATAAAAATTGATTCTTAATTTTTTTTTTGCTTAGAATAATATTAATATATATATATATATATATATATATATATATATATATATTAAGAATTTATTTTTAACATACAGATATCAAAACTATTAAAAAATATATAAAACATTAATTTGAAGCTAAAAAAATAAATAAATAAAATTAACAAACACGGTTAAACTACATTGACAAAAAATACCTGAATAAAAAAGATGATGTCTCATATTTTCTTGAAAAAAGAAAAAAAAAACGAGAAGCAGTTTTTTTTTTTGCTCTGAATTATATGAATAAAAAGACTCAGATTCAAGAAAATACCATCACATTATTTTTATTTTTGAAGACAAAAAAGGGAGCAGAACAGAGAACGAACTCTAGTTTTCTCTTAATCAAAACAAAATCTCCCTCGTAAATTTGATATAAGTAAAGCAAATGTGTTTCCTCCCCAATCCTCTGCCTAACATTTGCAGTTTTGTGCACTCACTTTTCCTCTACCTCCTCTTTTAAATCAAATTAGCCACAGCCTAGTCCAGTGTTTGCTTGTCAAGACTGGTAGAAGAATCTTATTGGATTCCGTTTTCATTCCCCCTTCACCAAACCCCCCCTTTTTTTGTTTTTAATATATTTGTTTATACACACTCTTCCCATTTTTTTTATGATCCGGGCCTTGATTCTATTGTTGAAACAAGTCTTTTTTTTTTTATCTCCTTTCTTGCCATCTTTAGAAGATAAAAAAGGGTAGCAATTGATCTGTGTGTTAAGAGAAAGAAACCCACAGAAAATGTCTCCAAATAGTAATATTGCTATTACTAATGGAAGTGGGAGTGGTGACAATAATAGCAGCAGCAGCAGCAGCAATAATTACATAGAACATCAAGTTTCTAAGAGGGACACTCTTGCTGGTGTTGCCATCAAATATGGTGTTGAGGTACGTGTTTCTCTCTTCTTGAATTTTGGTTTTTTATTTTATGACTTGTTGATTTTTTCTTATGATTTTCTTGATGGGAACTGCTTATTGCGTGTTCTTATGACATGGGTTTTTCATAAAATGTCTTGTGATTTCTTGTAATATGATTTTTAGGTGCCAGACATCAAAAGGTTAAATGGGTTATCTACAGATCTTCAAATGTTTGCTTTGAAGATTTTGCGTATACCATTACCAGGAAGACATCCACCTTCTCCCATTTTGTCAAATGGTTCTACTTCTCCAGGGTAATAATTGCCTGCTATACTCTCACTTCCCGTTTAAATTTGGCAATTTCTCTGCAGCGTTTTTTTCTCTTGTCGTTGTGGAATATTAGCTTTGAAATGTATCGTCTACGTTTTCTATATGGATTCTGCACTTGTTGTGATATAGTCCATGCTCCTGAGTTTCGACGCCATGTTTTGGACATCTTTATCTACATCTTGCCTATAAATTTGTATTCTGCCTTGGTATAACATTAGTTGTTAGAACTAGATTGACAAGGATAGTTTCCCTCCCAATGTTTATAACTCTGCTAAATTGTCATTTGAAGTATCTTTCTCTTCGTTGGATTACCAGACTCGATCACTCTTGTTGGGCTCTCATCGTCAAAGCTAATCCCTTTTCACCTTCCATCTTCTGTTGCACAACTTATTCTGTTTTTGTGAATTCCGATTGTTTTTATATGTTGATTTGCCGTTCATTTTTCCTTTCAAACTGTGTTGAAAAAGATTGGAAGGGTCTTATATGAGGAAAGTTTTTAATTTGTCCATATGAAAAACTTCTATAGACTGGTGTAATGTAGAAGCAATAAGAGTTCTGCTAATGTTTTTCTTTTACCGAGGACAATTTTTTTCTCTTATACTACTAGTGGAGTAACTTGTGGTAGTAACTCCATAGAGAGAGATAGAGACACGAGGGAGGAAGAGAGGTGGGAGAGAATAAAAAAAATATTTTGAAATTGGTGGATATTCTTATCACTTTTGATGGTATTGGATGTGATTTTCTCTTTCACCATTGTATCTGTTAATAGGAACCTTATGGGAAAGTGCACAACAAAAAAAAGAAAAAGAAAAAGGAACCTTATGGAATACAAAGAACAAGATCTGTGATAAGTTCCCCATGATAATTAGCAACTCTAGTTGTTGACACCATGAAGCTCTGCCTTTTTGTGTGAGGTCAATTGAGTTTTTGAAATCCTTAGATTGCTTGTTAGAATGCACTGTAAGTATTTGGGACTTGAAGGTTTCAGATACGTTCTCATGAAACTGCATCAGATGCTGTTATTGGTTTTACCTCCCCCACCCTCTTCTCAATCTTCGTTACTCTTGTATCTTGGAGATGTAGTCGCTTGATCAGACATGTCTTTGGCACTAAGTTCCATGCAAATATTTCCTTGGGGAGTCAACATTAAATGGGGAGGGTGTCTTTTGGCCAAGAGGACCATCTCCAGAGAGCTTTAGGGGCAACTTCAATTGTCCTTGAAAACTATTGGGAGGTTAACCTCGTTCTTTGTTCTTCTTGTTTACCTATTTACAACATTTCCCTCGCCTCTCCCCTTTCTTTCACTTTTTTTCATTGTTTTGTTCTTTACCAGAGGTAAGAAAAAAACAAAACAAAAGAATCGTGGCATCTCCAATGTATTTGTAATTTTAATTTTCCTTAAAATTAGTGGCTCTTTGGGATCATTGGTCATTTTGACTCGAAAGAGTTTTTCATCTTTTACTTGGTGCAGGTTCCTTCTTCCCAGGTTTTTAATCTGTAACTTAATGCAAGTTCCTTGCCTGGGAAGATACAGCCTAACATGATAGTTCTTTCTCTACTCTTTTTTGATTCGTCATCTGGGATGTCTACTAATTTGAGCTTCGTGTAGCAAGTGGGATTTCTGTTGGACATACCATACTAAAATCTATTTCTCATAATTCATTTGCATTCAGTACATTACAGAGTTATTTTCATGTATTTCTAGAAAGCATTGAAAGAACAGCATTATCCTCATCTTCACGAGGCCAGATAACTAAATTTCTGGATTTGTGAACCTCAGTGTTCTTAAATTTCTGCATTAGCTAAGTTCTCATCGTAATAAAATTTGTTATCTGCCACATTCTCTTCATGGTGTTACTACACTTTAATGCCAGATAATCAAGCAAGTCCTTGCATGGAATAACAACTCCTGTTATAATGAGCTGAAAGGCATAGTAGATGGCCGATGTTCCATTCTGTTCTTTTTTTCCCACTGCAGTACTTTGTTTTCTTCGACCACCATTGATAATTTTTTGTTCTGCAGAACTTAACTATCAATTCAGTAGTTTTCTGAGACATCTGCGGAAACATGAATTAGCTCACAAAAACTAGGTTAGGGTAGGTTATGACTCATTGTTCTAGATTACAGGTTTTTCTTTCGAATTCTTTGCTTTTGGTGATCCCATAATTCCTAATATCTAAATATGCAAAGACATCAAATTTGCATTGAGTAATAAGGCTATAACTTTGCAGAGGAAATAATGTTGACATGACACCACCTCGGCCGCGCCTCTCGAATGTGTTGGAAACAATAGAGTCCTTAAGCCTAAAATCACCTCCAGAGAAGGTTTCTCCAGCTATGAGCACTTTACAGAAGTTCTATGATCTCAAATCTTCAAAACGCAAGGATTCAGCTGAAGGTATGGAGATGGCTGTTTACAGAAGAGGAAGCTTGGATGACTTAAATGAAGGGCTGCTGCATAGAGCTACACCAATATCTGGCTCATCTTATGGCAATCACAAATCCATAAATTTGGCCAACGATTTCTTGCTGGAGAATGGTTTGGCAGCGGAATACAAGCCTCCGTCAGAACCTAGAGAAGGGGAAGGTGAGAAATCCAATGAGAAGTTTGTTCGAAGACGCCAGAAAGCTGATGCTGATCCTAGAGCTGGCACAATAGAAAAGCTGTTGAAAGAAGAAAACAATGGTGGGAGTAGTGCTTTTTCAAATGTAACAGGAAAAAGTCTAGCCATGAGACCAAAATCAGCAAGCAGAACATCTCTGGCTGCTGAATCAGAGCCAGGATGGTTGAATGCTATGCCAATGGGCTTGGGAGATTCGATAATTGCTGACGTGTCTGATGGAGTTCGTAAATCATCAAGCTCGCCAGGTCTGCAGGACCAGGAGAACAGTAATTCCTCTTCTGTTTGGCCAACTTCAAAGTGGAGTTTGAAACCCGATCTACAGGCTCTCTCAACTGCAGCCATCAGTATACCAATATTCGACGGCCTGCCAAAGCCAATATCTGGACGCAGGAGCAAAGCTGCTCTTGATTAGCAAAAGTCCTCTGCAATCTCATAGAATTGATTTGTTTCTGTACTTAGCATATTGTGAATGATATCATCGCCACCAGCCACGTCATGTATAGCTACAAAGTGCAGTCGAAATAGGAGTAAGGCCAAGAAGACAAAGGTTAAAGAAATACACTCCTGTGTTTATCTTGAGAAAAGCTACAAAGGAGAAGGTAAAAGGAATTCCTTTTTTACGTTTTTCCATCTTGGATTTGTAATGGGTTGCTCGAATCTAGATCATAGTCTCAACTATCGTATGGTATCTGCATATGAAGTCATTTGTCTTATTCATTGGAAGTGCTTTTGCCCCAGTTGTTATATATAATACCCAGTTGCTCTTTTTGATCTTGATGGAATGCATATTGATTTCTTAGAGAGGCAGCCTTTTTTCCGTTTTTTTCTTCTTATGTTTCTAAGTTGAGAATCATCATTTTGAGCTGAATTAATCTTGATGGAATGCGTATTCATGAATGCATTATTTTCAGAAGATTAACATGAATCAGATAAATACTCGCCATTTTTGGCTTGAATAAAGTGTTCGATGTCCACAAATATCCACAAGTTATTCCTAAAACAACATCGCCCATTTTAAATGAGAACCATATCACAATGGCAGATGCACAAATGGCCTGAAATTCGAAAGATATTTCCTGTATTTGCATCGCAAAACAAAACAATCAAGAGAAGATCCATTGTTTCAAAGCAGATAATAGGAGTAGGTTGACAGCGTAGCAAAGTGACCAGTACATATTCGACAGGGAAATAACGCGATGTCAAAAGTAGTATGGCACACCATTTCACACAAAGTTGTCAATATTGTTTTTTATTTTGTTTGAAATATTTTGATTTTGAAACATTTTGATTAATTATTTTGAAATTGTATTATATATATATATATATATATATAAAAAAATTAGTTCAAATTCAAAAATAAAATTATTTAGAATTGTACAATTTAATCTAAAAAAACACTATAAAATATTTTTTCTAAACAAAATTATAAACATATATAATATTACGAGAATACCATCATCAATCTCGCAAGATCATTACATTCTCTAATTGCCATGAAATTTTAACATAATATATATAAATATCAAAAGACTCCTCATAAAATTTCATCTTAATCTACTAATCGGATTAAAAGATATGATTGATTTTGTAAAATTATTTATTATTTAAAAAAATATTATTCGGCCGAAATGGAACGGGCGAAACAAAACCGGTACGTTTCGGCTGATATTTAGCCAAAAAATCTGGAACAAGCTGAAATTTAAATCGAGGTAAAAACAATACTTTTTTGTCTTTTTTTTTTAACTAGTATAAAATGTTTCAGTCAGCCAAAACAAAATGAAATTAACAGCTATGATTTCACATGTTTACAGCTCCCCTCCGCTTGCACATCATCAGGTTCTTCAGCCGAATTACTGTCTTCAAATTATCTCACGAGCCTTCCAAACGTCCAACCTGAAACCAAATAGAAATCATGACTCACCTACATCCATCCATAAAGCAATACTAAGATACCGAAGCAACTTCCTTTGTTTTGCTTATTTCTTTCTTTTAGTTTATGCTAAACAAATGGTAGATTTTATGTGGAAGAATAAAAATAATGGCAACAGGAAGCATATCCTAGCAAGTAGAAAATCAGATGATGTAAAAAAGAAGAGTTGCCATGGAGTCCAGAACAAGGGTTAAACAGTTGGGATACAATTTTGCAGGAACGATGTTGCAACAAAAGAAAACCTAGTTCCATAACTCGAAGGAGAGGGGGATTCTGGCAAGGATAATACTTTTGATGGAAGCTAGTTAAACAGCATTCTGAGGATCACTATCCATTATAAGAGTTGCAAGACTAGTTTGTTTTTGTCATCCATATCCTAAAAATCAAAACACATAACAGCCACTGATACTGTTTAATTTGATGCAAGGCTCCAAGAAGGCAAGGGATGCCTCAAAGAACATAACCATGGCGTAAACAAGTTACTATCAGGACATTAGAAGATTGGAACCAATCAGTCATTACAGCTATATTGCATGAGTTTGCCACTTGCATAACCATATATATATATATATATATATATTAATAGCTTCCTATTTCTAATTTGTAGGCAGTTGGTAGAAATTGGTTGAAATTGAGTTTCATTCACAAGGACTAAAACCGGGGTTCATAGATAATTTGTGGTTTAGTGAGATAATTAATAGTTCCTTGTGAATAGAATCTGCAACTATTTGCAAGAATTCAGGGCATTTAGATAAGAAGCTTAACAAAATACGAAGGGAAAAAGTAAAATATAATGAAATCAACATATGGGAATTAAGATCAATATATCTAGGATTAAAAATAAAAGTATAATAATTCAAGACAACCAAAATTCATTGCTAGAGTTTCTTATGCAAACACTAAGAACTGGAGATCTTACTACTGTTCTCTGAACAACGATTAGGCCTTAATAAAATATTAGCACAAGAGGCGTAGCCATCATAGTCCCTGCCTTGTACACGTTATATGATTAAATGCACAACCAACACATAAATACACTGATAGCCTCTCTCAATTATATCCATACTTCTCTGGTTCTGCAGCCTTTGGATCTCATTCATAGACAAAAAACCAAGTACAATAAAATATAGCAATCAAGGAAGACTTAGTCCATACTCTAAATAGGACACAACCCTTTCATACAGAACTCAATTCTCATTGAAAGTAGCCAAAACATTCTAGAAATTCAGAGTAAAGCGAAAAGATACAAATCAAGGAGGAAAAGGCTAAAATTCCCAACTTAAGTTAATGATTGAATAGTGGATAAAAAGCACATGGAATTAACCTGGTGCATCTGAGTTTCACTATATGAAGATATCAACACTCATCAGACTTAAATTAGACTATGAAAAGCAATACTGAAATGTCAAGTCTTTAAGTGCACGAGATGTTATGATCAAGCATTCAGGAAATCCTAGACAGCACCACGAACCTTGAAATCTAGATGGAGAGAGATTTTAACTTCTTTACACGCTTGGTAGCAGGGGAAATGCCTTTGATTACTTTCTTCATGGATTTCGCTCTTTGTTGCATCCTTTTCTTTGCAGGCATCTCCCTAACTGGGCCCGGAGGTATCCCTTTTTTAAGTGCACTTCCTCTTGGGGTCACAGAAGGCGGTATTCTCAGACTTTGTGGTGGTAAAGGAGTGCTGGGCTTCCAAACCAAGTTGTTTGTCATGGAAAACCGGACTTTTTTTGCACTCTTCTCAGAGCTCTTTGCCATTGAGCTTGTGCCAGCTTCAGCATCTTCTTGGCCATTCCATTCTGGATTTTCAGATTGCTTCCATTCCACCCTCTTCACTCTCTTTCTCTTGTTGGAGAGATTACCGTTGCCAGTGACTTTAGGAAAATCGCAGGCACTAGTGACACCCTCATCTATGCCCACTTCTGCAGCAACTTTCTCAAATTGCCTCTGAAGATTTGCTATGGCAGATTCATCAAACCTTACCAAACTATCATCAACATTCTTTTCTTTGCTTGAATTTTCCCCATTTGGTAAATCCTCATAACCATTCTCATCAGTTATAGTACTCTCACTGTGGGAACCAGAAATGACATTCCTTTTCTTCTTCTTAGCCCTTTTGCTATTGCCATCCGACTCCTTCGCCTTTTTGCTTTTCTTCAATTTCTTGCTACCAGGCCCATTAGCAATGCCGCCATTCAAACCTTCCGCTCCCATACCACTATCAAAAGGAACCAAAACTGGCACCTCCTCTCCATCCTCGTCACCATTACTCTCTGGAAGTGCAATCTTGATCCCCGAGGTCACGAAGTCCTTCTCTAACTTCAAAAACACTTCATGTAACCCCAAAATCACTTTCCTATTCCCTTGACAACACTCGACTGAAGAACCCAACTCATAAAACCTCTTAGAGAACCCCATTACCAATGCAATTGAACCCAAAACCACCACCTCATCATTGTCCCCAACGTCACCCCCCTTCATCTTCACCTCCAACAATTCCTTCCCCATCCGCAACAGCAGATCAAACACATTACTCTTAATCTTACCCAACAAAACCTTATCACTCACCTTCCCCATTACACTCAGAAAATTCCCAAAAAACACCTCCAAAACCGCCTCCTTCACAGGCAAGAAACCCTTCAATTCCTCAACAAAAACCGAAACAACATGATAGTTAACGCCGTTCCCTAAAAAATTATCATCAGCTAAAAAACCCTTTTCCACAAAGGCCTTCATAAACCTTTCCACAACATCTAAACCCCACCCCTTCTTTTTCAAGAAACCAAATAAAGAATTCACAAATCTCCTAATCAAAAGATAAAACTTATCTAACCTCAGCCCATCAATACCAGACCATTCCCTTCTCATAGTAACTAAAAAAACAGAGAAATAACTAAAACAAACAGACTCAACTTCAATAACCGTAAGTAAAGAACTCAGTTTGTTGATTAGTTGGTTCTGAGCTAAAGACTTGTCAGCATGCCACATACAGTAAAACAGCCCTTTCCATAGTTTCTTCATAGTTTCTTCAGAGATTTGAGGTTGTGAAGGTAACCATTTGTTTAAGAGAATCTTTAATGATTTGTTTCGGGTTTTGGAGTCGCTTGAAGCTAGTTGTTGTATTAGGGTTTTTGACGTTTGAGCTTGGATGTGTAGTTCCTCCATTTTTCTTGAGTGACGAGAGAAGAAACAGGGATTTTTTTAAGGGATTTGAGATGTCTTTGTCTGTTTGAAACCAGGGAGATGCATGTAGTATACGCTAACGATGTTTTTCTTTTTTCCTGATACGTGACAACTGACGAAGAGTGAAAACCCTAGTGGTGGTTTTGGCGAATATGAAGTTTAATCTAATGACAGGTTATTTTAATTTTTGAAATATTTCATATTACTCACCCAACTGTATAGGTGATCTCAGTTAAGTCCTTAAATTTTATTTTCTAATGGGTCCCGTATATATTATTATTATTGAAATATTAAAGTTTATTTTCCTTGCACTTGCAAATAATTCTGAGCTCAAATTCTACTTTTGAAGTATCTGAATTTAAAAAATGATCAATGAACAACCTTTTTTTTTTTTTTTTTATAGTGGTGGCCAATTTTAGTTTATTATGATAATAATATGAGTTTTCTAATCCTCTAACTACTAACTAATAGCACAACCATCCTAATTGCCTAACCATTGGAGTACTTTGATTTTAAGTTTTAAATCAATACATATAATATTACATAAAAAAATGTTTTTCTAAAGAATAAAGTTTTTAAATGTAGTGTAATTCATAACTCAAGTCATGATTTTGATAAATTAATATCTAGGGAGTGTGGGGAAAAAATATTTTTGAAAAAAATTGAATATATTTTTTGTTTTAGTTTAATTTTTATATATTTTTAAATCATTTTGATGTGTTGGTATAAAAAATAATTTAAAAAAACAAAAAAAATTAATTTGATGCATTTCTAAATGAAAAATAATTTTCAATAGTCTATTGAATGAATCCATGTTTTCAACAATCTATTGTACTCAGATAATCTATCTACTTAATTTGCCAAGAACAAGGGGTTGAATCTTCATGTATGTTGCAATGCTGGCCCTACAATGACATCAATGGATGCCTTGCATTTTTAATCTGGAAACGTTATCTTTGCGTGTATGTTAAGGATTGTCTTTGTATTTTAACACAATATCTAATGACCCGATTCTATGGTATACTGGTTCCACAAAATTGCCAGGCCGACAAGAGCCTCACAGTGTCTGTTGGATCCAGAAAATATGAAAAGTCCATGGGGGCCACCCTAATTATCATTCTTTAGATTACATGTAAATGTCAGGAAACCAATAATTGTTGTTGTAGTTACAAGACATTGGTACAAAACAAGGTCTTGCACCACAATCAAGGATTCTTCATGGAATGTAATGTCAGATTCTTGCCTTTCCTGTCATTTCCTGGAACAAACTTAGGTGTGAGAATAAATTGCTCTTCAAGATAATAAGATGCCTTGTTCTTGATTCTTCTTTTGTTAGGTGTTTGAGCTCACTTCATTAATTCCTTCCTGGCAGGAAAATGCAAACTTCGGCGGGTTGGGGCAACTCTTTTCCATATAAGATTGACGTACTCAGGATGATCGACAAAAGGATTTCTATTGTGCTGATAAAACTTGCAGACTCTGTCATTTCTCAGCTTCTCTTCTCTTGATGGTGGATCAACTTCGTTCCATTTTAACAATGTCGAAAGAAGTCCCATCTCTCTGTTCTCTAAAAAAACAAGTGACACAAAAAAGTTAAGGCTGGTTAACATCGAATTCAGTTGGCTGCACGTCTTCCTCCTATCAACCTATGACCATTTTTCTCCACTTACCAATGCTTGGAGAATCAGAAAGGTGAAGATTTTGTCCACCTGGTTGATGAAGTCCATAACATACAGCCATGTACAATATTGCCCTTGCTATATCCCCTCTAACCTGCAAGTCAAGCAACGAAAATCACAAGTCAATGAGTGCCAGAAAAATTGAAGCCCGGTTTTTGTTTCTTGTCTCTATATACCGAAGTTCGAGATCCATTATAAACCAGAATAAGCGAACAGCATGAGCATATCAGCAGGAGGGCATTGGAGAGGGGTTATTAGTACCTCCCACATGCTTCCAGTGTGTTGGTGAGGAGGTGGTGTGACCGTGAGGAGGTGGTGTGATTGGGTCTGATTGAGGTGATTTAATCAGTTCAGAGTTGGAAACCCAACTAGAGGTTTTCCTTTCACTAAGAAAAGGTAAAATCAGGACATTTCATGAAGTTTCCAACTAAGGACTTGCAAAAAGGCCAAAGCATGCACCCTGGAATTGCAAACTTAGTAACATGATATAGGGACAACTGAAACATGGAAGCAACATCGGCATATTTCATAGCTAGCAGACATCAAAATTCCTGGTTAAGAATCTTGAAGAAAAAAATCCTGACTAAGAAACTTTTCCAGATGAAATAAGGCTCTTGATGAACTTGAAATGATTTCTTTGCAGATCTTGTCAAGAACTTGTAATGTGAGGTTTGAATCCATTGATGAATCTTAAAATAATATCTTAATTTATTTCTCTTGGCTAGTAAGTTCAAAGGCAATCCTGTGTGATTCCACATTAGCAAAACACATTCTTAAACTATATGAATATACGAGGCTAAACTCTCATTTGGCCAGTCCTAACTGCAGTGTCAAACAAATGCTATCTCTGCCTGTTAAAAGCAACCTAAAGCGTATCCTGGCTATGCACAACGTGTTACACGCCGTGTCCTCTGTTTCAAGAGCATGTAATAACAATCAATTATATGCTAATGACGAGCATGTAGGTTCAAGACATGCAGAAAACCTTTGTAGGTGGTGTCCATCTCTCCTTGTCTGTTTCTGTATCATAAGCAGCTTCTTTGTTTGCAGGCTGTAGACATTGTATTGATTTCTTATTGCATTCGCCATAGTATTTGTTTCCCCGAGATGAATTTACTGCATGGAACTTTAACTATATATCAGTTAAGGATGGTCATCAGTTCACGAGACTGAATTCTCAATTGTATATGTAGAGAAGCAGCCTCTCTCACCATTCACATCTGCTGGGCGAATATTATGTAAATCGGTCAAGGATGGACCACTAATTAGCCCATAAGAACGAGGCCACAAATGTTCCCCTGAAAATGCAGCAGTTTGAAAACTTGATATTGTTGCCACCAACAAGAATGCCATAGTCAATAACTAGATTAAACAGGAAAGATGGTGAAATTTGTTTTTGCCAAGTTTGACAAAATAAAATGCTCTGATATACTAGAACATGTAGCATCAAATTGATGACATAATCTCTTGTACTGAGTACACATTCCACCTAAAGCTAGAAAATACATGATAAAATTATTTCTCAATTTCTCATAACTAAGATCTAGAAGAATGGAACATGTTCAGGGTGCGTGCATTTTAAATGTCTCTGCATCAAAGAAATCCCATGAAGATTTTTAAGTACCATTTTAAAAACTCTCCCCTCCCTCATCCCTCTTATCCAATGCTTCTCAACTGAAGGTACATTCATTAGAGGGAACGGTAAATGGAAACAGAACAGAGGAAGCATAGATATTGATGAACTTTTATTGACCTAGGTGTTAGCATAATTACATAACCAAAGGGTTTTCACTTGAAAAAAATATAGCCAAAGAGGTGAAGCAAGAAAAATAAAACAAAGACAGATCAAAGACATATCAGGATAGACAATGATCACTTGCAATAAAAACAAGAATGAGCACACACAAACAAGAAAAACTTACCAAATGCAAATTTCAGTCAACTAGCCATTCATATATAGGATTGGAAAAAACGAGAGATCAGTAGCTTTAATAAGGCCAGATGGATCTGGCCATTCCCCAAAAAAAGGTATAATATTCCCAGACAACATCATCAATCCCTTTCCCCTCCCCTCTTATGCGACAAATTAGATATCTATAGCAATCAAATGTTCTCTTTAAGAATGAGAATTTCAGTCTAGCCATTCATAGGAACAACAAGAATGCATCGAAGGATGGAGTGGCAACTTTAACAAGGTCAAATGGCTTTAGAAAATTCGTACCAAAAGGAAACAGGCGAGCCAATCCTCTTATCTATGCCAAGTCATGGATATCAAGTAGTTTATTCTGATATCATTGCCACAAATCAGATATCTATAACAATCAATGAGACCTTCCCCTAAACTGGTCTAATATTTCCCAAACAACACTGTCAATCCCCTTTCCCCTCTACTCTTGTGCAACAAATTAATATCTATAACAATCAAAATCATGAGTCCCAGTGTTAATAAAATGCTCTCTCTTTAAGAAATGAATGAAACAAGAATCAGAAAGACATTAACTAAAGTTTAGAATTTAGCTGACTCACTATTCCATCCTTCAGGTTTTCCAGCTAAGTTCTTCGAAACGGTTCTCAGAGAGTAAATTTCAACTCTGCATATACAAAACCCACCTCAATTACTACCACAGACAAAACTCTTAGCACCACAATCACAAAACCAAAAACAAAAAAGAGAGAATGCATACATCCCAGATGAAGCTTGAGGCCTATCAACATTTTCAGCATCAAGAAACTTGAGGGCATCCCAAACATCTTTGTAAGACAGTGACTGATGCTTGGAGATAACAGAATGAAGTTTCTTTTTCAGTGCTTTCCCTTTTAATCCCTTCACACTTGCATAGTAACTGCTAACATCCTCACATCCATATGAAGAAGTAGATAGCGACGGATAATCTTGAGCCACTGCTACAAGATTGAGGCAACACAACAAGTAAATGGAGATGATTTTAGACACCCCCCATCTCCATAATAAACCTCTGGCACAAGTACTGGTTCTGTTGCTTCTTCGAACATGGCCAAGTTTGAGGGCAGCGCGTACCCTTTGCAAGGAATATTTGTGCTTGAGCCTGAAAGAGGGGTTGGCTGTGAGGTTGTATCTCCCGTCAGCTACAAGGAGATTCGAGCAGCGACCAGTAAACAGGAGCCCTTGCAACTCCATTTTTGGATTCTGTTCCCTTTCGATGGAAACACGATAAAACACTGTTGAGTATATTATTTCTATATTTATTTGTCGGTTACTATTCTCTAAATCATGTTATAATTTAGTACCAATTGTTTAAACATTTATATCTTAGTCCCTTGACTCTTATTAAGTATTAACCATTGTCTTATTATAACATCTTAGAGTCCAAGAGAAAATCTTTTTTTTTTCTTCTAATTTTCCTCTCCTCTCCTCTTTACATTTTTGTTTTAAATTGAAAAGTTAAAAAAAAAAATTGTTCATTTGTTAGAACCAAAAAGATTCTTTTCACCAAAAAATAATAATGACAAGATTACATTTTTTTTTTCATAAAGAAATACACTTGAAATCATAATTTGTAACATTCCTCATAATATTTTAGATTTGTGATATTTTAATTATAAAATTTCATTTTTATTTATCTAAATTAAAAATTATCATGAAAAACTTATACTTGTTAACTTAAAAAAAACAAACTCCTTTATATGAGGTTCATAATAATAAAAAAAGAGCAAATTTATAGCAATTATAAATAAAAAAATACAACATTAGTTTTTTACATTGTTAAAAAATATTCTTATAAAATAAAATAATATAATATTCATCATTTTTTTTATTTGGAATACAATTAAAAAGTATGAAGAATCTTCAAATTATAAATTTTTAAAACCAATATAAATTTAAATAGCTGACTTTAAATAAAAAAAATTGAATAAAAGTTATAAATTTTCTTTTACATTTTTTTTAATTAAAGTATTATTATACCTTTTCAAAAACCTTTAACTGTTCTCCAAATTATTACCGTGCTAGTTTTTCTTCAAGAGTAACTTACATCGTCAAATGTGTTGATAAAACAATCATCAATCGGAGTCAAGGGAATAATTATAATATAACTTTGATTAAATAATACTTTTATTTGATTTTGAGTTAAATTTAAAGTTTATATAATATCTCAAATAATTACTAATTTTATCATGGTCCAAGATATTAATTTATAGAGATTTAATTGTAACAGGTTTTCAATATATGAGACTAATTTATAATTGCATTAAAAATTAGGGACTAAAAAAGAATTTATTCAGCAGTTACATTACCCAAGTCAGTCCCTGTATATGAAATGTAAGGAAAATGTTATTTTACCTTTTTTTATATATAAAAAATGATTCCTACATCTTATTAAAATATCAAAATATTATTTTGATATCATAATTTGAATTATAAATTTATAAATAAATTTATTTAGATTGAATCAAGTTATTTTTTAATTTTTTTAATTAATTTATTTATTTTATTGATTGAGAATTTACTGAGTTTTGCTCTTGGCACTGTCTTAAGGCCATGAAGATCTCAGGCAATGCCTTCCTAGTTGTTTTATAACATATAAAATAACCTCTTTTTAATTCATGAAAACTTACTTTTCATTTATTTCCATTCAAAAATTTAACCAACATCAGCTTTAATCAAGCACATTTTCACCTAATTTTTTTGAAACAACTAAAAATGGGTCTCTTAATCCTACTTTTTTTATATAAAAAAAATCCAAAAACGACCACAAACTATGAACATGCAGTGGCAGCTGATTGACTTGAAAAACATGCTTTTGGTTCCAGAGCTTGCTGTGCACGATCATATATTAAGGAAACAAACCCTCTTGTAATCAAGATCTATGAATTGCAAAAAAGAAGTCAGCAAGTTACATTCGATACTAACTGGTCAAGGATCTAAGATAGTTTAATAAATAGTTCTAATGGAGGAGGTGAAGGGCTGGAGGAAACACCAAAATTCGGGTCCAGAAAATTTAAAAGCCTTGAATGTTACAAAGCTCAATCTCTCTTGCTAATAATTTTACATCTATGGCCAAATCTATCTCTCAAGATTCAAGTTCAACTACCAAATCCCTTCTCTCAGGGGAATGAGAGATTTCACCACCTGTTATTTGGTGGCT
Organism: Salix caprea; assembly: GCA_964035475.1. Taxonomy (NCBI): domain Eukaryota; kingdom Viridiplantae; phylum Streptophyta; class Magnoliopsida; order Malpighiales; family Salicaceae; genus Salix; species Salix caprea. The sequence continues at coordinate 28,922,510 of OZ037744.1, forward strand.
TGACCTTGTAAATACGAACGATCCAATTTGATGTCGTAAATGCTTCTTCCAAGTGTTCAAGTTTAATGTCCTTGTTTCCAATTTCGACCCCCCTTGCTCGATCATACCTACCCCAAAACACAGATCAATTACAAGAAAGAAAAAGAAAACAAAAGGAATGATCATTTTGACGAAACGAAATCGAGTCCAAACAGTAATCACGAGGTAGTCACTTCCAGATATACTCCAACCAACCACAACCAGTGCATGTAAGTTCTCTACAAATTGAGAAACAAGGCAAGGGGTGTTGAGCTTACCCTGGAGGTTTCCCATATTCTGTCATCAGCTCCCCAAATCGATAGTAGGATAGCTTGTACCTATAAACAAGAATACATGGTAAAAGTTCTCTAAACTACAAAAATTGAACCGCATTGGGTAACACAGAAAAGAAGGGCTGTTTTGGTGCAACTATTTAAGTAGGATGGCATGACAACCCCGATGTAATGTAGAAATTTGCACGAAAAAGACATACAGATGGACTTATATGAGCGTAAATCTTTACGATTAAGATGCGGGTATGAAGTGATATGAAGAATGCAATGAGAATACAAAGGAAAGGCACCTTCAAACTCCTCACTCTCACAAACTACATGAGATCTGACAATTTTTGCAGTCTCTATAGGCGAAACTTGAAAGGAACCATATTTCAGTTTATACTGGGGGTGGGTGGGGAAGAGAGCAAATAACAAATACTGAAACATAAAACGAGACTAATCACGCAAATTTGAAACACAAATAAGAAACAGCAACTTACATGAGACAGTTCAGCATCTTGGGAGCTGCACCTTTGTCAACACGATACTCCCCATTGACAAGATAGTCAGGTTCCTTAATTACAGGGAATACCCCGCCTCCAATTCTCACCATCCATAAAAACCTAGTGCAAATGAATAGCTTTATTAGATACATGAAAAATTACACTTCCCACAAGCATTAAGATTGGTGTTATCAAAGTTGTTGCCAAGAGAAGCTCATGAGCCAGAAATGAGAAAATAGCAGTACAGACCATAATTGAAAGCTTCAACAATGAGTCCAGCAAAAGAAATGTTTCACAGTATAAGGTTTAAAATGGGAGGGAAAAAGAGTTTAAGATGGCATCAACTTCTGAATTTAAGATTACATATAGCCACCTCCGTCTGAACCAAATATGGTTCAAGGGTCAGGTAACGTCAAAGGATTATGCTAAAACTTTTCAAATTAAAATTATTTAGAAGAATGCAAAACATGGACTGTAAACTGATTCAGGATCTTATAAAATGCAGATCATGTTCATTTTAAAACATTAGAGCCTTACTTGTTGATATCATCAGAAGAATAGCCTGTAACACCCCCAAAGACAACTAGCACATAATCCACATCAAGCGATCTCATTATCTCATATGCCTCATCTTCATAAGATGACATTGCACGGCCAACAGTGGCAATGTGTGTATTGTTCCAGGTATTATTGTCAACAATAACTGTTCTGTTTCCCATGGCAGTGATCTGATACCCATAATCCCACCATGACATCACCTTAGCATCTGGAGGAGTATTCTGTCGAAGCCAATAGTAAGCCTCACGGTAATCATCAAAGATGACCCTGTTACCATGGGCACCCCTTGCAGCCAAGACAATTGAAGGAGATGAGTAGGCCTCTGATGTAACCCAGGTACAATGTATGGCATACCTACTGAGCAAGAAAAATGCACCAAAAAGCAATGCAATAGCACCATTTCTTTGAAAAGGTTGAGACTGATCAAGCATAGCCTGCTCGCACATCAAATACAACGGGAATTATATAAAATAATAGCCAGAATAAAGCAAAAGGAAACCCCCCTCCAATACAATAGCAATCGATAGGAGTATTATTCAAACAGTTGTGTTGGTCCAAATGTACTGGAGGGGGGTAATGACCATGACCAAATAATGGCAGCATTACTGAAATCAAAGCTTCATAATTTATTCAATGCTTTAAAGTAGCTCAACAAAAACCACTTTCTTGCCAATTCCCAGTGAAGGAGTGGCCAATAACATCGACACTATCATATAAATGCAACTCCAAACTCTTAAACATTAGGTAATTACACCATCAAAACTACAATGAAAAAAAGAACAGCAATGTGAATAGCAATGCAAACCGATAGTTTTCTTAGAAAACACCATCAGCAAAAAACTCTTTTAATCTAAAAGGATGGGTTGTCTTGAGATCAGCAGCAAGTCCTAGCATGGCTAAAATATAGAAAAAAAGAAGTCCACACTAATACTGCTGACTCTTAAAGCAGAGTTGAGCATGGCTGAACAATAATGAAAGGTGTCCTAAAACCAACTTTAGACATTATCCCACAAGCAATGCAGAATAGCAACGTTATTAAGATTACTTGGTTTTCCAATATAGATAACAAGCTCATTGGCAACCAGATTCTGTCAAGCACCTAATTTATTAAGGACAGTTGACACGGCAAAGAGAATATAAATATTCATTTCATCAACAAAACAACCAGTCATCTTCACAACCAATCAAAAGAATGGAGGGACAAAAAAACTCATATCAAGTGTAAAGAACTCACCTTTGAAGAAGTCTTTCCACCACCAGATCCCTTAGTAGAACCAGTTTGGGAAACCTTGCTCTTAGTCCTTAGCAACATAGTCAAATTCTTTATAGTGGCAGAAACAGCAATGTCACTAATTAAGCATACCGCAGGTGTAGCAACAAGAATTAACCGAACCATGACACCAGCAAAATACATGCTTGTAAGGCCATACATAACAATGAATATTGTGGCATCTGACAGCCGCTTGAAGCAGAAATACAGACCAGCAGGGAAAAGGAAAAGGAGGATGTGGAAATCAAACATGAAAGATGACCAAGCTGTTGGCTGATGCTCTGAGACAGATGCAATGATGGGGATGTGATCCTTAGCATATGTTGGATCCAATAGAGAGTAAAATCTGCCAGACCATGGTGAAATATACCCAGATGCTGTGCCAACTCCTAGAGCAATAGCACCTACACCCACTGCGCAGGTCACAGTAATCCTCAAGAAGGCTTCAAACAACTTTTTATCATTTAGCAGATGCTTAACCCAATCTAAGAAATAAAACACCTGAAAAAAAAAAAAAAACAGTGTTAGTGCATATCCAAAGAAAAATAGCATTTTTGCTCTGACTAACATAGTTAAAGCCTATAATGGCAATATAAGCTACATAAATATCATATACAGTTACATAAATCTAAGAAATAGAGTTGAAGACTTTACAAGCATCAAACTTTCACATTATTGTATCTGGCAAAATCAAGCAAATGAATTAGATTGAGAGACTATAGCAAAACAAATGACAACTGTGAAGACATCCAAACAAAAACATTCGAATTTCAGTAGTTTAACACTAGTAACAAAATCTCATTCTTAAGCTCAAGATAACAACAATATCAATTCAAGGACTGTCAATTCATAATGCCACGTTTAGAAAAACCTTCTGTTACTTGGCCTCATCCTTATCTACAAGAAACCCAACATAAAACAAGAAATTAAGGCAAAGTACACAAATCCACTTCAAAATCATTACAGCAAGTAGCAAGTAGTAAAAGAAAAGATTTAAGCATCAAACCTGCATCAAGAAGAACACGCCCATAGCTGCCATGTGCTCACCGGACTGCACATGTTGAAACCCCACAAACCGAATCTGCATAGCAAGCAACATTCCCAACACATACATGCAATTATAGGCCACATACAACCTCATCGAATACCTCCCGGTAATAAGCAACGCCAACACATAAAGCGGTATCAGATTAATAATAAAAACATAGCCTCCCCAGGCAGAAACCATATAAAAATACCCAAAAGCCGACGCCAGTCCCCACGCCAGAGACCCCGTATTCACTGCCTTAACAAACAAATAAAAAGTCAACAACAATGCGAAAATCGCAACCCCTTCGTTATCATAAGACCCTGCAACAGATCGCGATATATAACCAGGACAAATCGCAATCAAAACAGCAGCAACCAACCCGGCACCAGTGTCCCATATCTCTTTGCCGAAAAAATACGCAACAAGCGTAGTATTCGACGCAAAAAATGGTGCTGTCAACACACAAACTTCGCGAATATGAACAGCGAAACGCAAGAATCGTAAACCCCAGTACATCATGGCTGCAGTAACCATTAATCCAGGATAAAGGGTTCCTCCAATGATACGTCCAAGAGGGTACCAACTCTCAGAATCGAACCAGTTCCAGAATTCATAAAAACCATTTTGAGTTAAGAAAAGGGTAGTTCGATAATTGAAGTAAGGATCGAATTCATGGATCATTGACTCATAACGTAAGACACTAAACAAACGAGTGATAAAAGCTAAAACATAGACTAAACAGAGGATTGAGACACGGATCAGGAGTTCTTGTTGTTTGGTTTTGAGTCTCAGTGATTTGAGTGACAGGATTGACAGCAGATCCGATTTAAGAGGCATTGACGGTAATGGTGGTGCTGATGACTTTGTTGTGCTTCCATTTATGGGTTCTGTTTTGGTGACTGCCATGGTTTGTTTCTGGAGAGAAATTGAAGAGGGGCTTTGGCGATTCTTATGTTTCTGGCATTTTTAAGGTTTCATGATGGTGTATGGAGTTTGAGCTTTGGGGTTTTAAGAATTGGTTGTTTTTTTGGCCTAATCCCCAGTAGAGAGTGTGATTAGTGAAGGTGTTAATTAAGTTTTGTTTGTGTAACTAAGTGTTAAATGAAGCTTAATCTAAGTGGATTAGTGATGGGATGGATGATTTGTCAATTTGTGAGTCAAAAGAACAATATTATTTTATTTTATTTATTTATTTCTTAGCTCACTTGTAAAAGACAATGAAAAATAATCTGACATGTCATTGTCAGCTATGATGGTCAATCCAATGTCATGAGAGCTACGGTTTGACAGTATACTCTGTTTTTTAAATTATTTTTTATTTAAAAATAAATTATTTTTGACATTACTATATAAATATAAAAAAAATTAATTAAAAATAAAAAATAAAAAATAAATATATTTTTTTTCAAAAACTCTTTTGAAACACAATATCAAACACCCATAAATAATCAATTAAATTAGCCTGTATTTTTATAAAAAAACAAATGACCTTTTTTTATGATCCAAATATATCATATAGGAAGCTATTTTGATGTTATAGCCAATACGAGCCGATTTGCCCGCTCCGCTGGACTTTTTTATCTATGTAGAAAATTAATTGATTTTATAAATGTTGTATTTTGTTATTTTTATATTTAATTAGTATAATTGTAATTAATAAAATTTGTTAAAAATGGTTTTTTTCAACCAAAATATGATTGAATATTGATATTGCTAAAAAACTTTTGATAAAATTTGTTAGAAAATTTGTTAAGAAGGTGAAATGATTTATTAGAAATTTGTTGTCACGGATACTCTGGTTAAAAAAAAAAAAAAAAAAAAACCGTTTAAAAAAGAACAACTGACTTGGACACTAAAAACTAAAAAATACATGTGAAAAAAAGGTCACCGTTTCTTAAAAGGAAAAAAAAAGAGTCTAAAATATAAATTTAAATTCAAAGCCAAAGTTTTTTTTTATAAGATTTATTCATCATATTATTATATTAAATATATTTAAGAATACCGATATTAATTTTTTTTTGCAAGAAATCGTAGGTCATTTTTTCTCTCTCTCTCTATATATTTTTAGGCGATAATATTAAATAAATATCAAACACATATACTTACTCTCACATACTATATAGTGTGATCGAAATGGAAAGTGATTTTTATATTTTTTTAATTGTAGATAACCTAGATAAATTTGAAAAAAAAATATGAGTTGCCTTTTTTCCCCAGTAATATTAGATCTGACACATTATAAATAAAAATATTGCAATTTTTTTTAAAAAAGAAATATAAATTTTTTGCGTGCTATAATTACTTATTTGCCGTCTAAAAAGAACAGTGTAGTCGAAAAGGAAAGTGCCTCGTATATTTTTTAATTGTAGATAATGTAGGCAAATTTGTTTATCTTTTGTTTTTTTGAGTTGTATTTTTTCCCGGGTAATATTAGATCTTAAATATGAAAAATCCAATTTGTTTATTTTTTTTAAGAAATAAACTTGAACAAAAGAGCACAAAATTAAAATTCACAGCCATTTTTTTTAATTTTATAAGATTTATTCATCATATTATTATATTAAATGTATTTAAGAATGCTGATATTAATTTTTTTCCTGCAAAAAATCTGAGGTCATTTTTTTTTTCTCTTTATATATTTTTAGGCGATAATATGCAATAAATATTAAAACATATAATAATGACTTGTTTGCCGTTTAAAAGGAACAATGTAATCGAGACAAAAGTGACTTGTATCGTTTTTTAATTGTAGATAACCTAGGTAAATTTGTCTATTTTTTATTCTTGAGTTGTCTTTTATCCCCAGTAATATTAGATACAAAATGACTATTGCTATTATTGCAAAAACAATTAAAATTATCAAATTATCCCGAAAGAAAAAACACTCAAAAACATTAACAAAAGAGTAAGCAAGAAAAAGAATATATTATTATTATTATTATTATTATTATTATTATTATTATTAATCTTATTATTATTATTATTATTATTATTATTATTATTATTATTATTATTATTATTATTGTGTTAATGATGAATAAAGAACAGAAATAAATAAAAGAAAAAAAAATCATAATAACTTAAAAAAAAAACATAATTATCAGGGGAAAAAATTCATCTAACTTGAAAATCATGACAATAAAACCAATAAAAAAATTAAAAGAAAGAGCACATAAAAAATATAATAGATGATAAAACAAAAAAAAAAATCAGCTGAAAAAATCATTTAATTTGAAAATTTTAAAAAATATATGTTCTACGTTGCGGGCTGAGTAAAAAATAATTTTCACTATTCAATACTATTTGAAAATGTGTTTTCTGTTTTTTTATTTTAACCGGAATTTTTATTTGTTTCTGTTCTTTAAATATGTGAAAAATAAACGAAAACAGATTTTAATGTTTATCAAATAATTGCTACGTTTTTCCTAATAATTTCTATTTTGAATTTGTTTTCTATTTGCCTGGTCTTAGATTTCGATTATTATTATTAATCTTATTATTATTATTATTATTATTATTATTATTATTATTATTATTATTATTATTATTATTATTGTGTTAATGATGAATAAAGAACAGAAATAAATAAAAGAAAAAAAAATCATAATAACTTAAAAAAACAAAACATAATTATGAGGGGGAAAAATTCATCTAACTTGAAAATAATGACAATAAAACCAATAAAAAAATTTAAAGAAAGAGCACATAAAAAAATATAATAGATGATAAAAAAAAATATTAGCTGAAAAAATCATTTAATTTGAAAATTTTAAAAAATATATGTTCTACGTTGCGGGCTGAGTAAAAAATAATTTTCACTATTCAATACTGTTTGAAAATGTGTTTTCTGTTTTTTTATTTTAACCGGAATTTTTATTTGTTTCTGTTCTTTAAATATGTGAAAAATAAACGAAAACATATTTTAATGTTTATCAAATAATTGCAACGTTTTTCCTAATAATTTATATTTTGAATTTGTTTTCTATTTGCCTGGTCTTAGATTTCGCTCAATTTTTTTTACTGTTTTACTAATTTCTGCCACTTTCATTCATTAGAATAATAATAATAATAATAATAATAATAATAATAATAAACACAAAAAACGGAAAAAAAAAAAAGGGAAAGCAATTGTCTAGGACAAAAAAACGTATTTCAACCACTTTCATTCATTAGAATAATAATAATAATAATAATAATAATAATAATAATAATAATAATAATAATAACAAAAAAGGGAAAAAAAAAAAAAGGGAAAGCAATTGTCTGGGACAAAAAAACGTATTTCAGAAAAAAAAAAAAAAAAAACAGCCAAAATCAAAATGTTGGTTGAGGGGTTCGAAGCCCTGCGCGCTGGAAAATACAGCGCGCAAAGAGCCGCTCGACCACAGGCTTTTCTTTGTCATTTCTCCCATAGAAATTATAAAAAGTATCTCTGTGTAAAAAAAAAAAACAAAGACAGGTGCACATATGCGCGCGAAGCAAGGCTGGAAAATGGCCAGTCCACAGTGCACATGAGTGTGCGTGCACAGTGGCTGGCCGAGCTGTTTTAGCTCTTTTACTAATACTAATATGATAAATGGAGATCATAAGAAATGAGGGGAGAGCAAGAGAAATAGAGAATATAAAAAGTATTTTAAGTTAATGATTATATGTGAATTATAATTCTTTATATGATATGATGATAATATATATTTCTTAAAGAGTTTCTTGTTTGAAGTCAAAAGTGATCTTTGTTTAAATATTTTAAAAGATTTTTTTCTTACAATTTCATGATAAATCAACATTTAAATATTCAAAGTCAATCATGGAATTACCATTTAACAATATTATTAAAGGATTATTAATTATCTAAAAAAATTAAGTTAGTGGGTAGCAATGCAGTTTTAATATCTAAATAAACAAAATGAATTATAGAATTACTACATAACTAAATTCTTAATGGATTTAAAAATTAAAAAAGCGTTTGGAATAGTAGTTTCAAAGCGAATCATGTAAAATATAATATTTTTTAGATCATTAATTGTGTTTTTGAGGTTATATTTTTAAATTTAACAATTATTTTTTCAATTTCTAATTTATAAATAATAAAATAACAAGTGATTAAGTTAACTATACTTCTACATATTAAAAATAACAAGTCATCCATGATCCAAACAACTTTTGTTTGACAAACTACCTAGTCTCTTAGCTAAAAAATATAAGCTCTAGAAACATGATTCTTGGTAGCTCCATTAGAATATAGTCCAAAATTGTCAAACTTTCTTGATTAGAGAAATAAAAAGTGAAATAACCCCAACTAAATTAGCTATTTAGAGCATTGGAAAAGAAATTAAAATAAAAAAATTAAAGAATCACAGTAATCCTGAAATTCCCAGTAATCCTGAAATTCCAAAAAATAGTATATATCGAATCCATACAAATAAATCAAAAAAGAAAAAAATAATTAATAAGAAGAATCAAATCAAGTGCTTGCTTGTTTCCCTCTGGAGTCTTGAGCATTGTCCTCATGAGAAGAATCAAGTCAAGTAAATGATATCTTCTGCATAAAAACTATGCCCATAAGCTCGAGTTATGGATGATTGTCTCTCAAAGCAATTATGAAAGCTGAATTGTCTTGGGAAACAAAGTCAGGAAGCTGAAGCATGCGAAACGATGATATTTATTGGCAGATAATGGAGTCACAAATTAAACCAACAATTTTTTCCTGAAGAAACAAATTCAAAACCTACTAACTGTGTTCTCTGGACTGAAACATGTCAACTAACATTTAAATGCATGCAGGACTGTATTCTATCGAGCTTAATTTTTTTTTTTAAGATACGAGGAAATCCTATCTCCTAGAAAATGTATTTTGTGGATCAGGTGAGCGAGTAAAACTTAGACTGTCTCAGACTCTTACAAAGAGTGGACATCTTAACTTGAACTCGAGATGTGCTGTACAGATCAGTAGCTCTTTGTCATTACGCCATGTTCCTTATGAACTCTGAGCTTAAATTTGCTGTCATGACGTTCCCACAGCTATTGAGGAATCACAAAAAAAACATGGTAGAAAACTTCGCTAGTAGCTCAAGCACACAACAAACTCGAAATTGGAGATTGAACGACGTAAAACAAAATCAAAAGATGCAGAACCAGCAAGTGGGGAAGCTAACAGCAGGACTGAAAAAGCAGCATTACCAAAAACTCTTATATGACAGGAAAAATGTCGGAAGAAAAATATCGAGATGTGGCTGAACGGACTCCAGATTGGATGAACAGGAGAAGAATTAAAAACAATATAACAAGGCTATGATCTCTAATCAAGCAGGCAGCACCCAATGAGCACACGGACAATTGCTATCTCAGTTTCTCCTGTACAAGAAAACAAAAACAGCAGTAAATGAATTATTCTGCAGATAATAGAAACAGCAGACAAAAACCTGAAAACTATAATAAGGTGTCTTGAGAATAGATTAGAAGCACCTGACTGAATTCAGCTGTTCTCCTGGAGCAATATCCTGGACTGAAAGAAAGGTGGGCTTGAATTTAATTGCCCATATCATCTCCCCAGAGTTATAAATTATGCTTTTCTGAAAACGTTTTAACCTTGTGTCATAACTGGCAACATGATATACCTTTCCGATTCATCAAGATTTTCCCGTTGCTGAAGAAGATCAAGGGCATATAATAGTCGAAATATGGATGAATATTAACGTTTTCAATAACAAACTGTTTGGTCCAAGAATCCCTGACGCCATACTCCTTCATAACCCATATACAAAATTCTTTCGGATTGGAATGTGTGGAAATCGACATGCAGAGACAACCTTCGACAACTCCCAGACTTATCAGCCCGCGAAATCGTTCATTGGCACATTGTAGAGGTAATGAAAACTGCCTAAACTTCTCACTTTCAAAATCAAAACCACATATAAAACCATATGGACCTGAATAGTAGTGAACTGTATGCAAAGATCCATGCAGAAAAGCACCGCCATATCTGTCCAGGTGTTAGAGAATAATATAAATCATAGATGGTTCCTTAACATGGTATCAGAGCCTTGTTGACCCAGCGGTCACGAGCTCGAACCTCACCACCCCCATTCTATTTGATAAAAAAACCAAGCACAAGGTGATATGGGTCTGTGCAAGTTTCAAGCCCAAAGGGCTTTCACTTGAGGGGATGTGTTAGATAATAATATAAATCATATTATGGGGCCTCACTTAAAAGCTTAAGTTTTTAGGTGAGATGGTTCCTTAACACCAGGCAACAAACCCTGCCAGGAGCATTTCCAACGCTTCTCCACCGTCCGGTTCCGATTGTGTATATCTCAGCTCTAAGATTTTTATGACTATCTCTGTAATAAAAGAGTTGAATTACCTTGTATTGCTTACTCAAAGCACTGTTTCCGAAACCCAACCTCATGATGTCCCTTTCTTCCATGGGAATTATTGGAATAGTAACATACTCATCTAGAAATGGATTGCACACACAAACACTTTTATAGCCTGGATCACTTTTAAAGCCAGTGAGTTTTGTGATTTCTAAGCAAAGCAACCCGTTGCAAGAACCGACAACATCGAAATTACAGCCAGGAAACTTGACTTTGATATCAAAATACATTTTCTCAACCTCCAAAATGTTGTTGTCAGTGGCCCTTTCTTCTACATGAGTTAGGAAAGTTCTTGATTTGATTTGGACCATAATGTCAGTGAATGGTCTTGCAACCTGGAGTTCAAGAAACAGAGGATCTGAAATTAAATGAGGCCAAGTTTTGCAGACAAGCTTACAGTTGAAAAGGGTTTTCATTGGCAATCTTGATAGTATTTCCATCACCAAAGAGAATGGCAGATCACTTATTTCTGTGATCTTTTCCTCTCCGGCCATCTAGACTTGCCACAGAAAGCACAGAACTCCGAGGTTTCCTGACAAGATTTCCCAGCATAAATATTCTATAAAAAGTCTGCTAATAAGAATGAAAAGGACAACGTAAATTTAAAAGGTTCAAGTGTTTTTAAAAACATTAAAATGTGCTGGTGCTGGTTCGCTGGAATCAGATTCTTGAAATGAAAATAAGCTACATAGTTTATTAAATCAAATCTGGAAGAAAATAAAGAAAGTTAGATCGATGAAAGAGTGGTAATTTGTATCGTATCATCTGTCATACTTCCACAAAATCTCTAACGATTTAAAGAATTATCTCAACTTAAAAAATTTTAAATACCAAATGAAATCAACAAAAATTCTAAGATTAAAACTATAAATAATGATCTTGAACTTACCAAGAAGGTGAACAACTTCCAGTCTCTAGAACTAATTATGAGACGAAATGAAGGTTAAGGTTTCTGCGTGAAAAGAATAACTTGAACTTCAATCCTATGTTTTAACCTTGATTATACACCTTGACTTCTAGTGTACTTAGGATACTGATTCCTCTGCTAACTGCTAACTGCTCAACCGATAATTATCCTAAGAAAATGTGTTTAAATAATTATAATCATGAAGGATTTAGACTTCTTGTTTACTCAGGATACAAATTCCTGCTAATTAATTGCACATTCTTATAAAATTAATTAGTGATATCTCACCCACGTTAAATTAAGAAAACAAATGTAAAATCATTTACCTACAAGCCATTTGCCTTGCGCTCTGCAGCAAGATTTTTTTTTTTTTTTTTACCTCGTTTCAATATATATAATTTTTTGTTTTATATTTTTGTACTTATTCTTTTATATTTTAGTTTAGTTTTGATCCCTTTAATTTTTTCAGTCTTTCTGAGATAACTTTTTTGTTTTTGTTCGTATTTATGTATCTATACTTTTAGTTTTGACTTTTAACTTTTATTGTTATTTATCTTTATATTAAATGCAGTTTGCGTTAAAAAACAAAATAAGTTTAGCTTTGATGACATGAAATAAGAGTAAAACTCCCTCTTATACATATATAGTGAATGTGCTTTTATTAGTGATATATCATCTTTGTGTTTTTTTTATATGTGATATGATATATTTTTAATTTAAAGTGATTTTTATTTATAAAAAAAAATAATTTTAAAAAAAAATTATTTATTCATATTATTATATTAAAAATGATATTTCTCTTTTGTACCAACTAACCCATATATCTCTTTCCGAAGGATTGGAATATACAGAAACATTAAGGCATGATCAATCTTTAATATTTATTCTGTGTACCTTTGAGCTTGTTCAGAAGAAAGTAAGGGTAAGTATTTAAATCATCCTTTAACAATATATTTTTTGCAAAATCTTTTATATTTTTCATTTTTTCATATTTTAAATCAATTCTTCTTTGGAAAAAAATAATTATAATCAGTAATATTTTAAATCGTTCCCTCGTTGGATTCCTTCATGAGTCAAATCATCTACCCCATTATTAGCTTCTCGAAGACATGTAGATCAATCTTCCAATTTTGGTATAAATAGTAACAAGGAGTGAATAAGGTATTAATTATATATTTCTTATTTGTAATTTTTTATTTTATTAAAAATATAGATTTTTTTATGTTGGAAAACTCTCGTACACCATAGACTAAAACCACAAATCCAGCCATCTAATATGGATCAAACACAATGTTTAGTGCTCATCATGTGGAGTATTTATCAGAACCTACTACTATTTTGTTTGGGGTTGGATTGAATAAAAAATGTATTTTTTTTTGTCTCATGTGCTAATTGGTTAGCTATGTATGATTTATCATGTTGAGGAATACAAATGTGTCAATCATGGTGATTATTATTTTTTTTACTATAATGTCGATTTGTGTAAGAATTCGGTTAGGACAACCAAACCCTTTTACCCTACTAGATGTCATGATTAAGAACATGAAAAAACAAGATTGGTGAAGAAATGGTGTATATATTCTTATTAGGAATGGATGATATATACAATCATGGGAAAACCTCAAACAAACAGGGGAGATGGAGAATACAAAAAAAAAAAATGCAAGTATCTTCAACTCCCAAACAGCCAAGTCTAAATCATCAATAGTAAACACATGCGCAATAACACAGTTGATATGAACATAAATCAGTTTGGCTCTGTTTATGTGTGAAAGTTTCTAGCAACAAATTATGCAACATTCTTCATATGCAAATAGTTAAAGCAAGCAAGAAAATATTTCTGAGAACAATACCACCTTCTGTTTGAGGATCTGCTAGGCCTTTGTGTTAACTGGCTGCAAAGTAATGTTCTTAATCAGCGATGCCGGGGTTTTCTTTCTCCTATTTCTTGAACATGTGAATATTACATTACATTTGCAGTTCGTGAGAACTGAATGAGAAGTACTATTTTTGATTGATGAATCTTCAAGTAAGAAAGAAGTTTTCTCATTTCTCCTTCTCTTCTTTCTTGAATATTGCAGTATGGTCTATTTGTGAACTGGATGCGAGGTATCGTTCTTAGTCTGCAATGCCTTTTCTTGCTCGGATAGAACACATGATGGGGTTTTCTTTCTCCTATTTCTTGAATATGTGAATATCACGTCACATTTGCGGTTCGGGAGAGCTGACTGAGAAGTACTATTTTCGATTGATAAATCTTTAAGTAAGGAAGAAGTTTTATCATCCGTCTTTCTCTTCTTTCTTCTATATTGCAATAAGGCCTTTGTGAGAACCGAAGAAGTTTTAAATTATTTTTGTACTTTCCGCAGAGGCCTTATTACAATATAGAAGAAAGAAGAGAAAGACGAATGATAAAACTTCTTTACTTAAAGATTTATCAATCGAAAATAGTACTTCTCATTCAGCTCTCAAGAACTATAACAAATATTACGTGATATTCACATATTCAAGAAATAAGACATAAAATCTCATCCTGTGTTCTATCCGAGCAAGAGAAGACGTTGCCGATTAAGAACATTATTTTGCAGCCAGTTAACACAAAGACCGAATCTGCATAGCAAGCAACATTCCCAACACATACATGCAATTATAGGCCACATACAACCTCATCGAATACCTCCCGGTAATGAGCAACACCAACACATAAAGCGGTATCAAATTATAATAAAAACATAACCTCCCCAGGCAGAAACCATATAAAAATACCCAAAAGCCGACGCCAGTCACCACGCCAAAGACCCCGTCTTCACTGCCTTTAGGGCAAGTCTAACGGGACTAGCCATCAGAGCAGGTAAAGGCATATTTTTTTAAAAAATAGCTCTTTTTGTTAAATTTATCTCTACATCAGGGAGAACTAAATGAAGAGACAAAATGCCTTTTCCTTTTTCGGGAGCCATTCCCACAGATTTATATAGCAGAGGCAAAACAAAAAAATCCGACCGTTGTAAAAATGTTACCGTTGCCATTGTAGAGAAGGGAGGTGAACGACTGTGAGAGTGAGCTGGGTTTGGTTGGCCTGGAGGAAACCTAGAGAAAAGGTGCTCGTTGAGTCATTTAAGAGGGATTGAAAAGACGAGACTGATGAACTCGGGCTGGCCTTGAAGCCAATGAGAAGCTCTTGGGAAGTGGCCAAAGTGCACGTGTAGAGAATGCTTGAAATGAGGAAGAGAAGCTGAGTTGCTAGTGATCGGGTTGCTGAGTTTACTGGTTTCTTTTCCATTTTGACTCGGGAGATGAGCAGGGAAGGGAGAGACAGTGGAAAGATAAGAGAATCGTGGGGGAAGATTTGGAAATTGAGGGACGAGGGACGATCGCCATGGTAGACTGGAGGCGAGCAATTGAGAAGAAAGGGTGCGTGCGGCGCCTAAAATAAAAAGTGCACAGATATGTAGGGTTTCGGCGTGTGTGTGTGTGTGTGGGGAGGCTATATTAATAATATTTAGGGAAAAATGGATAATTAATAATAATATTTAGTAAAAAAAATAATATTTTAAATTAATTACGAAATTTAGATATGTAGGGTTTCGGCATGTGGGGTGGGGGTATATTAATAATAATATTTAAGAAAATAAAAGGAGGTCATTAATAATAATATGTAGTAAAAAAAATAATTATAGAAATTGATAAATTACGAATTTGTGAATCAATTACCTTATAAATTTCAAATATTCTAGATCTTTTAATTATAATTAAATTCATTTTTTTATTTTTTTATTTAAAAAAAATAATTTTATTGTTGGCAGGTTTCTCAAAAACAATTATTTAATTATAGAACTTACTCATATTAATTGTATAATAAATTGTATAATTACACTATATACAAAATAATTGAATTTTATTTAAAATTAAATATAAAAAAATAACTCTTAAAAATAGCTCTTACCATTAAAGATCACATCAACTCAAGAGTCATTTATACACTATTCAAAAAACTATTTTTATAATTTAACTCTTAAAAATAACTCTTACCATTCTACTTGCTCTAACAAACAAATAAAAAGTCAACAACAATGCGAAAATCGCAACCCCTTCATTATCGTAAGACCCTGCAACAGATCGCGATATATAACCAGGACAAATCGCAATCAAAACAGCAGCAACCAACCCGGCACCAGTGTCCCATATCTCTTTGCCGAAAAAATACGCAACAAGCGTAGTATTCGACGCAAAAAATGGTGCTGTCAACACACAAACTTCGCGAATATGAACAGCAAAACGCAAGAATCGTAAACCCCAGTACATCATGGCTGCAGTGACCATTAATCCAGGATAAAGGGTTCCTCCGATGATACGTCCAAGAGGGTACCAGCTCTCAGAATCGAACCAGTTCCAGAATTCATAAAAACCCTTTTGAGTTGAGAAAAGGGAAGTTCGATAATTGAAGTAAGGATCGAATTCATGGATCATTGACTCATAACGTAAGACACTAAACAAACGAGTGATAAAAGCTAAAACATAGACTAAACAGAGGATTGAGACACGGATCAGGAGTTCTTGTTGTTTGGTTTTGAGTCTCAGTGATTTGAGTGACAGGATTGACAGCAGATCCAATTTAAGAGGCATTGACGGTGATGGTGGTGCTGATGATTTTGTTGTGCTTTCATTTATGGATTCTGTTTCGGTGACTGCCATGGTTTGTTTCTGGAGAGAAATTGAAGAGGGTCTTTGGCGATTCTTATGGTTCTGGCATTTTTAAGGTTTCATGATGGTGTATGGAGTTTGAGCTTTGGGGTTTTAAAAAGTGATGCTGTGGTGTTATGTTTTTTTTTTTTTTTTTTCTGGGTAAAGCCCTAATCCCCAGTAGAGAGTGTGATTAGTGAAGGTGTTAATTAAGTTTTGTTTGTGGAACTAAGTGTTAAATGAAGCTTAATCTAAGTGGATTAGTGATGGGATGGATGATTTGTCAATTTGTGAGTCAAAAGCACAATATTATTTTATTTTATTTATTTATTTCTTAGCTCACATGTAAAAGACAATGAAAAATAATCTGACATGTCATTGTCAGCTATGATGGTCAATCCAATGTGATGAGTGCATAGTCAATTAAATTAGCCTGTATTTTTATATATAAAAAAATGAATGATCATTTTTTATGATCCAAATATATCATCCAGGAAGCTATTTTGATGCTACAGCCAATATATGATAAATGGTAGATCATAAGCAATGAGGGGAGAGCAAGAGAAATAGAGAATATAAAAAGTATTTTAAGTTGTTTAATGATTGTAAGTGAATTAGAATTCTTTATATGATATGATGATAATATATATTTCTTAAGAGTTTCTTGTTTGAAGTCAAAAGTAGTCTTTGTTTAAATATTTAAAATATTTTTTTCTTACAATTTCATGATAAATCAACATTTAAATATTCAAAGTCAATCATGGAATTGCCATTTAACAATATTATTAAAGGATTATTAATTATCTAAAAAAATTAAGTTAGTGGGTAGGAATGCAGTTTTAATATCTAAATAAACAAAATGAATTATAGAATTACTACATAACTAAATTATTAATGGATTTAAAAATTAATAGTTTCAAAGCGAATCATGTAAAATATAATATTTTTTAGATCATTAATTGTGTTTTTGAGGTTATATTTTTAAATTTAACAATTATTTTTTCAATTTCTAATTTATAAATAATAAAATAACAAGTGATTAGGTTAACTATACTTCTACATATTAAAAATAACAAGTCATCCATGATCCAAACAACTTTTGTTTGGCAAACTACCTAGTCTCTTAGCTAAAAAATATAAGCTCCAAGAACTTGATTCTTGTTAGCTCCATTAGAATATAGTCCAAAATTCTCAAATTTTCTTGATAAGCGAAATAAAAAGTGAAATAACCCCAACTAAATTAGCTATTTAGAGCATTGGAAAAGAAATTAAAATAAAAAATTAAATAATCACAGTAATCCTGAAATTCCAAAAAATAGTATATATCGAATCCATACAAATAAATCAAAAAAAGAAAAAAATAATTAATAAGAAGAATCAAATCAAGTGCTTGCTTGTTTCCCTCTGGAGTCTTGAGCATTGTCCTCATGAGAAGAATCAAATCAAGTAAATGATATCTTCTGCATAAAAACTATGCCCATAAGCTCGAGCTATGGATGACTGTCTCTCAAAGCAATTATGAAAGCTGAATTGTCTTAGAAAACAAACTCAGGAAGCTGAAGCACGCGAAACGTCATCATTTATTGGCAAATAATGGAGTCACAAATTAAACCAACAAATTTTTCCTGAAGAAACAAATTCAAAACCTACTAACTGTTCTCTGGACTGAAACATGTGGGAATCAACTAACAGGTAAATGCATGCAGGACTGTATTCTATCGAGCTTTTTTTTTTTAAAATACGAGGAAATCCCACCTCCTGGAAAACATATTTTATGGGTCCAGGTGAGCGAGTAAAACTCAGACTGTCTCAGAATCTTACAAAAAGTGGACATCCTAACTCGAACTCGACATCTACTATGCAAATCATAAACCATTTGTCATCATGCAACGTCTATTAGGACTCGAGCTTAAATCTGCTGTCATGATGGTCCCAAAGCTATTGAGGAATCACAAAAAAACATGGTAGAAAACTTCGCTAGAAGCTCAAGCACACAACAAACTTGAAATTGGAGATTGAACGACGTAAAACAAAATCAAAAGATGCAGAACCAGCAAGTGGGGAAGCAAACAGCAGGAGTGAAAAAGCAGCAGTACCAAAAACTCTTATATGACAGGAAAAATGTTGGAAGAAAAATATCGAGATGTGGCTGAACGGACTCCAGATTGGATGCACAGGAGAAGAATTAAAAACAATATAACAAGGCTATGATCTCTAATCCAGCAGGCAGCACCCAATGAGCACACGGACAATTGCTACCTCAGTTTCTATGGAAAATCGGGAGAGAGAGAAAAGTTTATATTAAAGATAGAAGCAATAACATACAATTATCTTTTTTTATAACAATCCATGTCCAGCCTTCTGTCCTGCAAGTTTCTCAAAGGGCAGGACAAATATCTTCATTTATTCTTAATAAACCCATCCGTGTCACATGTTTGGCTGTGAGAAAGATGGAAACCACCAAAACTATCAAGATTTTTCTGTTTCGGTTAATCGAAATTATCAAGAATTTGACTAGCGCATTCGCTTCTTAAGAATAGACGACAAACTTAACTTGCCTAAATTAATCTGCGAGACCCCTCTGCTTAAAAACATCAAGCATAGCAGTACCAATTTTTGCCGGAGACTCTACCACAGTAACTCCAGCTTCCCTTAAGGTCTTGATTTTGTCTTGTGCAGTACCTTTTCCACCTGAGACTATAGCTGCACAGAGAGAACGAAAATAAAGATGTCAAGGCCAGTAGGGTACCGTGCGAACTTGGCATCCAGTAAATGACGAGTTAAAATTTACAATCAAAAGCAATATATCATTCAGGCTAGCATCATCACCTACAGGTTAATAAAGACCTCAATTAAAGATTGCGACATGTAATGCCAAAAATACTTGAAAGTTAATTAAGTTAGCGGAATAATTGTTGCTCATGTTTGAAGATTTCTTTGCAATAAGACAGTAACCTCGAAGGACTCCTTGTGTACAATTAACTTCACCTCCTGAATGTTCAAGTTGCCATTTGAATGTTACAGTTGCACATAAGCTTAAATGTCCACAATTTTGCAAAATCTATGGTTTTAACCCTCTTCTTGTTAATTCTACCATCTATTGAGGTTAAGACCCAGTACAGTGCCATGCTGCAGCCATTTCAAAAAGTTGGAGCTAATATCATAGAAAAACCTGCAATCTTTTACTTCAATAAAATTTATAGGATCAGGACGTCTACTGACAACTTGTACGTAGGATTATTATTTTGTTGTACAAAAGATTCAGCACCTTTTGGGAAACACAAATTTAAGAATTCTGAACCACAATGAATTCAACCCCCACTAAACTTCCCAGCAAGACGCTACATTCATCTTGGATTTTTTTAGTCTACCCTGCTCCTACTTCAATCTATATGAATGTAAATCCACATAGATGTGCACAAAAAATGCAAGCATAAAATTGATATAAAGTGCATGACTAAGAACAACATTATACCTCCAGCATGTCCCATACGACGGCCTGGTGGTGCTGTTAGTCCAGCAATGAAGGCCACAACAGGCTTCTCAGTTCCACTTTCCTGTTAAAATGAATTCAATTTGATCAAAAATAGAAAAGACAACGAAAGGTGATCCAGTACCAATAATGCAGCAGGATTTTCCTAAGATACAAGCTACAAGGAAATAACTAATATACCCTACAATTTCTAATAAAACATTATCTTATCTGATATCCACAATAATTTAATTTTTCTCTGATAATGAAGCATGCCCCATGAGTTTTTTTGAAATTATTGTAGTCAATAAACACACTTAAACAGAAACCAAGACAGTTGACTATATAAACTTGATCAAAGATTTATATACTCACATCACTAACACTCTCTAAAACACATTATCAATCATTTCTCACAAAAAAATAGTATAAAATCAAACTGAAAGGAAACATGGACGAGCAAGAATTGAATCATCGATCAAAGAATGATGACTGAAAGGATATCTCAGTCATTATATTTGTTCTCCTCGTTTCTTTCAAAAACAAAGAGGCATATGAAATTTGTCTCTCCTCCCCCTTAGCAGAGGTTTTGCTTTAGCAATAAAAATAATCATTTCTTTAATTAAAGTACAGGCCAGAAGATTAAAGTCTATGTACCCATAAAAATCTGAGTTTAGGCCATCCACCAAAAGTGAATAAGGGACAATGGACACAATCGAACTAATAAATCTGAAAGCCTATTAATATATATATATATATATATATATATATATATATATATATATATATATATATATATATATATCAACTACAGAAGAACTCATAGCATTTCATGACCCAATAGATCCCATATTCCCATCAATATTTTTCAAAAATATAAGATAATTAATTTAAAGGGACTTGTTGTAATCTAATTACAAAACTAATTATATATACAAAATCCAAGTCCAAACTGAAACCACCAATGAATGGATGGCCAATACCTTTATTAATGCAGCAGCATCCTCTTCCGCAGTCCCGCCTATCTCTCCTATGAGAATGATGCCTGAAATGCATAACGCAATTCTAGTTCACATGTATATATCCTGTTTGTCCACTATCTACTGCAATTCTTTCTGACACATCTATTGGGTATCAACATAAATAAAGGGAAAACAGAGCAATACAATGAACAAAATAAAAAGAAGGGCAGAAATTAACCAGTAACGACCCCTACCCAAAAAAAGCAAAGAAATAGAAAATCAAGAACATAGAAACTGAAAGGTGGTTTTGGAGAAACTCAATTATCAACGATGAGATAACTCATTCTCCGAAGAAAACAACTTTAAAAATAAAGATACCATATACCTTTATCCTAACAATTTATCTAAGAATTTGAGGCCACAAACAGAGACTGGCAACATGGACACTCCAAAGTATCTAAGTAATGAAACATCAAGGTTAATCAAGAGACTAAATTGTTAGACTTTCAGACAATGTGCTTCAGGTCTCTGCACACAAACAGCTCCTACAGTCATGGGAAAACCTCAAACAAACAGGGGAGAAGGAGAATACAAAAAAAAATGCTCAATAACACAGTTGATATGAACATAAATCAGTTTGGCTCTGTTTATGTGTGTGAAAGTTCCAGGCAACAAATTCTGCCACATTCTTCATTTGCAAATAGTTAAAGCAAGCAAGAAAATATTTCTGAGAACAATACCTTCTGTTTGAGGATCTACAAGGAACTTCTCTATACAATCAACAAAGTTTGTTCCATTGAAAGGATCTCCTCCTATACCAACACAAGTGGATTGTCCAAGGCCAACAGCAGTTGTTTGGAAAACCTAAAAAAGTAAATAAAAATTGTACCCATAAGATCGTAAGCAAATAAAATAACAAGTAGCTTTGGACAAAAAGAAACTACTAAAGTCACAAAAACCCAATGATATCAATTAAAAATTGAAGCAGATGGGCATATAAAGCTCTCATTTTATATTCAAGGAAGCAATTTGTGTATTTGAAGGCTTACTTGGAAAAAACACACACTAACTTTTTTTATAGGAAAACAATGCCATGCTCTTCAAACAATCAATCGAAAGAGCTAAGCAAACTAACAAGTTATCAACATATCATCATCACATCAAATCGGGCCTTACCGCTTCATAGGTCAAAGTACCGGATCGAGAAACAATTCCAATACGACCGGGTTTATGGATGTAACCAGGCATTATTCCTATTTTACATTCTCCAGGTTTAATAATACCAGGGCAGTTTGGCCCAATCAACCGAGTTTTAGATTGCCTGTTCAGAGCAGCCTTCACACGCACCTGAAATTTGTCAACATTATCACAAAATCACTTCCAGAAGAACAAAGAAAATACAAAAACAAACCTAATAACCGAGCCTGTAATCAACTACACGCCCCATCCAAAATCCAACCACGAATAAGTATATTTACTGCATTTAATTTATCCAGAAACCATTAATAAAACTAACAATACAATAGTTCGAGTTAAACAAATTTGAACACAGCCAGCCAAATTATCAAACTTCCAAATGACAAATCACCACATCACTGAACTAATGTAATCTCATTTCCAAAATTAATTAAAAAAGAAGAAGAAGCAATTTTACCATATCATGCTGAGGGATTCCTTCAGTAATGCACACAATAAGATCCAATTCAGCTTCCATTGCCTCCAAAATTGCGGCCGCGGCAAATGGCGGAGGAACATAAATGACAGAAGCATTAGCCTTGGTTTCCGCCTTAGCTTCCGCCACTGTGTTGAAAACCGGAAGCCCTAAGTGCTCCGTCCCTCCCTTCTTCGGCGTCACACCTCCTACCTACCTCACCAACAATCAAACAAACCGCACTTTAAGATTTGATCACCGCCACGTCTCTCTTCTATGTAACAATTTTCCGAATATCGAATATAAATAAGAAATGCGTAAGAAATTTTCTGTACCATTTTAGTGCCGTACTCGATGGCTTGTTCGGTGTGGAAAGTGCCGTTTTTGCCAGTGATGCCTTGGCATATCACACGAGTGTTTTTGTCGACGAAAACCGCAGGAGGTGGTGGTGGAGCCGCCGCATAATAGCGAGTCTGCGACGGTGAGAGATTGAGGAGAGAAGAGGTGGAGGAAGGCTTGCGTGACGCGATCGAGCCGAGAAGCTTCGCGACGGCTTGACGAGTCATCGAATTTTGGAGAAAAAGGTTCTGCTTCTGCTCACTGACTTGGAGAGCAAAAAAGTTGGTAATTAAATTAAAACTAGAAATAAAATAAAAAATAAATAAATATATATATATATATATATATAAAAAAAAAAAAAAAAAACAGTGTTTTACCGTAGACTACTACAAGATAGATGTTTTTTCCTTGACAGCCACTGAAGTGAAAATAATGAGGCGAAAAGTTCAGGTGGATTTGTTAAATTGGTTGAAGGTAAATCCATGTCTCATATATTAAAATAACTTAATTATCTTTGAAATAAAAAAATAAAAAATAAAAATCGGCATACATGAGTTTTAAGCTTTTACTCTTTTTAATATAAAAAAAAATTACTTTAAAAGTAAAATTTACTAAATTATCCTAGAAATTATTTTTATATTTTCATTATGTTTTTTATATAATTAAATGCATTAAATTGTTGTTTAATTATTCAATAAATATAAATATTATTTAAAAAAGTGGTTCGCACGTCGATAGTGATCTTCTAGATGTAGTTTTTTTGTTTTTATTTTTTATTGCAATTTTTTGTATTTTACTATTTTCTTAATTAATTTATTTATTTATTTTGTCCCTCATTTTTTATTTTATTTATGTTTTATGTCATATTTGATACTCATTCTTTTATTATTATTTTTATTATTTTGAATGATTAAGGATTTTACTTCACGATTTTTATAGATTCTCTTTCATAATATAACTCAATCTCATAATTGGAGTCACGAGGGTTGAAAATTAGCCTAGTTTTACTTTTTTCTTAAAAAAAATAAATTATCTTTTAACATTAGGTTATTCGATTTTTATTGTTTCTCTTTTTATAGAGTTATTCTGATTTCTTAACTCGAGTCATGAGTTAGTTAAATTAACCCTAGTTGACTCAATACTTTTAAGAAAATAAATATTTGTTTTTTATTAATTACTACTATTTTATTGTCCCTGAATTTGTTTTATAATCGTATTATTAAATCAAACAAACATATTGAACTTATTTGAATAGATGACATGAATCCTAGATTTTGGTTGCTTTTTAAAACATTTTATCATTGTTTGAGCATCATTTTAATTCATTTCCCTAAAGATAAAGATCATAATCTAACTCAACAAATAATTTCTCAAAAATATCATGGACGACAAACCCTAACTTTGCTAGTAAATGAAGCTGCAAATAATATATAAAAAAATAATTAAATTTATTATGTAAGCGTCCAATGCAGCCAATTCACTCCCACCGTTGAATCTATCTTGTTTGCCACACTCTTATGCAAAAGTCATTGCCACCCTAACCATTTACAATTTTGCTGGTCTTCTCAATTAGTCAAAGTTGAAGAATGAGAAGATCTGTTAGCAGGTCAATAGAAGCCATCACTTGCTAGCTAGCTAGTGTAATTTCCACGACTCGAGGTATCATGATTTTGTTTGAATATCACCTTGGCAGAACCTCCACGATCCATCATCTTGCCTTTTTAGAACATAAAGAATCTTATAGGTGCTGCAATGGATCATGCAAAAAAATACAATAAAATAAATTGTTAGAACAATATACTTTGGAATTCAGGCTTCAGAGTAATATTGAGACTTCACTGTTAACATATTTGGGTAGAAGTTTAAGATGAGATAAAGGAATAGGCTATTTATGCAGAAACACTACTAGGCATACTTCGGAATCAAGATTCGTTTATGACTGATTCCTGAATATATGCTCTCTTTTTTATTATTCTTTATGAGGAAGAGTCGAGAGAACTCTACGTGTTCGTCGAAGTCCGAGACTCGTGAGTATTTCAGAAATGATGTGCGCCATGGATATACTGACCTGTAATAGTTTGGGTTCTTCTGCGGAGATTCATCAACCAGCTCGGCTGCTTCCTCAAGGACAGCTTCGATTTCTGCAATCTCGACACCGTATCCATCCGAGAAAATATGAGCTTGCAGAATGGACAGTTGCAGCAAAACAAATCTCCAATAAGAAGACTGGGATTTTGCTGCATCAGCTAAAGCTTGCCACTGTGGATCAAAAACCCAAACAAAGCAAGCAATTGCTCAACAGTTTGAACCTCTAGGGAAGAAACAGGAAGTGAGAATTTATAGTTACTCTGGCAATGTATCTCCTTTAAAACATCATACACAAAAATACAGAGGAGCTGTTTCTATGCAGCTTGACAAACAAAAAAAATATTAGTAGTCAACTTATGGCAATTTAATATTTTCTCTAACTCGGTATTAGATTGTTCTGCAAATGATATCCCTAGACCATAGACTAAATTTCGATAATTTTCATTCTTGACTGAAATTAATTTTGAAACCACAATTGAAATCTTTGGTTTGGACCACAAGAATGCAGAAAATTATCCATACTGCATTCAACCACAACAATTAATAACTTGATTGATCAGATGTTATAGAGCAAGCAAAGCGAATTATGTTTTTGCTATTTGAAATTTCACTTGGCTGGGCGTGTTACTGTAATCAGATGAACCAAAAACTGAATTGCATCTTCAATGTCACTTGTTCAGCTTAACATGATTAGAGTGGTAGCTTAATGATTGGATATCTTATCACAATATATGTTTTACCTGGGCAAGCATGGACTCATCAAGGACTTCAGAGAGACTGTGAACTTGGTGGCCAGGACCCAGAGCTTCGGCTTTAATTGCTTGCCAATGCTTCACAAGAGCTTCAGCTTCTTCAACAGGCATTTGCTTCCTAGATATTGTTGCAATAGAAGATGATATACTAGCAGCAAGCCCTGAACCTTGCAATATTTTAGTATCTGACCGGTTTCCAAACTGCACTTTAATCATGGACAACAGATTTCTCACTCTGCCAAAAATACCACTTCGACTAATATAAACAGGGTGAACACTGCGATCAAGAGAAGAATCTGTTGTCCAGGCAAGGGAACTGGTGCCCATGCTAGCTCTATCAGAGGTTACTCTAGATGCAATTCTCATCCTTCTCACATTCATGCCTGACAGTTTAAAGGTGATAAACACAATAAACCCTAATACTCCAACAAAACCTATCTTTCCAGCCAGATCTCCACGTTCTATCCAACTTTCCCAAGTTCCTCTATTGTGAACACCGAGATCTCTCTTCAATTGAACTGATGGTTCATTCGCGCTGCTTCCACTGTCATTCTTGGTCAATATCAATGAGCTTTGCAGATCAGTTGGAGCTAATTGATTTTCAGCAGACCTGAAGTGTTGAGAGGAGTTCATACATGGAATTGTTTCCCCGGCATCCATTCGTTTCATTGCAATGTCAGACAGTGGTCGATGGGATACAGGAGCAGTGGCTTGTGCAGCCATTCTACTTTTCTTGCTCGCAATAGCTCTCCTTTCACCACCAAAAAAACTCACCTGTTGAAACGAATATTAGTAACAACAGTTCCCACCAATGCAACAGATGTGACATTCACTGTGTTTCATAGATATGATTCTTACCAAAGAGGGAGAGCAGTCTCTAGTATCTGAAAAGATAGCAAGCACAGAATCCTTCAGCCATATTTCCTGGCAAAGTTCAGCAGGCATTCTGACATGAGAAAGCATCGACATTCGAGAATCATGATTATCAGAAGAATCACCTAGTGAACAACCTTATTTAATCATATCACTTGTCCTGAAACTGTGAAGGGGGAAGACTGAAGAAAAAGAACATGCAAGAGAGATCTCCAATAGTAAGGATTTTCTATAGTGAAAGTAAACAGTTAGTGATAGCATGGCCCACTAATAAGATTTTAATGTACCAACAAGGCAACTAGTCCTCTGACACCCTCTTCCAACCAAAATCCAACAAGAATATACTAAATTGGCCACTGAACAGCCCAAATAACCAAAAGAAGGCCTACATGTAGAATATGAGGCACAACCAAAGTGGTTATAATACCCTCCAGCCTAAAAGCTTATAATGGCACATGCAAAGGGACATCTGAAATTGGTAGGTCTAAAAGGACATTACATAAGGCCGATAACTGATTATTCAAGAGTCTCCTGAAAGTAAACAGCATGGATACATAAAATTAGAAGATGGTGATAATCTAAATGAATACCATGTAGGGAAACAGTAACAAAAGATGCCTAACATAATGGGCAAGCTGAGATACCATGTTAAAGGATCCAGCCCAAATGTATATGATATTGGGTTGGATGTATTCATTAGCTGATACAACATACAGGCAAGCCCCTTATGAATATGGGGCTCGAATTCCATCGAATCCCCTCTAACATTGACAGGAGGTAAATTATACCATACCACATTAACATCCACTTAATTAATTTGACAGAAGTTAAGACCATTGTAGTAAAAAAATGACAACGCCCAAGTCTAGAGTTCACTTGGAGCCTTCCTAATTGTGCTCTCCACCTGATGCCTCAACTGCGCATGCATGTGGGAATGTACAATGCACAAGGCCGGGGTAAAAATGCATACCAATGATGGTTTTGCACCAGAGCCATCTTTAATCTCCATTCCTGGGACCAAACTCCTTGTAGCAGGATTTGAATTTGATTCTATCTCCTGAAGCTTTTCAACTGCCTGGTCTTGATTGCCCTGAAAGTTAAAAGACAAAAAACTTCTGTGGTGTTATAATAGAGCTGTGCCATTAATGAAGGGCAGAGGACTTGGGAGAAAAAGAGGAGGATGCATATGAATGATTGACCGGTAAAAGTCATGATAAGCAATCCAAAATATGCTAATGAAACTGCATGCTAATTACAAAGAGAGCTCAAAATATACCTGACCAAGCAGAAACAAGCAGAAGGCCTCTTCAAATTTTAGATCAATACTCTCTGATGCCATCAAACACTCACATATAGTTTTTGCTTTGTTGACCTAGAAATCAGAAAGCAACCAGGATAGGAAAGACAGGAAACTGTCTGAACTGAATAAAAGGTGTAATCTAGGATTTATACCAATTCTGTTTTCTTGCTAGAAAAACCAAGAGCAACGTGAGCTAATATCACCATGTAGAAACAATTGAAATCGATCACAACCCTTTGATTCTGTGACTCGAGTGATTTCTTATTCTTGCGCACGATGGCTAAATCATCCCAAGGAAGGAGATCAACTATTTCTGTAGCCATGAGTCTGTTAAGTGCTTGGCTCAGAAAGCATGGCCAATCTTGGACTCTGCATGATGTTTCCACGTCAAGGCCCTGCCTCAGCAATTCACGCAGAGCAGCAATCGCTCCTCGTCTCCGTTCTGCATTTTCAGGAGAGTGAAGCATGCCTAATAACTCCAATGTGCAGGCTGGTGCAAGCTCCTCCAGTGATTCTTCTATCTACACACAAACCCCAACAAGTTAACATCGGGCAGTGGATATTGAAAAATACTCCACAACATGAGACAAGAGGGACATGAAATTTTGTTGTCCGAAGCACTTTGTAAGAATTTCTAGCACTGTCAAGTGTTGATAACAATGTGTCCTAAAATTTCTATTAACCATGAATTATTTATTTGCTTTGCTTCATGACAAATGAGAAAATTCAGATCCTTAAATAGAGGGAGAAAGAGTCACAGAATCATAATGACCTGAGATAGTAATGCCATCTTGCCAAGTGATATTTTACTCCTAAGAAGACACTGGGCACGAGCAAGAGCTTCAAATCCAAGGGACACTTTGTTCCTCTCAAAACCATTTTTTGCAACTGCACACTTCAAGAAAGCACCTATGATAAGAAAAGGGGGCATAACAACCCTGCTACATGAATATTACAAAGATTTGACCTTGTTAGTTATTCTTACCTCTGCCAATGCCATGGATAGAAGAACATCATGAGAAAATGGCTTAGCTTCTGGATGCCAGAGAGCTGATCGGCCAATATCCAGCACCAGCTTCTCTTCTCCAACCTGTATCAGAGAAATAAAGATCCTAACATGTTATGCTAAAGCCAAATCCTTCGGCTAAGAAGACAGCTCTTGGTAATAGTAAGACAATGCCCACATTAGAACACTGACGACAAAAAGGATAGTGATCATTCAGTAAAGCTATTTTTCAAAGGAAGATACACAGGTGAAAACCATGAACAGTAACAAGTGCAACTATTTGCAAGCTAAAAGTCTATGCAAAACAGCATTCTGGTCTCTTCTAAAAGACAATCTTCACTTAAAAACCATGAAAACATTTCCAGAATATTTGATAAGACATCACGGACTTGTACCTCTTGAAGTAGGCAAAGAGCGCCAGACAACCAAGCCCATGGAATTCGCAAAGAGGATTTAGGTGGGATCTTCTCTTTCACATTCCCAGCATATTCTGGTTCGAAAAGAAGCTTATCCCTTATATCTATTAGAAGATCCTGGTATCAAAACAGCAAGTAAGAGACCACAAAATCCAAAATTTCCTTCCCATGCCAACAATGTTTTTGCAAATCAGAAAAACCACAAGGTCCAATTTCGATTCCCCACCTGCCGAGACATAATAGCATCCATGGTATAACCCTCTTCCACTTGAGCATTTTTCAATTGCATCACTGACTTAACAATCTCATCCTTCTCTGCCTTATCAGGAACACCAACAACCTGCCAATTTATTCAACCGCAGACCGTGACTAACTAAAGCAAACAAAAACCCTAAACCAAGAACGAAACACACTCTGAACCCTAGAAACGGGACTAAAAAAACCTGTTCCAAATAAACAACTTTCACCTCTCTGTTATGTTCAAGATCTAAGAGATAAAAAAACAAAAACACTAGCTAAAGAGAGCTTTACTGTGTTCATCTAACCTGATAACAAGTGACGAGGATCTCAACAGTGGCTGTACCGGCGGCATTGTCAAGAATGCGAGTATCAGTAGTGGCATTCAAAATCCACTTGCTATTGTTGGATTCGAAATCACTCTTCCTCGAGACCCTAGAAACAGATGCTCCAATTCCAAAGGAGGAGGAGGAGAAAGCGTTGTTTTTAACAAGACCTAAACAAAGCAGGGAGCGTTTTGGACAATCGCTTTTTCTGTTGAAACTAGCTTCGGAATTTCGATATAAATGACAGTAACAGCATCGAGAGGAAGAAAAGGAAGAAAGAATCGTCGGAGTCAGATTCAAATTAGACACTGCCATTTTTCCTTCTTGCTAAATCATGGAAAGCTGCAGCTGCTAGTAGTGGCTTGGTGCTGCAGCTGCTGCTACATTGGAGATGATGATAAAAATGCTTGAAATTTTGGAGGGAGGAGGGGAGAGATTGTGGGCTTCGATTTTGTCAATTAAATCAAAATTTGTTCGTTAAATATTAGAGAAATAGATCAGACCAGAGAGAGAAAAGAGATTAGCTTCTTTAATGGGGTGGTGAGATCTAGAGAACCGTTGTTTGTTAAACTTTTTGCATCTTTTTTTTGCAATTTTGTCCTCTTTTTGTGAATCTTGATTCATACAGGTGCTTGGTGGTGTTTACCTTTTCTGGTTTATTGTGGGTCTGGGCTGCTTCATGGGCCAGGATTACTGGGCTGGGAGGAAAGCATTTTGAAACTGCATTCTTTGGGCTGAAGGGAAAGCATGCAAAGTTGAGTTCTCAAAATTCAGCCCAACAAATTGGTCCAATTATCAATCCAGCCTTATGATCTTAGCTTGAGCTTTTTACAATTATCAAAGCCAAGCAAATTTAAAATTTTAAAATTAATTATTTTTAGTGTAGAAAATAAGGATCCTCTCTCTCTCTCTCTCTCTCTCTCTCTATATATATATATATATATATATATTATTTTTATAACTTAATTACTCAATCAAAATAACTTAAATGAAAAAAAAAACTCGGTATGAATTCTTCAACCTCGCAGATTAAGAGTGAATCGATCGGACCAATCAAATGAAGATCTAGCTAAAAACAAATCATGCAATCATTGTTTTTGTCGTGATGACCGTTTTTCTCCGCTTCGTGAGCTGTCATCCTCGAAGATAAGAGGAGATGCACGGAAAAGAGTTTTTATAACCATTTACTTATTATTATAATTTTCAGGAGTCACCACTTAATATTAAAATCACTAGAAAACCTAATGGTCTATGAGAGTCGGGGTAGAGGGACTTGTTGTGCAAGAGAAAAATACATCACTCTCAGTACACTCTACCTAAGTTAAGTTACATTATTGTCTGACTTTTATTTTCTAAGTCTCAAAACAGATCTCTCTTATTAAAAAAAAAAAAACCTAAAAAAACCCCTCAAAATATTTATAAATTAATTTATCAACCTACGAAAACCCTAAAAATGGTCCTGAAACTCGAAACCAAATTGGATTAGATTTTTCTTCCTTAACTTTGATCTACTTTATTAGGTAGTAATAAAGTTTTAAACAATCATCATCAAGATACTTTCTTCGAACAAAACCCGTGGACCCCAAAACAATTTGGTGGCCGGAATACAAGAAAATGGTGTCTTTCTCTCTTCATATTAGAATAAAAAGAAACTTTTTTTGTTTTACAAACTAGGGACTTGAAAATAATAAAAGAGAAGTTTTGTGCTAAATAGAATTTATGAAAACATAAGGGACCAGACATTTCTAGTTTTTAAAATTGAATGACTAAATTGTAATTTCCATTCCAACTTTAAACATACCACCTATTTTTACCATTTTTTCCACGTTGGTCCCCCTTCTTTCAATCTTGTCCCTAGATAGCAAATACAAATCAATTGGCTATTCCCTTGACAGCAAATACAAATCAATTGGCTATTAACCAATTCCTCAGAAAATCGTCGTGCTTGTATTTTGTTGCAAATTGAAAAAGTAATCGGATTAAACTAGCATTCTTCAAGGTGTTTGAGAATGCGTTTAGAAAATATTTTTGAAAAAAATTAAATTTTTATTTTATTTTATTTTAAATTAAAAAATAATGTTTTTAGATCATTTTGATGTGATGATATCAAAAATAATTTTTAAAAAATATAAAGTTTTATTTTAGTACAATTCTAAACAAAAAACACTTTTAAAAACAATACAATTCAAGTTGAAAATAAAAATTGAAGCCACCCAGAGTAATTGTTCGTACGTGTGCAGTCTCTAAACCTCGACTTTCAATAACATGTTTCTATGAAACATAATCATGGTACGAAGTTTCAAGAGTTTATTGTATATTTTGTGGAGGGTCCAATTTCCACCAACATTTTTAAAGTCATTGAGTCAACTAATAAGTAAATAAATAAATCACGCATACTGCTACCACTTTTGATATTTAATTTCAAAGTTTTCAAGCATTTCCGAGTCTTAGATAACATTACATTGCTCATAATTAGAGATTACTTTTAAATGATGGTTGGTTCCCAAAGGGTTTTCACTTGAGGGAGTGTGTTAGAGAATAATATAAATCATATTATGAGGTCTCACTTATAAGCTTAAACTTTTAGATGAGATGGTTCCTTAACACAAACAACCCCACTATTCGTCCTTCAAAACTTACTATAATGATGTGCCAACATCTCTTGACAATTGCGTCCTTCAAAACTAACTATAAATAATAATAGTATCTTTTGGAAAGAAAAGGTTCAAATTTCCCCCCCTCTCTCCAGCTGTTTCTCTAAAGACCATGATTCTCTTCTGGTTTGGTTTTTTATACATTAATTTTAAATTTTAAATTGTGTAGTTTGTTTTCAAAAAGACTGAAGGAAGTGGGATGGGACTTTCTCCTTGATGAAGCCTTCGGTGGATGAGAAACAAGGAGAAGGGTGCACTAGACCCTTCGCTGGATGAGAAACAAGACATGTCACTGTAACCCTTATTGTTGAATGTTTGACCATCGTCCAATCTATATGAATTTACAGCTCCGAAATGATTGATAAAAATTTGAGAAAAGTCAACAGTTTTCATTCGTGTTTTCATATTCTGCACTAAAATTTGAGAAAAGTCAATTTGTTTTTCATTCGTGTTTAGGTAGTGTAAAAAGCAGGATACAAGACATGGATTCCATATAAAATTAACCAAATATATTTTTAATATTAAAATAATCTAAAAATTAATTAAAATATAAATAATATTTACATAATATATATTCCGGGATTGTAAAAGTCAATACATATAAATTTAATTTGTGATGAAATTATAAGTAGTTTGATGGAAGAATAAAAACAAATGTCTAATCTACTTGAATTATTAATTATATTTTAATATTATGGTTATTAAATATTTAAAAAACAATATATATATATATATATTTTAAAGTAATTTTACAAGTTGAAAATAATATGAAAAGTTTGGTAACCAAACATTTAAAATTATTTTTTATTAACCTCAAATTCAACTATAATTTTAACCAAACACTTTAAAAATTATTTTAAATCCCCGCTAAAATATTTTTCATAAAATTATTTTTTAAAAACTTCAATTATAAAAACAAAAATAATATCAAACATACCATTAAATTGCGAGTGCCTATCACCTTTCACTGTCATAAAGCAACGGTCAATTCATGAAAACACTTTTTCCTAGCAATTATTAGAGTGCCGCTAGCAAAATAAAAAAAACCACCAACAGAAAACCGGGCTCCAAGGTCCTTTTTCAAGGCCCCAACGACGCCCCCTGATTGGATGGAAGACTGATGCAGACATGAGAGCCAACAAAAGTAAAACTTAGCGTACCTACAATCTTCCTTGGACAGAAGTTTCAAGGATACGGTGTGGCAGACACCATAATCACTTGACCGTATCAGGTAAGGCTTTAAGATGTCTTTATCCGGCCATGAATGTGATATTCGTGAGTTCAAATCTTACCATCTTTATTTTATTTAATAAAAGTTAAATATAAAATGATGTGGGTCTGTGTAAGTTTTGAATCCAAATGGCTTTCACTTGAAGGGGAGTGTTAGAGAATAATATAAATTATATTATGAAGCCTCACTTACAAATTTAAGTTTTTAGGTGAGATGATTCCTTAACATGAATAGCCGTATAAAATCAAATTCAAAAACTCGCGTTGTCAAATTTTCAATTAATCCGATATTGATGCATGAAGATAAAAAAATAAATAAAAACAAATGGATACAAAACAAAACAAACACATTTCTAATGGTTATTAAACACCATCCAACAAAATTACTCTAAAAGTTTATAATATAAAGGCTGACCTGATTTGGATCTTAAATTGAACAAAAAATAATATTTAATTAGCTAGCTCGGTTTTTTTATATATATATAATTTGGTTGAATTAACTTCAATAATTTTTCTAACGGAATAAAATTATATATTTGAATAAAAATAATTAACTTAAACTAAATGTACAAATTAATTTAACAAGCCAATCATCCATGTTCTTTTTTCAGTCTGTCTGTGAAAAATCCATGAGTTTTATCCTGGCTAGTCTAGCACTCCCGGAGCGTCCCATAATAACTCCGAGGCAAATCAATTTTTCGGTGTAATAAAGTGTACTCTCCTCCTGTTCACAAATCCCATCAACCACACCGTTAAATTTAAAGGGCGGTTTAGCAGGGCAGTTGTGTTTGTTTTTTAAAGTAATTTTCATTTAAAAATACATTAAAATAATATTTTTTTATTTTTTAAAAATTATTTTTAATTATAGCACATCAAAATAATCTAAAAACATTAAAAAAATTCATTTAAAATGAAAAACAAAAAAAAGAAAACACGGTACAATCGCGTTACCAAACAGCTTTAAATGTGTAGAATGAGCCCTAAACACCATATAAACATTAAAAACATTAAAAAAAATTCATTTAAAATGAAAAACAAAAAGGAAAACAAG